>OV725078.1:167152907-167508005 GCA_928085145.1 Nezara viridula | reverse complement strand
TAATTTAATAAATATTATCTTTATTTAAAATTTTTAAATTAACTCGTACAGTAGTTAATCTAATAATTTATTACTTTTATTAACGATATCAAGTCAAAATAAATATATTGAAACTAGTAAATATAAATTCAAAAGTATGCACTCGTTTCAAGGTTTGAATACCGAATTACTATATAATTATTTTCAATAGAATTATTCGATTAGTGTTCTCAAAAGGAAAATAAATAAATAACAATCTTTTAAACAACATCTGAGAACTTTTTCATAATTTCAAGTTTGCTAAGTTCGAATCTGAAGTCAGAAAAATTTTAACATTCAACTTTTTTAGAGAGAAAGGGGGTTCTTTTTGAAAAAACCTGGAGTGACATGATTTTTTTTATTTAAATACTGATTACAATATAAGAATTTTCAAAAGAATAATTTGGTCATAAAGGCTTTGGATAATATATTCTCATGATAGTCATTATTTTTTGGAAATTCCAATTTCTTGACCCTAACAATAATATTCCAAGTCTGCGAGCAGATTTAGCGGAAAAGATTTATTCTAAGCTTACTGAATTTTCTTATTGTACGTTTTCTAATATGGTCATTTTAGGTCGCAAACACTGTAGAAAAATCCGACAAAAGAAGAGTTTAGATGGTTTTTAGGGAACTGAATGTCTTTGGTTATTTAATTCAGAAAAATATCAGATTTGGTTACTCAATTCAATCAATAAGTCAGATTGGTATGCATTCCTCGATAGTTCAGTATTTCAATATTATACCGAACAGTGTAAGAACTGAATTAGGATCAGATCAATTATTAAAGCAGTAATTACAATATAAATCGATAAGATGGATTTTAAAATCTAGAACAACGCTAAGGTTTTTCGTTTTTCAGCTTAGAGGGAACAACTAAGAAATCGTTATGGTACACAACTAGATTCCGCCATACTCTTTATCTCATTACTTTCAACACCCAGCACCTACAAAAATCAAGCTGTTAAAAAAGGGTTCATAAATTGAGGGGCCACCTCTCCTTCTGAACTAAAGTCCCGACCCTAAAATTTTTTTTCACCAAAAGCCTCTATTAGTTGGAGGCATCCATGCTTCAATTATCTAAACTATTATTACAGCATTTCAATTGTATTGTTGAGGTATTAAATGGTATTTCCAAAAATATTTATCACTATAAGATGAAATAAACACCAATTCCGAATTAATTAAACATTTAAAATGAAGATGATTATATAATAATTTAAAAGTAAAATCATTGAACGAGAATAGATTCAATTTGATTTTAATATCATTATTAGAAGTTTTATTGTTATTTATTTAAAATATCCGATATTCTTACGATACTATATAAATTTGTGAATAGGCTAAATCTAACAGAGCAAATAAATAATATATTCAGCTCTGAAACTGTTTAGGGTAATTGTCTACTGCAAACAATATTGCTAAGAATAAAGCATTAGAAACGAAGACAATTCCTATCTGCATATATTCAAAGACGTGATGGATTGGGAGGTTAAGAGCCGAATAACCCAATAGTCATCGGCATAGACTTTAAATAAAAAAGTTAAATTCTAAAAAAAAAACTAGGTGCAGATCTCTTAGATGTTTTATACCCTAAAGCCAAAAATAACTATGTAGATGCAAATTTAGTTGGTTGAAACTGTCCTCGTTTTAAAAAAATCTGCTATAGATCCAGCGGTAATTTGGTTAAGATTTCATTTGGTATTACTAAAAAAACATTATTTTCTCGAAAAAATATTATCCACGGAATATTAGTTACATAGTCCTAGTGAAGGAGCTCGTATAGTAGTTTAGAAATGAAATCATTAAACGAGTTCGAACTTTAGCTAATATTCGTTAATTTAATAAATATTATCTTTATTTAATATTTTTAAATTAACTCGTACAGTAGTTAAGCTAATAATTTATTACTTTTATTAACGATATCAAGTCAAAATAAATATATTGAAACTAGTAAATATAAATTCAAAAGTATGCACTCGTTTCAAGGTTTGAATACCGAATTACTATATAATTATTTTCAATAGAATTATTCGATTAGTGTTCTCAAAAGGAAAATAAATAAATAACAATCTTTTAAACAACATCTGAGAACTTTTTCATAATTTCAAGTTTGCTAAGTTCGAATCTGAAGTCAGAAAAATTTTAACATTCAACTTTTTTAGAGAGAAAGGGGGTTCTTTTTGAAAAAACCTGGAGTGACATGATTTTTTTTATTTAAATACTGATTACAATATAAGAATTTTCAAAAGAATAATTTGGTCATAAAGGCTTTGGATAATATATTCTCATGATAGTCATTATTTTTTGGAAATTCCAATTTCTTGACCCTAACAATAATATTCCAAGTCTGCGAGCAGATTTAGCGGAAAAGATTTATTCTAAGCTTACTGAATTTTCTTATTGTACGTTTTCTAATATGGTCATTTTAGGTCGCAAACACTGCATATATTCAAAGACGTGATGGATTGGGAGGTTAAGAGCCGAATAACCCAATAGTCATCGGCATAGACTTTAAATAAAAAAGTTAAATTCTAAAAAAAAAACTAGGTGCAGATCTCTTAGATGTTTTATACCCTAAAGCCAAAAATAACTATGTAGATGCAAATTTAGTTGGTTGAAACTGTCCTCGTTTTAAAAAAATCTGCTATAGATCCAGCGGTAATTTGGTTAAGATTTCATTTGGTATTACTAAAAAAACATTATTTTCTCGAAAAAATATTATCCACGGAATATTAGTTACATAGTCCTAGTGAAGGAGCTCGTATAGTAGTTTAGAAATGAAATCATTAAACGAGTTCGAACTTTAGCTAATATTCGTTAATTTAATAAATATTATCTTTATTTAAAATTTTTAAATTAACTCGTACAGTAGTTAATCTAATAATTTATTACTTTTATTAACGATATCAAGTCAAAATAAATATATTGAAACTAGTAAATATAAATTCAAAAGTATGCACTCGTTTCAAGGTTTGAATACCGAATTACTATATAATTATTTTCAATAGAATTATTCGATTAGTGTTCTCAAAAGGAAAATAAATAAATACGTTTGCTAATATGGTCATTTTAGGTCGCAAACACTGTAGAAACATCCGACAAAAGAAGAGTTTAGATGGTTTTTAGTTAACTGAATGTCTTTGGTTATTTAATTCAGAAAAATATCAGATTTGGTTACTCAATTCAATCAATAAGTCAGATTGTTATGCATTCCTCGATAGTTCAGTATTTCAATATTATACCGAACAGTGTAAGAACCGAACTAGGATCAGATCAATTATTAAAGCAGTAATTACAATATAAATCGATAAGATGGATTTTAAAATCTAGGACAAAGCTAAGGTTTTTCGTTTTTCAGCTTAGAGGGAACAACTAAGAAATCGTTATGGTACACAACTAGATTCCGCCATACTCTTTATCTCATTACTTTCAACACCCAGCACCTACAAAAATCAAGCTGTTAAAAGAGGGTTCAAAAGTCGAGGGGCCACCTCTCCTTCTGAACTAATGTCCCGATCCTAAATTTTTTTTTCATTAAAAGCCTCTATTAGTTGGAGGCATCCATGCTTCAATTATCTAAAATATTATTACAGCATTTCAATTGTATTGTTGAGGTATTAAATGAATTAAATTGTTCCTTTCGCTCCTACACACCATACTTGTTGGTCTGACACCTGGCTGGACTTGCATATCATCGATTCAGAGCAGAAACTCTTGTCCTGTTCTCAATTACCCGTTCCTTTCCTTTCTTTTCATGATCTCATCCAATTATCGTATGATATCTAAACTCCCACGTTTCTTCCTAAAACCATAACTTTCCGCAATCTTGACATCCTCACCCGTGATAAAATCCTACCGGACCTTGAAACCCTAAACTGGAACGATATTTATTCCTGTACCTCTATTGATCATATGGTAGACTTCCTCACTTCTAATCTTATCCATATTCTTGACATACATGCTCCTATCAAAACCTCAACCTTCCGTCGCCAACCTGCTCCTTTGATTTGTCAAGAAATCCGCGACATGCAAAAGAGACGTGAGGCAGCCCGTAGACGCTTCAGACTAACTCGACTAGCAGATGACTATGAAGTCTATAGGGTACTCCGTAACTTGACTTAAACAACGAAATCAAACTTCTTTCACGAAACCTTCTCTTCTGCTATTGATTCTAAATCAATATGGCTAACCCTTCGTAAACTCTCTCTTTGTAAATCCTCTTCCTCACCGTTCTACCCGGTATCACCCGATGAACTAAATTCCTACTTTATATTTTCCACCACCAGCAACAGTTCACCCACCTCTCACCAGTTTTCCTTATCACCCTCATTTAACAGTGATAATTTCTATTTCACCTACCGACCTTATTTCCTCTATAATGAAATCATACACAAACTCCATCGGACTTGATGGGATACAAGTCAAACTGTTAAAATTATGCCTTCCCGAAGTCGTTCCAGTTCTCCTTTTCATCTAAAATTTTTCTCTCTAGAACTCAGTTTTTCCAACTGCTTGGAAAAAAGCATTAGTCAGACCTATCAACGAAATTCCCAATCCTACCTCTCCTAAAGACTACCGCCCAATCTCCATTCTTTCTAACCTTTCTAAACCTCTGGAAAGAATAGCTCAATCCCAAATCTCTAAATTCCTTGAAAACTCAAAACTACTCGATCCTCTCCAATCTGGTTTCCGACCTGGCTTCTCCACACAATCCGCCCTACTAAAAATTACCAATGACTTACATACCGCAATGGACGAAAAAATGTTAACTGTGTTAATACTTCTCGACTTTTCCAATGCTTTTGACTCCTTAAACCACTCTATACTCTATACTAAATTAAAATCTCTATCCTTCTCCAACAGCTCTATCCTCTGGTTGCAGTATTTCCTATCCGACAGAACTCAAGCAGTCAGCATTCCAAACCAACCCCTATCTTCCTTTCTTACACTGTCCTCTGGAGTGGCCCAGGGTTCGATCATTTCCCCTCTCCTTTTCAATTCCTACATAAATGATCTTTCCAAATCCATCTACCACTGTTCACATCATTTATACGCTGATGACACCCAAATATATTTTTCCTTTCATCCTTCTGAGCTACTAGTCGCATTCGCCAATATTCAGGCAGACCTAGATAGGATCAGTGCCTGGGCAAGTCTGAATAAATTAAATCTAAATGCGATGAAAACTCAGGCCATTATTATAGGTTCCAGTCCTATTCTTAAATCCATCTCCATCCTTCCTCCTTTAGTCATCAACGATCATCCTGTCACATTCAGTTCATCCGTTAAAAACCTAGGAATCACCATAGACGAAAACCTCTCCTGGAAACCCCATATCGCCCTCATCTCCCGTAAGTCAATAGGTACCCTTAAGCTATTTCATCGCTCCCGCCACCTACTCCCACAACCCATCCGCAAGCTCCTTGTATCCTCTCTCATTTTCCCCCACTTTGACTACGGCTGTGTGGTGTACGGAGGCATCCCGATGGTACTCGAGGATAGATTGAAGCGACTCATGAATACGTGCTTAAGATTTGTCTTCGGTACATCAAGGCGATCTCATGTGTCCCACCTTTACGACGAGTTAAAGTGGCTCTTCCCTTCTTTCCGCAGACAATATTTCCTCGGATCTTTCCTATTCCAAACAATCAACACCAGACACCCTTCTTACATCTACAGTCTCCTACAGTTTAAACCCGTGGCCCACTCCCAGAAAACAAGATCCCGTGTTTCCGACCTTTATATCCCTTCCCATAGAACTAAGACGTTTGAATATTCCTTTATTTCCCGATCCACAGCCTTCTGGAATTCCTTGCCATCTGAAATCCGCCATGCCTCTTCCTTGTCCTCATTTAAATATCATCTCTACCAATTCCTTCTCACATCCCAAAATGACGTTATACAATAAAATAAATATTGTGAAACAGATTTTGACTGAGGTGAATGGTTGATAAAATTTATTGAGTCTTAATTTTAAAAATCAACCCATGCTTATTTTATTTTATTTTTATTTTCATTTAAATAATTTTTTTTTATTTCGTTTTTTCTCAAAATTTTATTTTATTTTTACTTGTTTTAATTTAATTTCACTGAAGATACTGTGATTGGCAGTTTATCAGCTGATGCGAAAGGACGTGTTTCTACATCGTCTCTCAGAATTTGCTTATTTTGCAGTGAAATCTTTGAGATTATTTATTCAAAACAAGTCAAGAATACATAACAATAATTGATATTTATTGTTTGTTATAAATTATAGGGTTATTTTTATTTTATTATTTTTTTTTTTCATTTTTTTCCCTTATATGCGATATCACAATCAGGCCATGTCTAGTAGAGCTTCTATCAAGAGAATTCGGCCGTTAGGCTCAACACCTTGTTCTTCGCCTGTCAAACAAAAGCCTCGTCAATGTCGTCAAACACCTGCAGTAACGCCTATTAGCTCCAGAGAAAATGAAACCCAGCCAGGAACATCATCAAAACCAACAATTGAAGAACTTCAGCATCAACCAGGTACATCTTCACAAGAGATAACCGAACAATCTCCGTTTTTCACCCCTAACCCCTATCAGGTGCTTCAGAATGATAAAGAAGTGATGGAATCCGCTTCAATACCAAGAGATCCCCGACCTCCACCCATATTCGTTAAAAACATAAACAATTTTCAGTTACTATGCTCACAACTGAACAAAATAACAGGCTCTGGAAGCTATTCATGTCTAAGCAGAACAAAGGACACGAAGATATCACCAGATACAGCTGAAACCTACAGAAAAATTGTGAAGTATCTAACGGAAACCAACGCGGATTTTCATACGTACCAATTACGGCAAGATCGAGCTTTGAGGGTAGTCATAAGAAATCTACACCCCTCAACACCAACCGAAGCAATAGAAGAAGAATTGAAAACTTTAGGTTTCATAGTGCGCCAGATTACAAATGTACAGAAGGAGAGTAAAGAACAGCCAGGAGTAAAAGTTCCTCTACCCTTATTTTTCGTAGATTTGGAGCCAAATCAAGGGATCGAAAAAATATACGAAATAAGAAGAATATACTACACAAGTGTTATAGTAGAGAAGCCATATCCTAAGAGGGAAATCGTACAGTGTCACAATTGCCAGGCATATGGCCATACCAGGACTTACTGCCATCATCTGCCGCGCTGTGTGAAATGTGGAGAGCAGCACAAATCCGGGGAGTGCACAAAACCGAAACGGGATCCTGCAGTTTGTGCATTGTGCCTTGAAGGACATCCAGCGAACTACAAAGGCTGTCAGATCTACAAGAATATTAAATCAAGATATCAAAAATCCCGGACCCAAGAAGAAGCAGAGGCATCAAGAAGAGAACCTAACGCATCAAGAAGAGGACCTTAAAAAAAAATTGACCCAACGGTGTCTTTTGCACACTTATTAGGAGGTAAGAATGATGTTACTTATTGTGAGACCCTGCCGCAACAACAACACATACCTCAAAATTCTCAACCCCACCCTCAACATCCTAATCAAACTTCACCTAATCAACAGTTTTATCAACACCAAATTCCCCGCATTCCTCCTCCCTCAAATACCACAGATCTCACCAGTTTACTTACATCTTTCCTCTCCGAATTCAGATCCCTTGTTACTCCTTTGATATCTCTTCTCACCAATCTTGTATCACATTTTATCCCTCCCGCGAAAAATCCTTAAATGACTTCCAATAAACCTTTATCCATTCTCCTTTGGAATGCGAATGGTGTTAGGAATCACACAAACGAACTAACTACATTATTACTTGACAAAAATATTGACGTGGCACTAATTACTGAAACTCGACTAACCACTAAACAGCACTTCAAAATACCACAATACCTGACATATCGTACTGACCACCCTGACGGAAAAGCACATGCCGGTACTGCTGTCATTGTACACCAATCCCTCTCCCATCACCTACTCCCGTTACCTACACATGATTTCCTACAGTCCACCGCTATCGTGATAAAAACCTTTTCCTTTCCGGTTACCCTTGCATCAGCGTATTGCCCTCCTAACCGATCCATATCCAATGCCCAATTCCGTTCTCTCCTCGACTCCTTAGGACATCACTTCATCTTGGGTGCAGACCTAAATGCCAAACATCAACAATGGGGTTCCAGAACCACGAATACTCGTGGCCGAACCCTGCTGTCTGCACTCAATTCCCAACATTTTCACCTCCTTTCCCCCAACTCTCCTACCTACTGGCCTACAGATCCCAACCGTAATCCTGATCTTCTTGATTTCTTTATCCACAGCGGCTTAAGTCCCCTCAATTGTTCCATTACACGTCTAAATGAACTTTCCTCTGACCATAGTCCTCTAATCCTTAATGTTTCACTTGAACCCGTTCCCAAACCTTCTCCACCGTCATTTATTAGGGGCCCAGTTAACTGGGACCTTTTCCGCCAAATCATCTCCGATAAAATTGATCTTAACATATCCCTCAAAACTCCCGATGACCTTGATAGTGCCGTAAATTCCTTTACTACCACAATCCAACAAGCCGCCTGGACTGCTTCCTTCCCAAAAGACTCCTCCAGAATTCCTAAAAAGACCATTCTACCCCAACACCTCCTTGACCTAATCCAAACCAAACGCCGTGCCAGATTATTGTGGCAACGTACCCGACATCCTACCGACCGCTGCTCCTATAATTATTACTGCAAAAAATTAAAACTGGAATTAGCCACCTTCAGATCACATTCCTTCAACTCCTACCTATCCTCCCTTTCTTCTCGCGACAATTCCCTTTGGAAAACCACTACCAAAATCTTAAATCCTCACCGCATTTCCCATCCCCTCCGACGAGATGATGGCTCCTGGGCAGCATCTGACGAAGATAAGGCTGAGGAGTTCGCCATTCACCTATCCAATACATTTATTTCACATCCGGAATCCCATCCTGCCCACACCGTAACAGTAGAAGAACTCCTTACATCACCAATCCCACTTTCCTTACCCCCAAAAGCTATTCATCCTTCCGAAGTGAAATTTCAATTAAAAAAATTAATCCCCCGTAGATCAGCAAAATTTTCTAACATCAAGCGCATCCAATCCTTCCAGTCTAAAGTCCTTCGAACAATAGTCGATGCTCCTTTCTATGTATCCAACAAAACCCTACATCATGACCTTAACATCCCATTTGTCCTAGACCTTATCCCAGAAAAATTCTCCAAATTTCACCAGAACCTTACTTACCACCCAAATCCTCTTGCACAATCCCTATCAAGCATCTCCCATCCCTATAATCCTCCAAGAAGGTTGAAACGGCAGTGGCCTCGCGACCTTTTGTAGATTATATAAATTGGAGTTCTGGCAATGGCCAGATTCTTCACTCAAGACATGTGTGTATGTGGCTAAAGTGCTCTCGACCAATCTCCGCTGGCTTTAGTACCAGTGACGCGGTTGGGAGAGTAGCGCAGGGTTCTCCTGGAGTTCCCTCGCCTGATTGTATATAGGTATGCATGTATTTTTTTTTTTTTTTCCTTAGTTTTAATTTTCTTATTTTTTAGGTTATTTTATTTTATTGTCTATTGTATATACTTTTGATTATTATTTTGTTCTATTTATTTTATTTTTTTGTACATATGGTGTGAATGTCATCCTACCTCACTATAACCAATGTCCAACAGACAGATTGTTATAATACTCAATAAAGAAATTAAAAAAAAAAAAATCCCCCGTAAATCTCCTGGACATGATCTCCTTACCCCTCAAATCCTTCGACAACTTCCATCCAAAGCAGTCATATTCCTTACATATATCTACAATTGTATCCTACGCACCACCCACTTTCCTCTGCTATGGAAACACTCCACTATTATCCTTTTCCAAAAACCAGGCAAACCTCCCAATATCTCAACATCCAATAGACCAATTAGCCTACTCCCAATCCTTTCAAAAATTTTTGAAAAGATCCTTTTGAAACGAATCCTACCCATTATAGAATCCCAAAATATTCCTTCCCATCAGTTTGGTTTTCTCTCCCAACATTCTACTGTTCAACAAGGACTCCGAGTTGTTGATCATATTTCCTCAGCCCTAGAAAACAAGGATTACTGTTCGGGTGCATTTCTGGACATTGCACAGGCATTTGACCGGGTATGGCACTCCGGACTGCTCTTCAAGCTTAAAATCCATTTACCTCAGTCCTTGTACCTAGTCCTCCGATCCTACCTCTCTGACCGCTCCTTCCGAGTTCGCTGTGGAACAGAATTTTCCAATATCTACTCCGTTA
The DNA here is from genome assembly GCA_928085145.1 of Nezara viridula. NCBI lineage: Eukaryota > Metazoa > Arthropoda > Insecta > Hemiptera > Pentatomidae > Nezara > Nezara viridula. Next base: position 167,497,727 of record OV725078.1, on the reverse strand, counting down.
AAGCCGGTGTTCCCCAAGGCAGCGTCTTGGGTCCCGTGCTTTACATCCTCTTTACTGCTGACATCCCTGTTCATTCCGATACTTTTCTTGCAACATTCGCTGACGACACCGCAATCTTATCATCCAACTCTGATCCCAACATAGCATCCTTAAATCTCCAAAACCACCTCACCTTGATTGAGCACTGGTGTAATAACTGGCGCATTAAAGTTAATGAATCTAAATGCCAACATATTACCTTTACACTCCGACGCAGTTCCTGTCCACCAGTACACTTTAATTCCATCCAGCTTCCTTACTCAGACACAGTCCGGTATCTTGGCTTTCATTTAGACCGAAGACTAACGTGGAACCCACATACTAGACTCAAAAGACAAGAACTCAACCGACGATACGGCCAGCTATACAGACTACTAAACAGAAAATCCAAACTTTCTATTGAAAACAAATTACTTATCTACAAGACAATACTGAAACCTATATGGACATACGGACTTGAACTGTGGGGGACAGCAAAAGCTTCTAACATCAAACGTATTCAATCCTTTCAATCTAAAGTCCTTCGAACAATAGTTGATGCTCCATTCTATGTAAATAACAAAATCCTACACCATGACCTTAATATCCCATTTGTCCTAGACCTTATTCCAGAAAAATTCTCCAAATTTCACCAAAACCTTACCTATCATCCAAATCCCCTTGCACAATCTCTATCCAGCACCACCCATCCTTACAATCCTCCTCGAAGGTTGAAGCGGCAGTGGCCCAGAGACCTTTTGTAAATAAGCATCTATTGGAGTTTTGGCAATGGCCAGATCCTCCACTCAAGCCCGAGTGTGTATGATTAGGTTAGTTCTTTTGTTTATATACATTTATTTTATTTTATTGTATTTATTTTTATTTTATTTTATTGTATTTATTATTATTAAGTTTCTGTATTATTTTTTTTTTTTTTTATTGTAAATAGAGTGTGAGTGTGCTTTCTCTGATCGCTATTATAAATGTCCTTGATGTGACAGAATGTAATATTTCTAAATAAACAAATATATATATATGAAGATACTGTATATATACTTTAATATTGATTAATGTAATTTTTGGCCAGATGTAGTTTTATTTTTTTGTTCATATCTGTTATTCATAAGGGACCTTGTACCAGAATAAAGTTTACTTTCTATCAAAAAAAAAAAAAAAAGATACCGGACTGTGTCGGACAGAGGAAGCGGTATGGAGTTGCAGTAGACTGGTGGACGGGAATTGCGTCGAAGGGTAAAAGTAATATGTTTGGATTTGGATTCATTTACTTGGATTCGCCACTTATTACACCAGTGTTCTATTAGAGAGAGGTGACTTTGTAGGTTTAAGGATGCTATTTCAGGATCTGGATTGGAAGATAAGATGGCTGTGTCATCAGCGAATGTTGCCAGGAGTGTTTCAGGATGAGTAGGAATATCAGCTGTAAACAGAATGTAGAGGATGGGACCCAAGACGCTGCCTTGAGGAACTCCCGCCTTGATTGAATGACAGTTGGAGGATTCTGTACCATAGCGAACTTGAAAGGAGCGGTCAGACAGGTAGGATCGGAGGATAAGATATAAGGAATGGTTTAGATGGGATTTGAGCTTGAAGAGCAGTCCGGCGTGCCATACCCGATCAAAAGCTTGCGCAACGTCCAGGAATGCCCCCGAACAATACTCTTTGCTTTCTAGGGCTGAGGATATGTGGTCAACAAGTCGGAGTCCTTGTTGGACAGTGGAATGTTGGAAGCGAAATCCGAATTGGTGGGTTGGAAGGTTTTGAGATTCTATTATGGGTAGGATTCTTTTCAGTAGGATTTTCTCAAAAATTTTATAAAGGATTGGGAGTAGGCTAATTGGTCTATATTATGATGTATTATTGGAAGGTTTGCCAAGTTTAAAGAAAAGGACGATGGTGGAATGTTTCCATAAGAGAGGAAAATGGGTAGTTCTTAGGATGCAGTTGTATATGTATGTGAGGAATATGATTGTTTTGGGTGGTAGTTTATGAAGGATATGTGGGGTTAGAAGGTCGTATCCAGGAGATTTGCGGGAAGATAGTTTTTGTAAATGATATTTGACCTCAGATGGATGAACTGCTTTTGGTGGCAAAGAGAGTGGAATTGGTGAAGAAAGGAATTCTTCTACTATTGTAGTGTGGGTCGGATTGGATTCGGGATGAGGAGTAAATGTACTGGAAAGGTGTTTGGAGAATTCCTCAGCTTTGTCTTCATCAGACGCCGCCCAGGAGCCATCACCTCGACGGAGGGGATGGGAAATATTATGGGTTTTTAGGATTTTTTTGGTGATATTCCCGAGGGACTTGTCGTGAGCAGAGGGAGGTAAGGAAGGAGTTAAAGGATTGGGATTTGAAGTTGGATAATTCTTGCTTTAGTTGTTTACAGAGATAGTTATAGGAGCTGCGGTCAGTGGGATGTCTGGTACGTTGCCATAACAATCTGACACATCGTTTTGTATGGATTAGGTCTAGGATGTGATGAGGTCATTTATTTTTCTTTGGAGTTCTAGGGGAATGATTAGGAGAGGAAACAGTCCAGACTGCTTGTTGATTGATGGTGGTTAAGGAATGTACAGCATTGTCTAGGTCTTCTGGGGTTTTCAGGGTTATTCTGAGGTCAATTTGATCGGAAAGGATTTGATGGAAGAGTTTTCAGTTGACTGGGCCTCTGATGAAGGACGGTGGAGGGGGTTTAGGAATAGGAGCTAGTGATACTTGGAATATTAATGGACTGTGGTCTGAGGAAAGTTCATCAAGGCGTGCAATGGAATAGTTTAGGGGACCTAAACCACTATGGATGAAGAAATCGAGGATATCGGGATTACGGTTAGGATCAGTGGGCCAGTAGGTAGGTGAGTTGGGTGGAAGAAGGGTAAAATTTTGGGAATTGAGTACAGACAGCAATGTTCGACCACGAGAATTCGTGGTTCTTGAACCCCATTGTTGATGTTTGGCGTTTAAGTCTGCACCCAAGATGAAATGATGTCCTAAGGAAATGAGGAAGGAACTAAATTGGATATTGGAGATGGATTGGTTTGGAGGGCAATACGCTGATGCAACGGTAATAGGAAAGGAGAAGGTTTTGATTACGACTGCGGTGGATTGTAGGAAATCGTGTGTAGGCAGTGGGAGTAGGTGATGGGAGAGGGATTGGTGCACAATGACTGCAGTACCGGCATGTGCTCTACCGTCTGGATGCTCAGTACGATATGTTGAGTACTGAGGTATATTTAAAATTTGTTTTTTGGTCAGTCGAGTTTCTGTAATAAGTCAGGAAAATTAAAAAATTAATGAGGGAATTTTATAAAAAGGGATGAGGTGGGATACGAGATTTCTAAGGAGAGATATCAGTGGGGTGACGAGGGATTTGAATTCGGTGAGAAAAGATGCCAACAAACTGGTAAGATCAGTGGCTTGTGATGGAGAAGGAATATAAGGAATGTGATGTTGATGAGGTTGTTGAGAGTTTTGTACATTAGGAGGAATAGGGTGTTGGAGTTGGGATTGGGGTTCCTGTTGCGGCAGGGCCCCACATTTATCAGTCAGGACTCTACCTCCTAGTAACTGAAAATAAGATACTCTAGAGTCTACTATTTTAGCTGGCCCTGTTCTGGGTTTAGAAGTTTCTTCTGTGTTCCGGGGTTTACGGAATTTATTTTTGATGTTTTTATATACCTGGCATCCCTTGTAATTAGCAGGATATCCTTCTAAGCATAAAGCACATACTGCAGGAGTAGTTTTCGATTTCTTGCACTCACCAGTCTTGTGTGACTCTCCGCATTTCACGCATCTTGGGATGTGGTGGCAGTATGTTTTGGTGTGTCCATATGCCTGGCAAATGTGGCACTGGACGATTTCTCTTCTAGTATATGGTTTTTCAACCTTGACACTTATATAATATAATCTGCTGATTTCATATATTTTTTCGACTCCTGCTGAGGGTTCTAAATCGATGAAAAATAGAGGTAATGCTATCTTTCTATTATTTGCTCCAGAAACGTCTCTGTCGTCCTTCATAACATTGGTGACCTGACGGACTTTGGAACCTAGGGCCGTCAATTCTTCTTGGATAGCCTCGACTGGAGTAGAGGGATGTAAATTTCGCATTACTACCCTCAAGGAACGCTCTTGCCTCAATTGGTAGGTATGAAAGTCTGCCTTTGTGTCTGATAAATATTTAATTATTTGGCGGTATGCTTCAGCTGTGCCACGGGATATTTTAATATCGTTAGTGCGGCTTAAGCAGGAGTAGCTACCAGGAAGTGTGATTTTGTTTAACTGGGTGCATAGTAAAGAGAAACTTTTTAGATTTTTAACGAAAATTGGAGGTGGTCTGGGGTCTGTGGGAATGGGTGCAGATTCCATTACCTCATTTTGAACTACCTCGTAAGGATTTGGGGTAAAAAAGGGAGATTCTTCCCTCATATCCTGAGATATACCCGGTTGAGATTCAATATTATCTGTTGCTGTAGGTGGAGTAGCAGGTGGCGTCATTCTATTCGATCGACGAGTTTTTTTTTTCGCAGGTGAAAAACGTGGTGTAGATCCGGCAGAGCGTGATCTCGTTGTTGCACCCTTAGAAGACGTGAGTTGGTGATAAAATCTCATAACATGCCAGAAGAAAGTGAGGGAAGAAAAAAAAATTAAAGAAAAAGTGAAATGAGAAATAAAATTAAAACACGTTGCGTGACCTTGATTTTGTATCAGAGTCGCTACAGGACCTCCCTTCCCAAGTGAAGGCTCCAGGCCAACTGACTACGTTGGGCCAGGTACTTATGGCAGGGCGATAAGGGAACTGGCCTCAATACACCGGTTTCACTTCGCACAACTGTACACAATAAATAACAACAGTACTCACTGCGGCATTAGTATAAATTATGGTCCAGGTGTTTAGTTAACACACAGTCACAATTTTATCAAAAAATAGCACCCATTTCCTAACAAAAAGTAAATATGTCTAAGAGACGAGGTGAAGGTAGTATTTCGTAATCTAGCGCTTGCGCAGAACTGGAATCTAGTAGAGGAAATAGAATGTGTAGAATAAAGACAATCTAATAATTGTATTTTAATAATAAATCGAATGTGTCAACTTACTTGACTTTCTTATCTATTTAAAAAAAAAATAAGAAAAACAACTTTGGATGTGAAAATTAGAAAAAAACAAACAACTTAATTTGATTCATTTTCCTAAAAACCAATCAGTAAAATCTTTAGAGATCGATTTCTTGGATGAACCAAACGGTAAACGGCAAAGTGAACCACCATTAAAATCAGTTTATAAAATATAATATCCTGTTACTTTGCTAGAACCGGTCCGATTCTGATGATTTTTGACAATTTAGATAGCAATTTAATGACATTCGCAAAATAAACTTCAAAACAGACTCATAATCGTTTAGACCAGTTGAAAACTGATAGGGTGTACACGTGGTGATTTAGCCCCACAAAACAATATTCTTTTCTTTATATCTTTCTATAATGAATTGTCTCGGGAATTCATTAAATATACGAAAATATTATTTTGGATACTTAGAGATTATGAACGAGTGCCAAGCGTCCTTAATATTCTTTAGTTTTCTACTTAGATTTTGATTTAAAAGTTTCTTCATAACGGACTGCACAAAGTGGAACCAAAGGGTTTTGGCACTTTTTACGTTATTCTCTGAATTAAAACTACCAATACCCAATCCGGTCGAACAACGAAAGAACTAAGCTGCAAGACCGAGACCGATTTTGGGCAACACTACATCTTTGCTTCATTTATTTTAATTATGATTAACGTATTTCAATTATATTGATGAGGTATTTAATTGTGTTTCCAAAAATATATGTGTATAGATAAACAATGTTTTTTTCGTCGTAGTTAAATTTTAAATGAAGATGATTATATAAAAATTTGAAAAGTAAAATCATTAAACGAGAAATAGATCTGTATATTTGATTTTAATATCATTATTAGAAGTTTTATTGTTATTTATTTAAAATATCCGATATTCTTACGATACTATATAAATTTGTGAATAGGCTAAATCTAACAGAGCAAATGAATAATATCTTTTTTCAGCTCTGAAACTATTTAGGGTAATTGTCTACTGCAAAAAATATTGCTATGAATAAATTATTAGAAACGAAGACAATTCGTATCTGCATATGATCAAAGACGTGATGGATTGGGATGTCAAGAGCCGAATAACCCAATAGTCATCGGCATAGACTTTAAATAAAAAAGTTAAATTCTAAAAAAAATACTAGGTGCTGATCTCTTAGATGTTTTATGCCCTAAAGCCAAAAATAACTATGAAGATGGAAATTTAGTTGTTTGAAACTGGCCTCGTTTTAAAGAATCTGCTATAGATCCAGCGGTATTTGGTTAAGATTTCATTTGGTATTACTAAAAAAACATTGTTTTCTCGAAAAAATATTATCCAAGGAATATTAATTACATTGTCCTATTGAAGGAGCTCGTATAGTAGTTTAGAAATGAAATCATTAAACGAGTTCGAACTTTAGCTAATATTCGTTAATTTAATAAATATTATTTTTATTTAATATTTTTAAATTAACTCGTATAGTAGTTAATCTAATAATTTATTACTTTTATTAACTATATCAAGTCAAAGAAAATATATTGAAACTAGTAAATATAAATTCAAAAGTCTGCACTCGTTTCAAGGTTTGAATACCGTATTACAATATAAGCTGTAATTACAATATAAATCGATAAGATGATATTTAAAATCTAGGACATCGCAATGGTTTTTAGTTTTTCAGCTTAGAGGGAACAACTAAGAAATCGTTATGGTACTCAACTAGATTCCACCATACTCTGTATCTCATTACATTCAACATCCAGCACCTACAAAAATCAAGCTGTCAAAAGAGGGTTCAAAAGTTGAGGGGCCACCTCTCCTTCAGAACTAAAATCCCGATCCTAAAAGTGTTTTTCACCAAAAGCCTCTATTAGTTGGAGGCATCCATGATTCAATTATCTAAAATATTATTACAGCATTTCAATTATATTGTTGAGGTATTGGTATGGTATTTAAATGGTATGTATTAAATGGTGGCATCTTTGTGGTGTTGCCCAAACGCAAGGTCATGACGAGACCGAGGTGGTCTTGGTGTTGGTGCTGCGTCAACAAATCCTGGTCTTGGTCTTATTCTCGGTGTTTTAAATAAATTAATATTTATTTATTATGTTATTTTAAATCTTTGAATAATGCTAAAAAATAAGTACATTCAGATGTATTATTGGCATAAACATAGTATAGCCAAACTAAATCAGTAAAATTAAGAATTCAGAAAGAAAGAGATAACCCTTCTCCATCCCTCCGACTATATGGAATCTAGTAGAGGAAATAGAAGGTGTAGAATAAAGACAATCTAATGATTGTATTTTAATAATAAATCGAATGTGTCAACTTACTTGACTTTCTTATCTATTTAAAAAAAAAAATAAGAAAAACAACTTTGGATGTGCCCATTAGAAAAAAACAAACAACTTAATTTGATTCATTTTCCTAAAAACCAATCAGTAAAATCTTTAGAGATCGATTTCTTGGAGGAACCAAACGGTAAAAGGCAAAGTGAACCACTATTAAAATCAGTTTATAAAAAATAATATCCTGTTACTTTGCTAGAACCGGTCCGATTTTGATGATTTTTGACAATTTAGATAGCAATTTAATGACATTCGCAAAATAAACTTCAAAACAGACTCATAATCGTTTAGACCAGTTGAAAACCGATAGGGTGTAGTTTTTTCGTTTTTCAGCTTAGAGGGAACAACTAAGAAATCGTTATGGTACTCAACTAGATTCCGCCATACTCTTTATCTCATTACTTTCAACACCCAGCACCTACAAAAATCAAGCTGTTAAAAGAGGGTTCAAAAGTCGAGGGGCCACCTCTCCTTCTGAACTAATGTCCCGATCCTAAATTTTTTTTTCATTAAAAGCCTCTATTAGTTGGAGGCATCCATGCTTCAATTATCTAAAATATTATTACAGCATTTCAATTGTATTGTTGAGGTATTAAATGGTATTTCCAAAAATTCTCCCATACAAAAGATAAAGTTTATCTTAAATTCGAATTAATTAAATATTTTAAATGAAGATGATTATATAATAATTTAAAAGTAAAATCATTAAACGAGAATAGATTCAATTTGATTTTAATATCATTATTAGAAGTTTTATTGTTATTTATTTAAAATATCCGATATTCTTACGATACTATATAAATTTGTGAATAGGCTAAATCTAACAGAGCAAATAAATAATATCCTTTTTCAGCTCTGAAACTGTTTAGGGTAATTGTCTACTGCAAACAATATTGCTATGAATAAATCATTAGAAACGAACACAATTCGTATCTGCATATGATCAAAGACGTGATGGATTGGGATGTCAAGAGCCGAATAACCCAATAGTCATCGGCATAGACTTTAAATAAAAAAGTTAAATTCTAAAAAAAATACTAGGTGCTGATCTCTTAGATGTTTTATGCCCTAAAGCCAAAAATAACTATGAAGATGGAAATTTAGTTGTTTGAAACTGGCCTCGTTTTAAAGAATCTGCTATAGATCCAGCGGTATTTTGGTTAAGATTTCATTTGGTATTACTAAAAAAACATTGTTTTCTCGAAAAAATATTATCCAAGGAATATTAATTACATTGTCCTATTGAAGGAACTCGTATAGTGATCTTTTTTTTTTTTTTTTCTTTATGACATTTACAACTGTATTACATAAATACATCAAGTAAATTTGGACATAATTGATATAATGACATGAATACACTTGCTGAGTAACTACCCAATGGTAGCACTCTAATGATATGACTACATTAGGAGATCACGGGGCCATCTTCTTTTCAGACGCCTCGGAGGGTTATCAGGAATTGAAGAGGAAGCAAGGTTAGAAACGAGAGGGTTGGGATGATTCTGAAGTTTATTATGGAAGGATAGGTATCTGGATTGGGCCAGATCTGAAACATAAGGAACATTAAGATCTTTATGGATAATTTTATTAGTGACAAAGTAAGGAGCATTGAGGATTTTACGAAGGATTTTGGATTGTAAGGATTGGATGCGAGAGGAATTCGATGGTTTAGTGGAGCCCCATAGCTCAACTCCGTAAGTCCAAATAGGTCTTATTATAGTCAAGTATATGAGTCTTTTGTAATTAATGGGAAGTTTAGAGCGTTTGTCTAGTAAGTGCTGAAGTAATCGGAAACGTCGAGCGGTTTCTTGTCGTTTCAGTCTAGTATGAGGATTCCAAGTTAGTCGTTTGTCCAGGTGGAGTCCTAGGTATCGGATTTGCTCAACAGGGATAAGTGGAGTATTGTTAAAGGAAACTGTAGGACAGGAAGTCGTTGGTTTACGACGAAGGGTAAAGGTAATTTGGTGGGATTTATTGGAGTTTATTTTAATTCTCCAGTTTTGACACCATTCTTCTAGATTTATGATGTGTGATTGAAGCATTTGGGATGCAATTGCTGGGTCATTGTTTACTGATAGGATACATGTGTCATCGGCATATGTGGTGATGACAGTGTTGGGAGGTGGGATGTCAGCTGTATAAACTGTGTAAAGGATAGGACCTAGGATACTACCTTGAGGAACTCCGGCAGATTGAGAAAAGAGGGATGAATAGGTATTATTGTGATTTACTTTGAAGTGCCTATCAGTAAGGTAGGAACTGATGATAAGAAAATATGTAGGGGAAGGAATTTACGGAGTTTGTAAAGCAATCCCGGATGCCAGACTCGATCAAACGCCTGTTCAACGTCGAGAAAAACTGCAGTGCAATACATTCCGCACTCCAATGCAGAGGAGACAACGTCTACCACACGATGACATTGCTGGATAGTGGAATGGGATGTGCGGAATCCAAATTGGTGATCAGAGATTATGTGGTTAGAATCTAGGATGGAATAGAATAGAATAGAATAGAAAAATCATCTTTATTCTGGGACTAGGTCCCTTTAGAATAACAGTATTGTTCATATATATTAACTACAAATCTGGTCAAAAGACTTATTACAATGAATAATGACAAAATACATGTAATACATTAAGTATTAATTAAGCTCTTAGGATAAATTAACGAGGACAGTTTGGTAATAGGGGTTCAGTACTACAATATTGGAGCTAAAATAATTGCATAATAATCACTGAATGAAATTATAAAGGAAAGTAAAATCTATTTTATAGGTAAAGCATTGTAGTGATGGAATATAAAAATTTAAAAAAATAATAATAACTGTTAATATGTAGGGAAAGAAATTGTAAAAACTAAAACAAAAAAATATATAAAAAAACAAATAATGATATACATATGTTCCCTAAGATATTTAAGTGATTATGCGTAAAGATTAGGAGAAGAGAAAATAAAATAAAGTATATATATACACATAGCGAGAAGTATGTTGAAGATAATTAGAAATAAAATACATTTCACTGAAATACATTCCATGAATAACAAATTAGAACTTAAGGAAAACAAATTTTATCTACTCACAATGCTTAGTGAGTGGTGATGAAAATTCACGTTCAACACAGAATAAAACAATAAAAAATAAGAGAAAAAAATAATGTCTAAAGAAAATTAAATCCTTATAACATAGTATGTATTTAACCAGCGTCTGATTGGATTGTGAAGAGGAATTGGAATAAGAGGGTTTTAAAGGTGGATAAGGATGATGCATGGCGGATTTTTAGTGGGATGGAATTCCAGAATGCGGTGGAACGGACAACGAAGGAATGTTTAAATGATGCAGATCTGTGGAAAGGAGTGTAAAGGTCAGAAGGACGAGATCTTGTGGAGAGGGTGTGGATAGATGATTTGAATTGTAGGAGATTGTATGCGTAGGACGGACGATGACTATTGATTATTTGGTAAAGGAATGTGCCTAGGAAATATTGTCTTCGGAAGGAAGGGAAGAGCCATCCTAATTCAGCATAGTGGTGCGAAACACGGGAATACCTCAGGGCCCCTGTGACAAATCTTACGAAGGCATTCATAATTCTTTTCAGTCTCTCCCCGAGTTCTGCCGAGAGGCCACCGTACACCACGCAGCCGTAATCAAGGTGGGGGAAGATGAGGGAAGTTACTAGGAGTCTACGTGTGGAGATGGGTAGGAGATGGCGGAAGCGATGGAATAGTTTCAAGGTACCAATTGACTGTCGGGTAATGTGAGCAATATGGTGTTTCCAGGATAGGGTTTGGTCTATGAAAATGCCTAGGTTTTTTACTGAGGAGGTGAAGGTAATGGGATGGTCATTTAGGTACAGTATAGGTATGTTGGTATTGGCTCTGAGAAGGGGTTTGGAACCAATGACAATGGCTTGAGTTTTTGCAGCGTTTAACCTTAACCCATTTAAGTTTGCCCAGGCACTGATCCGATTCAAGTCTTCTTGAATTTTGGCAAACGCTTCATGCAACTCTGAGGGATGGAAGGAAAGGTAGATTTGGGAGTCATCGGCGTAAAGGTGATGGGAGCAGTGAAGGATTGAATTATGGATGTCATTGATATAAGAACTAAAAAGGAGGGGAGATATGCTAGAGCCCTGGGCCACTCCTGCGGACAAAGTAAGATAGGAAGACAAGGGTTGATTAGGAATAGCGACAGCTTGTGAGCGTTGGGAAAGGAATGATTGAAACCATAGGATAGAACTATGGGAAAAGGATAATGATTTTAATTTGGAAAAGAGAATGGAGTGGTTGATGGAATCAAAGGCTTTGGAAAAGTCAATGAGTATAAGGACGGTTAGTTTTTTGTCATCAATGGCGGACTGAACATCATTAATGATTTTGATTAGGGCGGATTGTGTGGAATAACCTGGTCGGAAACCAGATTGGTAAAGGTCAAGTTGATTGGACTGTTCAAGGAAGGTGGAAACTTGGGATTGCACAATTCTCTCCAGGGGTTTGGAAAGGTTAGAAAGGATTGAGATTGGCCGGAAATCTTCAGGGAAAGACGGATTAGAATTTTTATTTAAAGGACGGACTGTGGCTTTTTTCCACAAGGAAGGGAATACTGAATTTTGAAGGGAAAAATTGTAGATGAAAAGGAGTACCGGAAGGATTTCAGGGAGGCATAATTTAATTAATTTGACGGGAATGCCATCTGGACCAATAGAATTAGAGTGTGATTTCATCACGGCGGATATGAGGTCTGTGGGAGAAATATCTGAAAAATAAAAATCGGCGTCATTGAAAGATGTTCCAGGAGGAAAGAAGGAAGGGAGAAATGAAGGAGTTGAAGAGGAAGCAGATATAAAATAAGAATTTAAGTCATTTGATGAAACTGGGGGCACTGCAGAGGGAGGAGATCTGGTAGGATCACAAAGAGAGAGTTTACGAAGGAGTAGCCATTTGGATTTGGAATCAGGAGCTGAGGAAAGGGCTTCATGGAAATAGGTAGATTTGGCTCGTCGGATTGTGGATTGTGTCAGGTTGCGGAGCGCCCTGAACGCTTGATAGTCGTCAGGCAATCTAGTGCGTCTAAAGCGTCTCCGGGCTGCATCACGCCTCTTCTGAAGATCCTTAATTTTCTGACACATCCAGGGAGCAGGAAGGCGACGAAAGGTGGAGGTTTTGAGAGGGGCATGGTCATCAAGGATATTAATAAGATTGGAGGTGAGAATGTCAACCATGGAATCAATTGAGGTACAGGAATATATTATATTCCAATCTAGGGATTCTAGGGAAGGTAAGATTTTTTCCCGAGTAAGGCCATTGAGGTTCCGGAAAGTTACCGTTCTCGGTAGGATCGGCGGGGTTTGGATATTATAGGATATTTGGATTAGGTCATGCGACGATAAAAAAGAAACTGGTAATTGGGAAGAGGAAAGGAGGTTTTGAGCGGAATCAATAATGTACAGGTCCAACCAAGTGTCGGACCTTGCGGTGTGATGCGTAGCAGAAAAAGGAACGATAAAAAGATGAAGGGAGAAAAAAAGGTTTTCTAGGTATGATTTGTCGCTGGAGTCGGAGAGGAAATTGGTGTTTAAGTCACCGGAAATGATAATTTTGGAATAAAGGGGCACAAAGTTAAAGAGGGAAGCTTCGAAAGACGGGTCAAACGGAACAAGAGGAGGACGATATACCACGGAATAGAGGAGATGAGAGGTGTTACAGGAGATTTCGACGATCAAGAACTCGACTTGTGGCTGATCGGTTGGAGAAGAACGATGGAGAATTCGGGTCTTTAGGCTGGTATGAACGTACAGAGCTACACCTCCGCCAGTCCGGCTGTCCCGGTCGTGGCGGATTAGGGTGTAGTTAGGAAGGGAGACTGAAGAGGAGGGGATGTAGGGCTTGAGCCAGGTTTCGGAAATTGCGATGATGTGGTAAAAGTTTTGGGTAAAATATTCTAGGAATTCATCGTAATGGGCTGGAAGGGATTGGGAGTTGACGTGGCAGGAAGTTAGGACACTAGACATGAGTAGGATTTCGGAGAGGACATTCGGTATTTGATGGAAAGACGCTGAAAAAGATTAAATACATTAGATGACGTGAAGAAAAAATAAAGTAGAAAAAAGTATATAAATAATAAGTTAATAAATAGCCTTGATAATATAATGTAAAATAAAAGATTTCCGATGAAGGTCCGGTGAGCGTGCCAAAATGTTCGTAGATGCTTGATGGTGAACGAGATTCAAGCCGTCATCCGAAGACGTCTAAGTCCTGTGCCTGGTTGATGAGGACAACCTGATGGCCGTCGTCTTTTCTACACCGCACTGTGCCGGAAGCGAACCAGGTATATTTTATTTTCCCCGCGGCTTTCTTCTGCCTTGCGAGCCAGTAGAGGTGCCTATTCTTAGGGGTCATCTCCTCGCCGAGATAGATACGAATACAGGCGTTTTAAGATGAGCTTCTCCAGGATTTTGCCCATGATGGGTAAAAGAGAGATAGGACGGTAAGAGGATGGGTATTCTGGTGGCTTTTTGGGTTTATGTATCATTTTGACTACAGATAGTTTCCAAGGGCCAGGAAAATATGTGGAACGGAGTACGGCGTTATAAATGTAAGAAAGGAATAGAATGTGGGAAGTGATTAGGTTGTGGCCAGGAGCTTCGGGAGGGTAATCTGTGAATAATATTTTATATTTCTGGAGGATGAAATGCTTTAGGAGGAGGAGTCATTTGGAGTGGAATATCCAGTTCTGTTTAAATACACTCAAGCTGATTTTAATTAAGGATATCATTATGTGGATTAAAAGTTTTGAAGAGGTGATGACCGAAAATTTGGGATTTTTCTTCATCAGATTTGGACCAAGTTTGAGCTTCAGTAAGAAGTGGATGATTAAAGTTTTTAAATTTCAGGAGCCGTTTAGTCGTCGTCCACAGTGATTTGTTGGTAGGTGTAAGTTTTTCAGTAAAATTTAGTAAATTTTGAATTTTGTATTTTCTAATTTCTGATTTTAGTTGGTTAGTCAGTTGGGTATAATGAGTTTTATCTGTTGGATATCTAGTTCTATGCCACTTCGATCTTGCTCTGCGTTTTTTCTTTAATAAGATACGAATATGCGGTGTGTCAAGTTAGTCTGTTTGTGCGTTAGTCAAGTTAGCGCAACGCTAAGTTGCATGATATCTGTTTGTGAAGATTTGTATATACCTCACAACCTCTATAGCTTGCAGGGTGGGCTTCACTACAAAGATCACATGTCGCGGGCTTATCTCTTGGCTTCTGGCAAGTGCCTGAAGACCGGCGCATTTAACACATCTGGCCTCGTGATGGCAATATGCCTTCGCATGGCTTAAGTTTTGACACTTAGTGCATTGTACTATTAGGGGCTTCTGCCTTGGTTCCTCAAATCGTACTGTCGAGTATACTAAACGCTGAACCTGAAATATTTCATTATTCGTTTTTGCTGGTTCCAAATCTATAAAGAATAATGGAAGTGGATATCTTTCCCTAGTATGTAGTACGGGTGCTATGCTCCTGACGTTATGACCGATTTCTTCCAGGCCTGTTTTGATGACACATATGGGAGTGGTTGAATGTAGACCTCTCAGGACCACTCGATAAGCCTTGTCCTGTTTCAATTGGTAACAATAGAAGTCTTTGGAAGTTAAATGGCTAATCAATTTTTTATAGTTTTCTCTAGATTTCGTGTTTATTTTAATGTCATTGATTCGAGAGAAGCAGCGGAAATTTGGCTGTCCGATTAGTTTTGCTATTTCTAGACCAAACGACACGAAGTTCTCAATTTTCGAAAAAAAAACAGGTGGCGGCTCGGGGTCAGAAAAATCTTGAGGCTTCGGAATCTTGCTTGATAAATTGTTATCGAGAATAGTATTCTTGCTGGCTGAGGTGCTTGGTGCAGTTGGCTCTGATTGTGTGGCATTAGATTTACTCCTAGTTTTAAGTGGAGATTTTCTTGTTCTGCTGGCTTATTTGATTTGTTTGAGTTATTTTTTGTTTTTTTTCTTATTTGGTGAGTTTCATCCAGAACCGGGAGCGGAGTTCCATACACGCTTTTGGAGCGTACATCTTTTCAAGTATTGCGAGTGTCTCGCTGATTTCTGAAAAGCGTGTCTCGTTCTCCGAGTCTTCACAAGAAGTGTTCTTATCCAAATCCATGGTGAGTGTGAGAGAGAGAAAGAGAAAAAAAATAAATGTTTTTTAAACCTAAATATTAAAATGAAAATTATAAGATAGCTTCTTAAGAACTAAACTATTTACAAATTATATACAGATATAATATAAAATATAAAATAATTCATTTCCGAATTAATCGATGAGAAAATAAAATAAAAGTCTCCTGAAATATATATATATATATATATATATATATATATATATATATATATATTTTAAACACTTTATTGAGAAATATTACAATTTGTCACATTTAAGGACACTTATAATAGAGTTCAGAGAGTACATTCATACCGTATATACAAAAATATAAATAAATAAAGTAATAACAAAAGAATAAGAAAAAAGAACAAAAGAAAAAAAAAAAAAAAAAAAAATATATATATATATATATATATATATATAACATATACATATATATAACAAGTCAGGGAAGAGGTACTGCTGGGTACTTTCCTTCCCCATGCCTTTCATGTCATTATATCATGTATCGCCATCACATATGCTGATTGTTGACAGCCGCAAATACATTTTTATAGTAAAAAAAAATCGTTAATTTTAAAACTTATCCGGTTTTCCTCATCAATTGGAATGATTGTAATTTAACTTTTGAAGTCGATTTAATAATAAAATATCCTCTTCCTGATATTATATCAAATTTGTCAACATTTAGATAGAATCTTGTCACCGACAACAAGTGAAAATGAAAGTTACCAAGGTGTAAGTCATGATAGAACTTTTTCAAAACCAAAATTATATTTGATGTTTTTCACAATATAAATCCGACAAAATTGTTTCTGAATGTCGAAGATGAACAATTTTTATTTTTTATAGATACGTGAATAAGTAAACTTACATTTTGCCTCCACATGTCAAACTTGTGAGACACCACTGATTATAAAACACATTTTAACATAATGCTGAGCTTACAAACCACTAGGAATATTAGGTACAGAAATTTCGCTAGGAAGTACTGACTTCTGAGGGGAAGAGTCACTCTAAATCAGCAAAATAGTGGGAAACAGGGTAGTCTGGGAGTCCCATTGACAAATCTTATGAATCTATTCATATTTTCTCTTAGTCTTACTATAATACACTTATTATAATTAGTTTCTTATATACGACCCGCTCAATATTTTTACAACTTTAAAAAAAAAAATTGCTTATTTCTAATCAGTACAGCTGATCCGAATCCATTCCGATAACATTCTAAATCTTCAAGAATGAAACTTTTCATTGCCTGTTTATGTCTTCAGCAATGCGGTTGAACCATTAAATTGAAGAATCTGGGAAAACAAGTTACAAAAAAGAATCAAAATTAATCCGAAAATTCTAATAACATTATATTTTAATATTTTTTTAAGTTATGCTAATCCTATAATTTCAATAATTTCTTGTGCTATGTATTGAGGATAATGATAGATGGGAGAATATGTTTTGATTATAGTTAACAAGTAATTATTGTTAATTCAATCCTAAAACCCCATCATATATCACATCAAATAAGTTAAAGTCTCCCTTGGAAAGCAAAGCGATCTCGCATTTGAAAATAATGAGAGACTTAAAAAATAGAAGAGATGGCATTGAAGCAAGAGAAAATAATAGAAAATTTACTCAGTGAGAATAAACTGTTAAAATCTCAAATTAGCAACCTGGAGGTGAGACTTAACCAAACAGAACAAGCTCAACTATCCAACTCCCTGGAAATACGAGGTATCACACCCGATGCTGGAGAATCTACCGAGGGCTTGGTGTGCTCTATCGGTGCCGCTCTGGGCATAAAGCTGGGTGTTGAAGAACTGGATTTTGTGGAGAAGAAAAGGACCAGAAGAGAGGACCCTAGGCCACCGTCAATCGTCGAGCGGTTCGTCCGCCGGACGAAGTCAAGTTCGTGGGTGACGAAGTCATCCGCTTGCGCAAGGTCAAGAGGGACTTTTCCACGCGGCATCTGGGCCGGAACAGCGACGAGAGGACTTATCTGGGAAAAGAAATGAGTACAGGTAATAAGCATTTATACTGGTTGGCAAGGCATACGTATGAGATACGTATGGTTCGCTGGAGAAAAGGTGCGATACAGAAGATAGGATGGATCCCCGGTCATCATCGTCAACAAAAAAGAAGACTTTGAATTGCTGGAATGAAATAGGTCTCACTGTTCCCTCCAACCTCTTTTTTATAAATATCTTTTTTCTTTTTCTTTTTTAAATATGTTATTGGTCTTTTTTGTTACTATAGTTCATAATAATTTATTCTATTGCTTATTAAGTATTATTTTGAAAGATGAAATTTTCTTATTTTACTTCGAATCAGATTTTAATTTTTTCTATGCTTACCTTCATTTAAAGATTTCAAGTAAGATCTATATCAATATAATGTACATAATTTGTTATTATATCTCATTATGTAAGTTTAAAAATGTGCCTATTCAATCAATATGAAAACTATTTTGTCACACTCCGCAGATTATTCTTACCCTGACCTCTTCATGACCAATACCTTAATATCCTGTCACGTTAACTCTCAATCCCTTCTAGCACATTATGACGAATTCCTCGATTATTTTCACCATAACTTCCATCATATCCGTTTCAGAAACTTGGCACAACCCTGATACTCCCTCCCTATTCGTTTCCTTACCCAATTATATCCTCTTCCGTCATGATCGAATGGAACGAACAGGTGGAGGTGTGGGATTGTTCTTACATGACAGTTTGACGGCCAAAGTCCTTCTAAAATCTCCTCCTTCAGAAATGCCTAACATAGAATATCTGTTTGTCCAGATTTCCTTTAGTACCTTCCTCTACTCTTTATAGTTATTTACCGACCTCGTGTCCGATTCGATCCCACTCTCGAATCCTCCCTCCTTACATATATTCCTCCCTACGAAAATATTATTATTGCTGGTGATAACAACACCAACCTCCTTTTAAACACTTCGGACAGAACATATCTTACCGACCTAGTTTTTTCCTTACATCTATTTATTGTACCCTTTCAACCCACCCATCACACCCAATCCACTGATACTTGGCTATATTTATTTATTATTGATTCTCCCCCATAACCTATTATCCTCTACGCAAATTCCAGTTCTCTTCCTTTCATCCCACGATCTTATTGAAATAACATACAACTTCTCTACTCCTTCACCTAAACCCAAACAAATTTCCTGCAGAGATCTAGATTCCTTAACCACTGAAAACATAAGCCCCTTCCTTGATCCTTTTTCCACTTTCTTAGGACCCATCTATTCTCTTCATCGATGATATGGTTGTATGCCTTTCCTCCAACCTCCTCGATTTCCTCAACCGTCACGCACCTCTAAAAACACGTGTCTTTAGACGTCCTCCCGTTCCTTGGATCAATACAGAAATAAGAGAACTGATGCGGAGAAGAGAAACTGCTAGAAGACGATGCAGACGTACTAGACTAACTCAGTATTATTCCACATTTAAATCCCTACGAAATCTCACACAAATGACCCTACGTCGCGCCAAAGCCCAATACTTCAATAACGTTTTATACCAAGAACCTAACCCTAAATTCAAATGGGAAATCCTTAAGAACCTCTCTGTTGTTACCTCGAAAAAATGCACACAGTATCCAATCGATCCCAACACCCTAAATTCTTTTTTCACTAACCATTTTCTATCCACATCTCCATCTGACCGCTCATCTTTTTCCATTACCGCAACCCCCTTTGATCCTGATAAGTTTTACTTTCTCAACATCTCTCCTACTGACCTGCTCTCTGCCACCCTTAAATCCAAAACGAATGATTATGGTCCCGACCAAATAACTGTTAAAGTTATCAAACTCTGCCTTCCAGCTTTACTACCCGCACTTCTACACCTATATAATTTCTCTCTCCAAAATTCCATTTTTCCCAAATCCTGGAAAAGAGCCATAGTCCGTCCACTGAACAAAGTTCCAACTCCTTCATCAGCTTCCGACTTCAGACCCATCTCCATTCTATCCAATCTATCCAAGCCTCTAGAAAGATTAGTTCAATCTCAGTTGAAATCAGCAGAAATAAATGAATTAAAATTGAATGCAGATAAAACCAAGGCTATTATCATCGGGTCCAGACATCTCATCAGCTCCCTTCCTTACTTTCCTCAACTTTACCTCAATAACAATCCCATCCATTTTTTCCCTACAGTCAAACACCTAGGAGTAACCTTTGACCAGAACCTCTCCGGGAATAATCATATCTCCCAGATTACCCGAAAATCCATAACTCCCCTTAAACAGATCCTAAGATTCCGTGATTGTATTCCTCTAAAAACCAGACAGCTCCTTGTAACATCCCTTGTATTCCCCCACTTCGAATACGGCTGCTTGGTGTATGGAGGGCTATCTGCCAGGCTGGAAATGAGAATAAAAAGACCCATGAATTGTTTCATAAGATACATTTTCGGGATCCCCAGGCGTTCACATGTTTCACTATGGTACACCGAGTTGAAGTGGCTTTATCCTACTTCCCGACGACAATTCCTTCTTGGTGTCTTCCTTTTCCAAGCCTTCAGAACCAAAAACCCTCCCTACATCCTGGAATTCCTTAATCTGCGCTCCTATATCCATTCTCTCAATACTAGGTCTCAACCTATAGACTTATATATTCCCTCCCATAAAACTTCCTCCTTCGTCATTCGTGCTACTTCCTTATGGAACTCTTTTCCTACCTCCATGTGTCAATCCTCATCCACAAATTCCTTCAAACAACTCCTGTTCCAACACCTACTCAACATTCAAACTTCCCCTACCATATAAAATTACTTGCATCTATGCAATGTTTAATTTCAATCCATTGCACAATTAAAATAACAATTAACAATAAATTAGTTGGTATTTTCATTATGTCAGACTAAGATACATAAATTTACAACTCTTTTATTATTCTTAGGGGACAGTAGTCTCAGAATAAAATATTTTTTTTTATTTTATTTTCATTCTCTCCGTCGAGGTGATGGCTCTTGGGCAGCGTCTGACGAAGATAGAGCGGAGGAATTCGCCAAACACCTTTCCCTTACATTCACCTCTCATCAAGAATCCAATCCCACCGACACGTCAGCAGTAGAGGAATTTCTTAATTAACCCATCCCACTTTCCATACCACCTAAAGCAATTAATCCTTCTGAGGTCAAATTCCACTTACAAAAAGTACCTACCCGCAAATCACCTGGATACGACCTCCTTACCTCTCAGATCCTTAGACAACTCTCTCCTAAAGCTGTCATATTCCTTACATACATATACAATAGCATCCTATGAACGACCCACTTTTCTCTTTTATGGAAACATTCAACTATTATCCTGTTTCCGAAACCAGGCAAACCTCCCAACACCTCAACGTCCTACAGACCAATTAGCCTACGTCCGATTCTCTCAAAGATCTTTGAAAAGATCCTCCTGAAACGCATCCTACCTTTTATAGAATCCCAAAATCTTCCTTCCCATCAGTTCGGATTTCGTTCACAACACTCTACAGTCTAACAAGAACTCCGAGTGGTCGATCATATTTCCGCAGCATTGGAAAGCAAGCAATATTGCTCGGGTGCGTTTCTGGACATAGCTCAAGCTTTCTAACGGGTATGGCACGCCGGACTTCTTTCCAAGCTGAAAACCCATCTTCCTCAGTCCTTATACCTTGTTCTCCGTTCCAACCTCTCTGATCTACCTTCCAAGTTCGTAGCGGTACTGAATTTTCGCATTACTATCCAATTGAGAGAGGTGTTCCTCAAGGTAGCCTATTGGGTACCGTCCTTTACATCCTTACCGACCATATCCCTGTCCATCTCGATACCTTCCTGGCAACTTTTGCTGATAACACCGCCATTCTATCATCCAACTCAGATCCTGATATAGCATCCTTAAACCTCTCCCTGATTGAGCACTGGTGTAATAAATGGCGTATTAAAGTAAACGAATCCAAATGCCAACACATTACCTTCACGGTCCGACGCAGTTCCAGTCCACCATAACACTTTAATTCCACCCAGCTTCCTTTCTCAGACACAGTCCGGTACCTTGGCTTCCTCTTATACAGACGACTAACGTGGAACCCTCTATAACTATAACTATAACTGCTACTAAACAGAAAATCTAAACTTTCAATTGAAAACAAGTTATTGATCTACAAGACAATACTGAAACCTATCTGGACTTAAGGACTTGAACTGTGGGGAACAGCAAAATTTTCTAACATCAAACGCATCCAATACTTCTAATCCAAAGTCCTTCGTCGACAATAGTCGATGCTCCTTTTAATGTAACCAACAAAACCCTACAGCATGACCATAATATCCAAATTGTCCTAGACCTTATCCCATCAAAATTCTCCAAATTCCACCAGAACCTTACCCATTATCCAAATCCATTTGCACAATCTCTATCCAGCACCACCCATCCATATAATCCTCCAAAGAGATTAAAACGGCAGTGGCCCCGCGACCTTTTATAGTTTGTAAATATTGGAGTTCTGGCAATGGCCAGATTCTCTACTCGCGACATGAGTGTATGTGGCTTAAGCACTCTTGCTCAATCTCCACTGGGTTTAGTCCCACTGACGCGTTTGAGAGAGAAGTTCTGGGATCTCCTGGAGTCATGCTTTTCCCTCCACAGTTGGGGGGACAAGTCAATTTTAAATATTGTATATAGGTATGCATGTGTTATTTTTATTCATTTTTAGGTTTGTTTGTTTATTTAGGCTTTAAGGCGTAAAACCCTAGGGTCATCAACGCCTGTGAGTCGGTTATATTTGTGAACTCTTTAGGGGAGAATTAATAATTATTAATATATAGAGTAATGATATTAATATAATATCAATAATATTAATATATAAAAAGATATTAAAAACATATAAAAATAAAATATATCAAAATAAATACAAAAAAGATAGAACAATAAAAAAAATTATATTTATTTTTATATTCTATTTAATAACCTATGTATTCTAAGAAAATTTATCACTTTTTTATGTCGAATTTGTTGTTGCTTAATACTGCTGATATATCCGGTTTTAGAGACAATTGATTGAGGCTTGAAGTATAATAAGGGAATTCTTGGAAAATATGATTGATAGTGAGAAGGCTATTACAGTGCTGACAAGTTGGTGGTGGCTGCTTAGTGATAAGATGTACGTGGGTTAGGTTCATGTGTCCCATTCTTAACCTGTTCACGGCGACTTCCTCTCTAAGATCAGGGCGTTTTGATGTGCTCCAGGGTTTCACCGATTTTTTTATAACTTTTAATTTACTAGGTGGGCTTTCGTTCCACATAGATTGCCAACTATCCAATATTTCGTTCTTGAGAGGAAAACTCATTTCTGGAGGGGTCAGGATAGGAGTACCTCGGTCTGGGAGCGCGAGTGCCTGTTTGGTTGAAATATCCGCAAGCTCATTACCAATTATACCCACGTGACTGGGAACCCATATAAAACAAACCAATTTCCTGAATTTTCTAGAGTGTGAAGATATTTTTGTATTTTAACGATAACTGGATGTTGTGAGTACATATCATTTAAACCCTTTAATGAACTCAAGAAGTCGGTTATCAAGATTATTGAGGCTGGAGTTATTGTCATACAGAAGTGGAGGGCTGAGGCTATTGCGTGAAGTTCCGCTGTGTATATGCTGCTTAGTTTATGTAGTTTTATTTTATGTGTGGAGTCATGGATAACAAACGAACAAGCTGTAGAATCATCTGATTTCGAACCATCAGTGTAAATTAAAAACGGTTCCGGAATATTTTGTAGTAGAATGGAAAATTCGGTTTTGTACTCGTAGTGTGAGGTATTGTTTTTGAGTAATCGAGAGAGACGGAACATCATTTTTGGGGGTTTGTGGATCCAAGGTGTGTTTTGGTTTTCGATATTGTATAAAAGTAAGTTCTTAAGGTATTGAGCTGCTGAATAAATTCTTTCTGACAGTGAGAGTGTGGAATTTGTTTTGTTTCTAAAAGCGTTTGAAAATTTAGGTTCAAAAATGTAGTTATGGATGGGATGTTTATTTTTTGAAAGTAGCCTTGAAATGTAGTTAACAGCGAGTTTTATTCTTCTAAATAAAAGAGGGTACATCCCGGCCTCAGAAAAGAGACTAAGGATGGAGCTTGTTCGAAACGCGCCAGTCGCTATCCTAATGCCTGTATGGTGGACTGAATCAAGTTTGTTTAGGATTCGATAGCGGGCAGAACCGTATATAAAGCACCAGTAGTCTAATTTTGAACATACCAAAGCCTGATACAGTTTTAATAAAGTAAGTCTGTCTGAGCCCCAGGAAGTGCCGCTTAGATATCGTAAGGTAGTTATTCTTTTTGTAGTGGCCGGTTTTAGTGCAGAAATGTGCGGCTCCCAAGTTCTTCGTTCAAAGATCATACCCAAGAATCTATGGTGGTTCGAGTACGGGATTATGGAATTTCTGAAGTAGATTTCGGGTGAATTTGGCGTGTTTCTTTTTCAACTGAAATGTATGCATTTAGTTTTTGCGGAAGAAAATTGGAGACCAATAGGAAGGGACCAGTTGTTGATTCTATTGACAGCGTCCTGTAGTTTGTTTCGTATAGTGTCAATGTTGCCAGATCGGCAGAGAATGGCTCGATCATCTGCGAATAGATGTGGTTTGACACCTCTTAGTAAGTTAAGGCCTAAGTCATTTATCGCCAGGCAGAACAAAGTTGGGCTGAGGACACAACCTTGAGGGACACCGTTGAACTGTTCATGATTCTAGGATAATTCGCCTCCTATTTGAACTCTAAAGTGTCGGTACGTGAGAAATTGCCTAATATAGTTGTACATTTGGCCTCTAATTCCTATGGATGCTAATTTATTGAGGATTATGGAGTGATTTATATTATCAAAAGCATTTTTCATATCGAAAAAAATGACTATTGTTTGTTGTGCGTTGATAAAGGTATATTGCGTCTCGGTTTCTAATGCAACTAAATGATCTAATGTGCATCGACCCTTACGGAATCCCGATTGAAAAGGTTGAATTAAATTGTTGTTCTCTACTATCCACATTAGTCTTTTATTAATCATCCGCTCCGTTAATTTACTTAAGCAGCTTGTGAGAAATATAGGGCGATATCTGGTTGGTAAACGTTTATCATTTTCACTTTTCAGGATAGGGATAGCAACTGAATCACGCCATTTATTCGGGAACTGTCCAGTCGACCAGACATGATTATAATATCCGAGCAACCATTCCAATGTATTACCTGGGAGGTTTTTTATCATGTCATAGTGGACCAGGTCAGGACCAGGGGTTGAGCCTTTAACAGTTCTTAATATGTTTTTGAGTTCACACATTGAAAAAGGGAGGTTGTAACATAATAATTCATCATCAATTGTCCTCACAAGGTCCGTGGATTCGGAGCTTGTATTATTTCTTCCGGAGCTATATATTTCAGAAAAAAAATTTTCAAATGTGTTTGAGACTGATAGAGGATTGTCAGACAGTTGTCCATTGACCAAAGTAGTATAGCGAGATGAAAGCGAAGTTTTAGTAAATTTACGGATTTTGTTCCAAACGTTAGTTGATGTGGCAGAGGAATAATTGGAGCCTATAAATTTTTTCCAGGATTCGGTCATAGACTGATTAATTATTTTTCTACATATAGCACGCTGTCTTTTATATTCCATTAAATTTTGCGAGGTCATATATTTCTGGAATTTTTTGTAGGCTTTACGGCGATCTTTAATGGCTCCCTTGCAAACATCGTTAAACCAGGGAACAAGCGGTCTTCTTGGTGAGCCTGAGGTCATTGGTATTGATGCTTTAGCCGCCTCTATGATCTTATTAGTGATAGTTTGACAGCCTTTATCGATTGTGGGCGGGGTAGCCGAATGGGCTAACGCGTGTGCACTGCACCGCCGTTGCCCGGCAACCTGATACATAAGACTTGGATAAAAAAATAGTCACGAGTTCGCGTCCCGGTGCCCGGACGCGAACTTTACCTCGCGTGTTAATGTTTTGAGAGCCCCATAAAGTGTTGTGACCGTTCAGATCCCCAATAAAAAGAACTGGACGAGGCATTTGGTTATAGATATCTAGGAGTTTGTATCTATGGTACGGTCTTGTGGAAGGTATATATTACAGATGGAAAATGAAAAATCTTTGTGAACTCTGGTTGCAACAACTTGAAGATGAGAATTAATGTTGATTGATTCGGAATATATGGATTTACGTATAGCTATTAAAACTCCGTGGTGACAGTGGTTTGGGTTTGGGCTATCTTTTCTGTATATATAGAAATTTTTTATAGAAAAATTGTTGCTTATTGTGAGGTGTGTCTCTTGTAAGGCAATGCAAAACGGGTCTATATCTTGTATTAGTATTTTTAAATCGTTAAAGTGAGTTTTTAAACCATTACAGTTCCATTGAAGTACCAACATGTTTAGGTATTATAAATAAATATATATATATATATACGTGTGTATATATACACACACACACACACACACACAAACACACATACACACATACATACATAGACATACACAGCAGCATATACATGCATATATATACACGCACATACACACACATATACATAGAAACACTGACACTCATACATATACATAAATGTTCCCATATATAAACACAAACACATGTAAAAATACAATAATGCATACAGGCACACATATATATATAAACATAAACACATGGAATATAAAATATATACAAACATACATTCACACATACACAGCTGCCCGCGCGCGCACACATACATACCCACACACAGACAATGTTTGCTTGACATTATGCACCCACAAATATATGCAAAGATACAAATGTACATACCGAAGAAAGTATGCAGATCTACATACACAAACATACATATCCGAACAGATATTCATATTCGTAAATACAGACATACATACAGTAATACATAATACGCAGACTTTAAAATACATATTCGTGCATGTAGATACTATTACATAATAAAATAAAATAATAAATACTATCATATAATAAAAAAATAAGTAGATAAATATATAGACGGAAATGGAGTATCTATTATTTATATGAATTTCGAAACTTGAGACATATAATAGATCTTCGGCAGAATAAGTAGAGCTATCATGATGAAAAGTAATTTTTAATATTATGTTGAACTTAATTTGATTTGTAAAGTGCATACAATTCTTATATGTGCGTATAAGGGTTAAAAAACAAATTTTTATATAATAGAAGTTTCTGAAAGAAGAAATATTTGCGACGGTAGAAAGTAGAGGCTGCAGAGGTAATAAAAAATTAAATGGTGAGTAATAGTATATATTTTCGCATTGGTCTAGCAATAATAATAAGCTAGAATCGTTGTTTGTGATTTTAGAGATCTTAATGGTAATGACGAGAAGAATGGTATTATAGATAAACATAGGGTCGTACGTACGTATACAATTATATACACACACACACATATATATATATATATATATATATATAATATATATATATATATATATATATATATATATATATATATATAATCCCAATTACATATATACCTAGGTATATACGTAGAAAAACAAAAGTACACACGTATACATAAAAAAAAACATATGCCCCCATATATACATATATATGCATAGGAATGTATAACAAAGTCATTCACATATGCATATGTGCATGTACACGTATTCATATAATAGAAATAAATGTATGCTCTATAGATAAATAGGTTTGTGAACATAGAGTGTTTGTTTATTATAGAAAAATGAGGTTTATTTTTATAGTAGTAAAATAAGAATAACGTATAATATTTGTTTATGATTGCGGCAGTGAACTTTCTGTAGATGTTTATTGTTATGGCTGGTGGTAATAAGTAAATTCGAGCGTTGTAAGTAACACAGTTTTTATTGTTATTGCTGTAATAGTGAAGTACATGTTTATCGGAATGGAAATATTTATATTTCCAATTTATAATATATGTTAGGGCACGGATTGACATTATACAGATTTGTTTTTTATGAAAAAAAAAAATAAGTAAAAAATAAAATAAAAATTTTTAATCATATATTTTGTTTTTTTGTTTTTCTTTTTATTACGATTTCCCTGTTTTTTGTTATGTACTATAGTGAACTATCCTTCCGGATCGATATCTGAGTTTTGGTCAGAACCTACGATCGCAAACGTGGCTTCTGATGATTTTGAAGGACACGCGTCTTGAGAAAAAAATAGAAGGTAGAGGATCTGCCCGACTCCTATAATTTGATCTGGATTTGCGGTGATGTTTCGGGGCAACTAGGGAGGCGGCTGGCAGCGGAAGAAGGGGGGTGGCCGGTGGCGGAGGCTGGGGAACGGCCGGAGGTAGGGGGTGGGAGGGGCCCGGAGTAGGGACCAGAAGAGGGATAGGGGGAGGGGATAGGGAGTGGATAGGGTTTGTTGATGGGTATTTATAGTGTTAGCAGTATAAGTGGTATTATAAATGTTTTCTCCAAAATTAAATAATGAATTTGTTTGAATACCAATGTCTTTCTTTTCGATATTGTTTGAATTTTCTTTTGTAATTTCAGCAAACGATCTAGCAAACTGTGTTGGATTCTGTTCCTTATAAATCTTTTTTTGCTTCATTTAAGGATATTTTATTTATGGTTTGAATGGTTTTTATTTCTTTCTGTATTATAAAAATAGGACACCGACGATCTAACGAGTTGTGATTTAGGGAGTAGTTTGCACGGTGGGCTGGGCGTGTACATCTCACATTATCTTCGTGTTTTGCTTCCCTATATTGTATATGTTATACCTTACTGATTTGACTAATGTGAGTCAATCAATAAATAAACTTAAAAAGCTTGAAATGTTAAATAAAACAAAGTTTAAGTCCACGTGTCTTCGAACATCACACACTTTTTATTATAACACAAGTAACCATTGAATACACAAAAAACAGGGAAGGTTTTTCTATGTTTACAAAAATCTTAGACATAAAGAACTTAGAGCTAATATTTTTACTACGTCATAACACTTCTCCCTCCTACAAAAAAAATAAAACACCACTTATGTACGGGACCTCTGCCAGGTACCGTGGTATGTATTAGTCGAGGCGAAAACGGAGAGGCTTTCTTCTTTCCCGCTGAGGCCTACTGGGGATATTGCTGCCTCTTGTTTGTCCTGATGGTAGAAGACTGGGCCGCTGAAGTGGCAATGTGGTATCCGGTGGAGAGGAAGGCTCTCATGTGCATTATGAGGAGATGGAGGGCTCTCATGTGTATTATGAGGGGATGGTGGGCTCTCATGTATACTTTGAGGAGTTCTCATAGGCGTGGTAGCTGATGGAGAGCCTGCAGATGATGGACTCCTAGGATTCTGAAGACTGTTTTCCTTGTCTGAAAATGACGTATTATAGTCTGTGTTGACAGGTCCACTCGGGTTATTCTCTTTTGATTCTACTCTTGGCCACAATTGATTTATGTGCCGCTTCCACAATAAACCCTCTTCAATTTTTATTAAGTAGGTTTGGAATCCCAGCTGGTCTTGAACTACTCCTTTCTCCCATTTTTCTGAACCAGCTCGAAAATCACGAGCCCATACTAAATCCCATGGTTTGAAAATTACTTGCCGATTGCCGCCATGTTTGCACATATGTTGTTGATAGTCTTGCACGTTTTCTTCTGAGGACGGTAACAGAAGATCAAAAAGGGTGCGCGTTTTCTTCTTGAGTAGTATTGTAGCTGGTGCTTCACCTGTAGCACTATGTTCCGTATTTCTATATTGCAATAGAAATTCATTTAAAGCCCTGGATAATTTTCTTGGAGCTGGATCAGCCAAATTTTTTAATAGACATTTCTTCACTATTTTTACAGATGCTTCGGCACTTCCATTTGTCTGGGGATGGAATGGTGCTCCAACGAAATGCTGAATTCCACATTTTTGCAAAAATATTGAAAACTCTTCACTTGTAAAGCAAGCAGCTCCATCTGTCGTAACTGCTCTAGGCAACCCGAAACGACTAAATACCTCTGTTAACTTGTCAATAGCTATGGAAGCTGTCATGTTTGGAACCAAAAATGCTTCGATCCATTTGGTTGTTGAGTCTGTGATGACTATTGCATTTATATTTCTTTTTATGGGACCCAGGAAATCCACATGAATACGTGTCCAGGGGTTGTGTGGCCAGGGCCAGGGCTGAAGAATTGCTTTTGGTGGATTGTCACGAAATTTGCAACATATATCGCATGAATTGGCTACTTGTTCAATTTCTTGGTCTAAAGAAGGCCACCAAATGTAACCTCTCGCAAAGCTTTTCATTTTTGTGGCTCCCAGATGATTACTGTGGAGTTGTTTCAAAATTGCAGGTCGAAACTGTTCAGGTATAACCACTCGATACCCCCACATAAGACATCCATGATCCACCGTAAGCTGGTGTAAGCGACGTGAGTAAGGGAGGTAACAATTATCTTTTGGGAGGTGCTTCCCCTGCATTACCGCTGCAACAACTTTGGACAAAGTTAGGTCTGTTCGAGTTTCTCTTTGTCTGTTCGTGTCACGCCAATCTCCCTTTAGTGGCCAATTTTCATGGAAAAAAATAAGGTATGTTAATTTACTTTCACTATCCATTATTCATGAATAATGATGAATGATGGAATAACATCATTTCATGCTTTGAATCTGGTAATTTTATCCGAGATAAGTAATCTGCAATATTTTGATGAGTGCGTACACATTTCATAGTGAAATTGTAATTAGACAAAAGGTAAGCCCAGCGCTGGAGCTGATTTGCGGCATATATAGGTACACCCTTCTTTTCGCCAAATATGTACAGAAGAGGACGACTGTCTGTAATTAATGTAAATTTACGGGCAAACAAAAAATCTCTAAAATGGCTTATCCCAAATACAATTGCCCATGCCTCCCGCTCAATAGATGGGTATTTTTGCTGAGCTGGACTCAATACTTTGGAGGCATATGCTATTGGATGAGCAGAACCATCAGGAAAAATATGAGATAGGACACACCCAACTGCTTTTGCTGAGGCATCTACCGTTAATTGAATCGGTAAATTTGGATTGAAATGTGTCAATACAGGTTTACTTGTAAGAATATTTTTAACTTTCTGGAATGATTTTTGGCATTCCTTGGTCCACAAATATTTTGAATTTGTTTTGAGCAAATCGTACAAGAGTTTTAAAATCTCAGAAGCCTTGGGGATGAATTTAACATGAAAAGTTACTAGACCCAAAAATGATTTCAATGCATGAACATCTTTCGGAATCGGTGCATCTTTGACCGTTTTTGTGTGTGAATCCATTGGGTGAATTCCATCTTTATCGAAAAGGTGTCCCAAATATTCGATATATGGTTGTCCAAATGAACATTTTTCCTTTTTTACTCTTAAATTTGATTCACTTAAAATTGTCAACACTTTTTGTAAACGTTCATTGTGTTCTTGCCAAGTTCTCCCTGAAATGTAAATATCATCAAGGAGTGACCCCACTCCTGGTATTCCCTTTAGAAGTTGATCAATGGCTTTTTGGAATTCTCCAGGAGCACTGGTAATTCCAAAACATAAACGAGTGTACCGCAGCAATCCGTTAATGGTGGTAAGATTTTTCCCATTCTCATCCAACAACATTTGTTGATAAGCATCTTTGAGATCTATCTTAGAAAACACCCTAGCTCCTCCAAAATTAGCAGAAATATGATCAAGGCGGGGTAATTGGTATTTATCATCTAGCAAAGAAGGGTTAATAGTAAGGCGGTAGTCTCCACAGATTCTGACTCCCCCATCCGTCTTAAGCACTGGTACAATTGGAGTTGCTCATTCACTATGGGTCACTTTTTCTAAGATTCCCAAATCTAAAAGGCGAGTTAGCTCTATTTCTACTTTCTCTTTTAGTACTAAAGGTAAAGACCGGGCTTTCAAAAATTTTGGGATAGTTTCAGGGTTAAGTTTTAATGAGACTGTATTTATTGAAAGTGCCCAGTGATTCTTCAAATACTTTTGGAAATTGTTTTAATATTCCCTGAATGTCCTTAGGAGTCATATCTTCAGTAGCGTTCAAAAATAAAGGAAAAACTTGACTGATTTTCATCTGTTCCAATCCTCTTCGGCCAATTAAAGGAGGAGCCCCATTTTTAATGACATAGAGTTCCAGTTCAAATTTGGCCCCTTTGTAACATACCTCCAAATTCATTTTTCCACTTGGAATTATAGGATTGCCTACATAGTCTGACAGTTTAATATCATTATAATCTAGCAAAATGTGTGAAAAAATTTTCTTATAAAAATGATCTGAAATAACATTATGTAGTGACCCAGTATCAACTTCAAGTTTAAAAATTTGATTGTCAATCATCAAATCCACACAATATTGGGAATTATTTCCATTATCTTGCCTGATGGAAAAAAATGTATCATGTAGACTTACCTCATTTTCTGAGGGTAGAGATAGAGACTCCGATTCAGAGCTTTGGTCTTCTGTCAAATATTGTTGTCTTCTTTCCTTTTTAAAAACTGATTTTTGATTTTGACACATGGGAGCCAAGTGCCCTACTTTTTTACACTTATGACAGGCATATGTTTTGTATTTGCATTTCTCTGACACATGGTTCTTTCGACCACAAACTTTACATGGCTTCCGGTTCTCTTGATGTCCCGTATGGAAAAAATCCGTTGGTTCTTTCTTGATAACCGTCTCTGGAGTGGCCTTTAACGAAGCTTCTTTTGATGCCGCAAGCGAAACCATTTTCGTGAACGTACAACCTTCCTCCGACGGATCTTTTTCTTGAAGTCTTCTCTCCCTTATTTTAACATTAAAAAGTCCCAAAACATAAATGTCCCTCAACACATCATTCAATTCGTTGCCGAATTTGCAGGGTGCTGCTAAAGAACGAATTCGGGCTGAAAACTCAGTCGCTGTCTCATTATCTTTTTGTTTGGCTGAATAAAATTCTTTCCGAGCCGCAAAAACTGATTTGATGGGCGCAAAATGATTCGTTAATAAGGCGGTGAGTTCCTTGAACGTTTTAGTCGCCGGTTCAGCCGGAATGCACAGCGATTGTAATAACCCCATTGCCTCATCACTTAATGAGGCTAATAAATAGCTCTTTTTAATTTCATCATCGGTAGTTGATGTATATTTGAACGTACTATTCATCCGTTCCAAGAAACACTTCCAATTTTGTTGGTTATCAAACAACACGGGTGCCGGCAATGTTGCCATTTTTAATCCTCGTCGCCAGTTTTTATACCTTACTGATTTGAATAATGTGAGTCAATCAATAAATAAACTTAAAAAGCTTGAAAGGTTAAATAAAACAAAGTTTAAGTCCACGTGTCTTCGAACATCACACACTTTTTATTATAACACAAGTAAACATTGAATACACAAAAAACAGGGAAGGTTTTTCTATGTTTACAAAAATCTTAGACATAAAGAACTTAGAGCTAATATTTTTACTACGTCATAACAGTATACATTTGCTTTGTTGTTTACAAACGTTCGAAGGGTGGCAAAAACATAAGCAGTTGAAGCAGCGTAGGGGATTAGGGATATAATTCTGTACCTTGACCGTATGGAGTCCTATCTTGATTGTTTCCGGGATTCTCGGTGTAGGAAATGTGACGATATAAGAATTTGTCAATATTTCACTTCCATTCTTTTTTATTTTAATACGTACTATATCATTTATCGTTGGAGATAATTCTTCTTTAATTTCATATATCTCTAGAAATTGGAGGTCGTAACATCACCCCTTTACTGTAATTTAAGGTATTGTGGGGGGACACCTCAACCGGAAATTGTCCACCAAAATGTTTACATTTTAATAATTCTTCCGATTGTTTACTGTTTTTTGGGTTCAATAAGTAATGTGCCATTTCTTAGCTTTTTTAAAACATTTTTGTCACTCCCACCAAACCTGTAAGAAACTTATTTATTAAGAATGGAGATACTTTTTGAAAATCATCTGATCTTTCTATTATTAAAAAAGAAGGGCTAATTGAGATCCCACCATTCGTATTTTATGCTTCAAATTTAAGGCGACCCCGAGGTCGTTTTCGTTTAGCCTTTGGGCTATTTAAATCTATAGGATCCCCCATAGAAGGATAAAATAAAAGGTACTAAGTATTTAAAATATCAAGTAATAAAGAAAAAAAAATAGATGAAATGAAGTAAAATAAATATATCCTTATATTTTATATTAAAAAAAATATAACCATTATAGTAATTAAAAATAAAAAGTGAAAAATTATAAGAGAAAGTAATTAATATAAATGTATATATTCTTATCTGTGAGCAACCAAAGAGGGACGTCTTATCTCTTCGAATGCTTACACTGAACTGTGTCAATGTGATCTGTGAACACTATTATAAATGTCCTTGAGACAGATTGTAATTAGCTTATCTCAATAAATAAGCTTAAAAAAAAAATAGCAAGTGCTTTGTACAAGAAAATGTCATTTTTCTTTTTTCCTCATCCTTATTTTCGTTATTTCCGTCCCAAGGTTTGATAAAGCAATGACCAGAACTAATAGCGAAGATAGAGCTGGATTCTCCGCAACTCCAAAGTACTGGATTCCGCCATTCTCCCATTACTTTCAATAACCAGTACGTATTAAAGCAGAAAAAACCAGCCGTTAAATGAGGGTTTTGGTTTAAATGTAGAGAGGCAGCTTTTGCTTCTAAACCAATGTTCTATTTCTGAAAAGAATCTCTCACCAAAAAGCCTATATATATATATATATATATATATATATATATATATATATATATATATATATATATATATATATATATATATATATATATATATATTATCTATTTATTGAGAAATAATACATTTTACCACACCTAAGGGCACTGAGTACTAAGGCTGATTGAGGCACATTCATACCATATATACAATACAATAAAAAAATAAAAAATAAGTAAATAAATAAAAAAATTATCCATCTATTTAACAAAGGCAAAAACCATATTAAACCAAGGAAATGTTACTTACAGTTAAAATTAAATAAAATACAGAAATTCGTAGCAAAATTAGATAAATTATAAGTAAAAGAAATATATACAAAAACATTCATACCTAATTACAATAAAAAAGTCTATATTAGTTGAAATATTTTTTTTTCGATTATTTTTTTTTTTTATTATTTCAATGGAATTTACAACTGTATTACATAGAGAATACAATAAGTAAATGAGAAATTTGTAACATGGCATGTACAACATGAAGAGAAACTACCCATTGGTAGAACTCAAATCGATTATTTAAAATAATATTTCCGCATTTCAATTGCGTGTTTGAGGTATTAAATGGTATTCCCAAAAATACCATCTGATTAGAAGTTAAAGCTTATATTCAAATAGCAGAAATGAATATTCAAAGATTTTACATAAAGATGCTTATATAATAATTTAGAAATAAAATCATTAAACCATAATAGATGTAGATCCGTATTATTTGATTTTAACATCATCATTAAGAGTTTTATTGACATTTCATTTAAAATATTCCATATATTCTGATTTTCTCAAAATTTGTGAATTGCCTAAAGCTACCAGAGCAAATAACTGATATACTTTTTTAGCTCTGATACTCTTTAGTCTACTGCAGACAGGATTGTTATGTATCTAGAATAGCTAGCGTACGAATAAAAATATAGTTTAAAATTTAATACAAACAGACATAGTCTACTGAATAAAACATTTAATAGCCGCCGGCACAGATAGTCATGGAGACACAGTCCTTGGATATCAGGTACTTTGGGTGAGCGACCGAAATAATTGCACTAAAAAAATTTTCATTAAGCAATCTGCTAAGGGGTGCATTAAAGATAAACGCTTTAGCCTAATAGGAAGGTGACTATGAAATTTCGAAAAATTAATGATGGACTCCCTTTATAACGAAACTTCAACCTGTTAGCAAAGTCCGAAGAAATGGAAGGCGATGCCATCCATATCTACAGATAGAAACGACGTATCAGAAAAGTTGAAGTGGAAGTGAGGAAATGGTGAAGGGATACATTGGCACATGGAAAAAAAAAAGAGTGGGTATGGAGAAGGATTCAATAAAACAATTAGTTAAGTAAAGCAGTTCTTGAGGATGTGGTTTAAAGAGAGTTTCAGAAGTATCTTGAAGAGATGGAATCTGTTAGACGAGGGAAGCTGAGATCCTTCCTGAGAGAAACTGACCATCAGTTTGAGGACATCGGTGTAACAGGCGACTCCAACATCTAACAACACCCAAATCAGTCAGAATATCCATTCATTACCTGCCCATTTAACTGTTGTTTTCCTTCTGTGAAGCATCCTACGTATAGGATGTTATATACATATATATATATATATATATATATATATATATATATATATATATATATATATGTATACATGAACAGAACTGGGATCAGATCGTTAATTAAAGCAATAATTACAAAATAATTAGCAATATAGTAATTCGTTAGGTTCATTTTATAACCTTCAGCTCTATAATAATTAATAAGCTAAACTTTGAGATTCTTCTTATGTTATGGAAAAAAAAATAGTGTGATTTTCTATCCATTCACCTAAAAATATCCGTTTTCAGCAGAAATTACTACGATTAACTGTTGCAAAGATTTTATTTCTCGTTGTTTCGTGGTCTGGGATGTATTATAATAAGCATGGTCACCTAAATACATTTTTATTTCTTAAAATTAAAATGAGATGATAAGTATAAAAGTCTGTACTCGTTTAATGGTTTGAATACTAATTTATTATATATGTATTTTCAATAGAATTATTTGATTGATAATATTTGGATGATATATATATTCTCATGATAATCATGATTTTTTGGAAATTTCAATTTCTAGATCCTAACAATGATATTCCAAGTCTGCGAGCAGTTTTATCAGAAAAGGACCATTCTTAGCAAACTGATTTTTTTTTTATTGATCTTTTGTTTATTTGGTCTTTTTAGGTCGTAAACATCGAAGAGATCTCCGAGAAAGGAAGTGTTAAGATCGGTTTTATTGAACTGTATGTCTATAGTCATTTAATTCTGAATGATATGAAATTCGGTCACTGAATTCAATTAATAATTCAACTTGGTATGCTTTCCTCGATGGTACTATATTTCTATATAATGCTCAATACTGTAAGAACAGAACTGGGATCGGATCGTTAATTAAAGCAATAATTACAAAATAAATCGATAGGATGATTATTGCAATCCAAAATAACTCTAAAGTCTTCAGTGTTTGCTTGAACTGCGTAGCGGAAAGAGATCCTCCCTACTGCTGCCAGATAAGCTAACTCTTATTTTATTCTATATTTGTTTTCTTCTTCTCTATATATTATATTATAATTTAAAAATATTATTTTATTTCATTTTTGATTTGTTCTCAATTATATAAGAGATTTATTCATATATCTTTTTCTATTTTTTCTCTTTTCGTTTTTTTTTCTTTTTTCTCTTGCTACCATTATTTTATATTAACGCAAACCGATGGATAACTCTACCGATCAAACTAGTCCCCTGGTTAAAAGAAAAAGACCTCAGGGTCGAATCAAAAATCCCCTAGATAAAATATCCATCAAAGACGGCTAGGAAGTGAATCCCACCTTCTTGATTGTAAAGATAAGTAATGCAGACTACTTTAAAAAGGCCTCTCCATTTTTTATTAATAAGTTCGTTACGGGATTGATTAGTGACGTAAAAAGTATTAAAAAAATTAGGGATGGTTCCTTATTGATTGAGACAGTAGATAAATAATAGGGGAGCTGGCACACTTTATAAAGCAGCCAATTGGAAGCTAGGATTTCAGTGACGTTATCATGGCGGGAAGTTTGAATTTGAATTTGAACTACGGTACGCCCCGTTTTAGGAATTCCAGCCAGCCTTAACCACCACGTGGTCAGTCACGTGACCCTTAGGACATGCCCCCTTTTACCTTCTCCTATCTTAACCATCTAACCACGCCCCTTTTTAGTCACTTAATCCGTCACGTGATCATTAGCCACGCCCCTTTTCGATCGTGCGACCTCCACATTTTCCCTCCATCCCTCTCTCGGAGCCTGAGTGTGCCTGGTCGCCATCTTGTTTTCGGATACTTACGAGATTAGTATTATATTTATTAATACAGTTGTAAATATCATAAATAAAAAAAAGTAATTTATGACTTTTTTTTAAACGGAAGTTAGCCGGGTTTGTCCTCTCAATAGTCTTCTTTAAATGTTTGTAACAATGATAAACTCTACTTTCGTTTGAAGTAAACATAAATCAAACATTTTTCTAGTTATCGCTTCTTTTTCAACAAAGGACGCTACTCGCTTAAAAATCGGAAATCTGAAATTGTCTACTTTTCTGGTGGAAATTGAGCAATTGTAATATGCACTTTTTTGTAGATCTTGAGGTCTGCTAAAACCTTTTAAATATTTTCCTCTACTTACGGGACACCCTGTATGTGTGTATATATATATATATATATATATATATATATATATATATATATATATATATATATAATATATATATATATATATATATATATATATATTCAAATCAGTGACCCAATTACCTTAACCTCTCCTTGCACGACATTATAAATTAAGAAAATAAACTTTATTTTGGATTCTGTCCTTCAGCTTAGATCCTCTATAACCCATCTGCAACAAAATCTATTTCTATCTGAAATCTCTTTTTCGCAGTCTCTCCTTCGAAATAATTCCTCATAGTCCATTCAAGCCTTCTCATGAAGCGATTCTTTTTTACGTCTCGGTTCATCTTAATATTATTACTTAGTTATATTATGTTTAAATGATAGATTTGGTTTGGTTTGTAATGTGTTACGTATTGTGGACTCATTGAAAATTGTTATATTAACGTTTAAATTAAAATCGGTTATTTAAAATAACAAAAAAAAAGAAAAGAAAAAAAACGTAATTAGTTTATGAAGCCTAATTGAAGTTACATAATTAACAAGTGACCCATTCGTGGCGATGGTTCAAGTCACGCATAAGAGGAAGCTTCGTAACCCATTACCTTGAATTTTAGAGCACTAAATGAATTTCTCTTATCACCTTTAATTTTCGATTTTTTATTTATTTTATACTATGTTTTTCGTTTTAGTCTTGGCAAATAATTTAGACTGAAATAAAAAAAAATCTACAGCGGCACAACGGAAAATTACGAATTACCATCTTACATTCATTAGAAATTATTATTATATTATATATTTGCTACAAAATTTAAATGCAAGTTTACGATAATTAATATGGAGTATGAAAATTAATACACTACGTATTTTTACTTTCACTTACCTATATATGTAATATATAGTAAGTGTAAGTATTGCTATCGTGAAAATTTTTGTATCTGAGTTTTCAACGGAAAAACACGTTTAGAGGTCCCCAGAGTCTAAATAACCAAGTCCCGAAAAATGGTCTGTGTGTATGTGAATACTCTAACTCGTAAACGAAAAGTCGTACGAAACTGATATTACATATTTAAGATAGATATATGCCTTAGATGCTCTGGAAACTTTTCCCTTAAAATCGGCTAACAGGAAGTGCCACTTTATATCAACGTTGAACCACATTTCTACAATTTTCTCAAAAACGGCTCTAACGATTTTGATTAAACTCGGTGTATCATTGTATAATTAAGTGGTCTTTAATATCATTTAGGTCTTATCCCCGTTTATGTCACTTTACAGGGCTTAAATGCCCAATGTTCATAGGGTCTTCCTCTAAAGTACCTTTATTATGGTTTATTTTAAATAATCAGCTATCTCTCACTATTAAAAGTTACGAAAAAATGCAAACTATAACTTTTGAAAGAATTTGTTAATTGAATAAAGGAGAAACAAATAACAATGCTTATACATGTCGAAAATGAATCTCCGGAACTACAAGTCAGAAGTCAGAAGGTATACTTATAATTATATCGTTGGAAAACGGAGAATTTTAGAAAAAAAACAACATCTAATATTGACAGTTGTAGAAGGTAACGTTGTCTGGCGAACAAATTATAAATAATAATTTTTGAAAACTGATAATATTTAACGTAAGTCACATGTTTTCAAGGAAATTAAATGAAATTTACTAACTAAATGTAAACTTTAAAAAATATTTTTACATTTGTAGAAAGTATTTAAAATTTACCTAAAAATTAAAAATACTATTTCATTGTACTTGTGTGAAAAAAGAAGTAAAATATTAAATCATTTCATGGATGTATAAAGCATATGTTCATAACCTTAAATACATTTACTGTAGTTTAGTGATTATAGATCTGATATTATATTTAAATATTTAAGTATCAACGTTTATTCCAAAAAATTGTCATGTAAATTTTTAGTAAATTAAATTAGTGAATAATATGATGAATTTTCCTCTTCTTCTAATGAAATCTCAACATTATCATATCTTCCTCTAAAGTAACTTTAATTTGGTTTTTTATAAATAATACCTATTTGCCATTGTTAGGAGTTATGGAAAAATGTTAAATATAATTTTTTGAAGAATTTGATAATTAAATAAAGGAGAAAAACTTAAAAATAATTATTCAGGTCGAAAATGAATCTCCGGAAATACTGATCAGAATACGTATATTATATATCATTGGAAAGCGGAGAATTTTAGAAAAAAACAATATCTAATATAGAAAGTTGTAGAAGGTAACGAAGAGTGGCTAAAAATATATAAATAATAACATGTTTTCAAGGAAATTAACTGAAATTTTTTTACTAAATGTAAACTTCAAAATTTTTTTTAAAGTTTTAGAAATTATTTAAAACCCACGGATTCAAGGCAATGACATTGTTTAAGGTACTATTTCATAGTACTTGTGTGAAAGAAGAAGTGAAATATAAAAATATTTCATGGATGCGTTTAGAACCTTAAATATATTTACTGTAGTTTAAAAACTCTAGATGTGGCATTATATTTAAAGAATTAGGTATCAATCGTCCGTCTATTCCGAAAAATCATGATGTAACCTTACAGAAGATTAAATTAGTAAATAATTTGATAAATTTTCCCTTTGCAATAACCCAGTTACAATCAGTGTGACAACTTTTGACCTGTCTATGACTGACAATGCAAATCTCTCTATTCCGTTTTAGAAAATGGAAAATAACTGTTTAATAACTAATAGTCGTACAATCCATAATCAACGGATCGAACAATCCATAATCAACAAATAGTACAATCCATAATCAACCGGTGATATAATAAATAGGACTTTTGTTATTTTAATAGTACTTATTATTTGTTAGCTGCAATCTTTTAGGTTTAGCTCAGTTGAAAATGCAATTAAAAATTTTTATAATAGATCGACATTTCCAGACAATAATTTCTATTCAAAGTTGAGCGGTAAGTGAAAGTTGTTTGTTGCACGCACTAGATTTTCTTTTTAAGCTGATAATAAACTTTAATTTTTTTCATTAATATATTAGTCAATAATATAAAAACTGGCATTATTATATTGGTACACTCATTATTATTATAGTAGTAATAGGCACAAAAAAAAACATAGTATTTCTTCATCTCATTAACTACAACGATATATTTTAATTTTTATTCAATTTTTAGCATCTAATTTTATATATTATATTTTCTCTCAATTTCTCTTTTGATTAATCATTGATTGTTATAATGATGTAGAGATGGTTGACCGTGATATAATATGAGAAGGAGTTGATCGGGGGGTGCGGTCAAATGAATACTAAATTATAAAAATAGTATTATTAATTTTTGAACCGACGTTTCGACCCACCTTGCAGGTCTTCATCAGGACGTGGCATCAGGAACTGCAGGAGGCAGTTGATAGACCCAGAGCAGTTTATCAACTGCCTCCTGCAGTGCCTGATGCCATGTCCTGATGAAGACCTGCAAGGTGGGTAGAAACGTCGATGCAATAAATTAATAATACTATTTTTATAATTTAGTATTTATTTTACCGCACCCCCGATCAACTCCTTCTCAAAATTGTTATAGTTCTTTATGAGAAAATTGTCATTATCTGTAAAGTCGACGATATAAATTGATACTTCCAGTAAGAAATTTGGAACGAAAAAGTTGCATGCGATTATCATTATTTTCTGTACTATTAAGATCATTAACCACAAAGATAAGTTTTAAGAACTACTGAGTCAAATTAACCAATTATAGCAAAATGTTCTGTGTAAATTTAGTTGTAAATACAGTTGAATAAGATTTGTAATTGGTGCCCCCGAGATACTCTCATGTCTCTCACCACTACACTGAGTTAAATTGGCTCGTCCCCTCCATTCGAAGACAATATTTCCTAGGTGCGTTCCTCTATCAAATCATCAACAATCATCGTCCTTCTTACGGCTACAACCGTCTCAAATTCAAGTCCTCAGTCCACTCCCTGTCCACAAGATCTCGACCTTCCGACCTACCGATTGCTCGCTCTGTTAATTTCAGAAATTATCTTCCTATCAAAATTCGGCATTCTCCCTCCCTACCTACATTTAAAACCCTCCTATTCCAATTCCTGTCCCCAAAACAGTCAGATACCCGCTAATCTTTTATGTAAAATTACATGTTATTCATAATGATGTATTTACATATAAATCATCACGTAAATACTTACTATCAGATTCCACTTTCTTTTTCTTTCTTTTTTTTAACAGAAACACAGAATTTACTAGTAAGAAGAATGTAATCTAAAAGTGTATACTTATATTTTACATAGTTTAAGTGTACACAGTTTTAAGTGTCTTGGCATGGTTTCAAGTGTTTTGTATATAGATTTTTTTATTTTGTATGTAGTATGTTTAACAAATATTTTCTTTACTTATTTCTCTTTATTTTTACTTTTTACGTTTGTTTTTATTTAGGCCAGACATAATATTTTAATTTTGTTATTCTAAAGGGACTTTGTCCCAGAATAAAATTATTTTCTATTCTATTCTAAATTTTAACAGCACATCTCATGAAACTAAAGATGACGACACAAAAATTACTTATTTATGTCGGTAGTTCACGGTGCGCACCTTCATTATTTTTTATCAAATTTTTAGCATCCTTCTAAAGCTTACTGAATGGCCTTGTCTTTTACATCTACAAAATTTTCAGAAACGTGCCGTTTTTTCACTAAATTAATTAATTTAACGAGAGTTTTCTCATGAATAGCCATATGGTTCTACTTGATTCGTAAGATTGGTCTGCTTATATTGTTGGACACACACGGTAGTTCTCGGAATCGCATCTATAGTGTGATCGTGTGATTACGTGCCCATCCATCATGTGGGAATGACATTTGAGAAATAATATCATCAAGGTCTTGGAAACGTTTCAGCTTCATACTGATGTATATTTCATCCGCTTCCGGATTATATTAGATTTGGATATTATTTAAAAAAAAAAAGTTTTAAAGTAGAAAAGAAAATACATTTTTTGTATTTTAAGAATTAAATTAAAATTAAATTGGTTGGCTGCAGTGAATAATGAAAAGAAGGATAGTTGTGGGGTGATTATTATTGTATTATCTTTTTAAAATACAAAAAATGCATTTTTATTATTCACAGATACTATAATACAACAAATGTATTTTATTTTGTATTTTAAATACACAAAATAAACCCGTAGAGCGAATAGTTCAATCTCAGTTATTCCACTTTTTAGGACAGAATAGCCTCCTAAACTTTCACCAGTCCGGTTTCCGGACTAGCTAATGTACTCAGGCTGCACTCATCAATATTTCCCCAGACCTCAATGCAGCCATGGACCAGCAGAAGTTCACCACCTTATTCTTCTCAACTCCTCCAAAGCCTTTGACTCAGTAGACTACAACGTCCTCATAACCAAACTTAATATGATAATATCTCCTTTTCTTCTAGTGCCCTTAATTGATTCCAATTCTTCCTTACAGGTCGCTCCCAGTATGCTGTAGTCCCTAATAATCTTCCGTCAGAGACTTCACCCTTGTCCAGAGGCGTTCCAGAAGATTTCTTCTTATTCCGCATCCTTTTCCCATCTATATTAGTCACCTACTGTCCTCTATTTTGCAATGTCAATACCACCTGTACACCGATGACGTCCAAATTTATTTTTCCTTCAATACAACCAATTCCTCTGGTGCCATTCGAAAAGTCCAGGAAGATATTAACATAATGCTAGAACGTTGAAAGACGACAGCCATCTTTATCGGATCTCCCTCACTCCTGAAATCCTTTCCGGTACCTCTCATTCTTCTCCTGAACAAATCATCTATCTTATTCCATAGACAACTTTTGTATTAATTTTAACTCTCTCCTGAAAATCACACATCTGCCAAATTTCCCGTCGTACTATATGTACCCTTGAACAGTTCGTTCAACCGTCAACGCTCTTTTCATATAAATCCCGCCAACCCCCGGTTTCCTCTCTTGTTTTCTCCGACAAGGACTATATCTGTATGGTGTGCTGTGGACTGTGTGGGGAATTCGAATTCGAGCCTAATGAATTGCCCAATAACTTTTATTTTTGGGATCTAAAGAGATACGTATGTTACCCAGTATTACCTAGTTAAAGTGGCTATATCTATCCTACCGCCATCAGTACTTCCTTGC
Source organism: Nezara viridula (assembly GCA_928085145.1). NCBI lineage: Eukaryota > Metazoa > Arthropoda > Insecta > Hemiptera > Pentatomidae > Nezara > Nezara viridula. Next base: position 167,453,572 of record OV725078.1, on the reverse strand, counting down.
TACCTTACTATACTAGGTCATTAGATCTCAGAGGCACTCATTTATTTTTCAGAGCCCACAATTTAAATACTCCATTCAATCCCGTACTTCCGACCTTTATCCTCCTCACGGAGCTGTTGCGTTTGACAAATCCTTCGTAATTCAAGCTGACTTCCTTCTGGAATTCTATCCCTCCCGATATTCGACGAGTACAATCATCTTCTCTTTCAAACCTCTCCTCTTTTCCCAATCCGACTCATCACGAAATGTATCTAAGGGAACTCTTAAGTAACCACATAGACTATATTTGTTTACTTATATTATTTTAGTTTCCTATGTTTGTTATATATATATATATATATATATATATATATATATATATATATATATATATATATATATATATATATATATATATATATATGTTTTTTCTCTTCCTTTCTGTATTTTTTTTTAATTAGCTATTATACTATAAATGTTTAATTTATGTATAACCGCTCTGGTATTAACTCTGGATTTTCAATTTATTCTAAAGGGACAACAGTCCCAGAATAATCAGAAATATTTTTATTTTTATTTTCAAAATAGATTACCAGATAGAGTAGGTTTCCTGTATTATATTGTGATTGCCTACCAGGAAGTATTTTGTATTTGTATTTTTTTTTTTCTGAAACGAAAATACAAAATATTTTATATTTGAAATACATTTTCGGAAAACAGTTTAAATACTTTGCAATTAAAATACACTGTATATTAAAAATACAAAATAGATGGTATTTTAAAATACCATTTAATATACATTTTATCCAAGTTTGTATTACATGAAATAATAAATACAGTTAAAAACAAGTACAACTTTGTTATAAAGTTAAATTTGAATTTCAAAATGCAATAAATAATTGTAAATAGCTATACATTCAGTGGAAATATATTAAGCCTTGTTATAAAATAAAATGCCAGTTATAACTCGATAAACTTCGAACTATGATACAGTTTATTACGACAAACGAGCAGCGATATAAGATTATTGAACTTTATGTGACATAGAGGACTTAGTGGCCTGAAGCTGGTAATAAAGGCGCCACAGTTAATGTGGATTAGGTAGGCTAATCCTTTACCTAAGCCGTATTAACATCTCATAGTTCACGCCAAGATTTCTTGTTTCCCTTCATGGCAAACTTGTTTTTTTTTTGTTTTTTTCATATACAATCTATATGAAATGTAGTAAAAAAATACCGTATTTAGCTTCAAAACCTCTCTCTTCAGGCATTATTATATTTTATTTTATTGAGTAATATAACATTCTGTCACATGGACAATGGTTGTAGTGAGAACTTAATACATTCACACCATATATACAGAAAACCTAAGCAAATAAAATAAAACAATAAGTATGAATGTGTCTAAAAAGATTTATTTTATTTTCACTTATTTATTTATTTCTTATTTCGCTATCTATCTATCTAACTTTCTTCTTTCTTTGTCTTTTTTTAATTATTTATATTTATTACCTTATTATACTTATATATTGTATAAATTGACACTTGTAGCTTTATAACTTATTGCCCCTCAATGGGTCAGATTGTATTGTTCGATAAAGAAAAAGAAATACTCTCAATATGTTTCCCCCAACGTTATCAACCCCATACTTTTCATTTCCTCTTAATAGAATGTTAAATCTTTATTAATATCAATTTCTGAAAATGCATTTTCCATGGAGTTCTAAACAATAAAATTTCGGTTTATAATTTTTAATAATGAATCCTTATAACCGACTAAGAAAAAAAAAATCCCACCTGCCTCTAAATTTGAGGTTTTACGTTTTACAGCCGAAGATACTGGGCCGATTGTTTTAAGATTCGGTATCAATGTCAGAGGTAACCCTAGAATATTCGTTGGGAATCGACATTACTATCTGCCCTTTTCTTTCAAGATGTCAGCCGAAAAAAAATGTGTCGTTATAGACTGCAGCGCCTTAATGTGCTATGTATTGAACTTAGCCTAATGTTAATTAATAATATTTAAAAATAATTTCTAACACCTGGGCGGGTACCTGAAACCCCCGACCCAACCTTTTGTAAGTGGTTACTTAGATAGTGGTCGGGATACCTGATAATTCCCTGAGGTAACCTTTTAGCACTCTTGAAAATATTCTTAGCACACCCACTAACAATAGAAGTACTTGACGACACATGTCGGCAAAAACACCAAAGGACCAGTCTTATGTTTAAAGAGGACAAAAAAGCTTTGAAGCTTAAGCATAGGAAGAAACGGTCGTGTACCTGCTAAAAGGGGTGTGTTCAACATATCGCTGGGGGTGTGGTCATCCCTTCTGCTACAAAAATTGAACCAATCATAGAAGACTACCAAAAGAGAGGGGATGAAGAAAGATGAAAAATATAGAACTTGGACTAGGACACCACCCAACAACACTTCTTTTTGGTACGAACAACAACGTAACGGAAAGCATACAACACTCCAGCAGCAGCAGCAGAAGAAGAAGGACCTCCTCATCTTTAATATTCCCTGCCAGCTACTCATCGATCTTCTTACCAAGTTCAGCGCCTTAAGCTGTTGAGGGCCACACTTATCCCGTGGAACTCAACCTCGACAGCCAATCGGGCTGCGTTACACTTGTAAGAAGGTAGCTGCTCTACTACTCTATTGAGTAAGGGCAGCGTCGCCCCTACAAGCCGAGCAACCCTACAAGATGGCAACAAAAGTGCAGCAACCTTGTGAAGAGATGGTGCTCGACCCGACCGAGCAAGAGAGATCATCAAAGAGGCAGCATCCGCCGGACAGCCAAGGCTTCAGGGAGGTCCCGAAGAAGAGAACCTTCGAGCCCCGACCAATAGCCCCAACCGCCCCTACACCTGTTTCAAACAGGTTCGATATTATAAGGCCCCAACCCGAAAAGAAGACAGCCAAATTACCGCCGCCGATTATTATAAACCCGCCGGTCTCCCAACGGTCCGTGAAGGAAATGCTCAACTCTGTGGGCATCGTACGATACACGACCAACTCCTCTGCGAAGGAAATCCGGGTGTACCTGGAGACCGACGCAGACCACCACAAAGCCGTCATGCTCATGAGGGGACACGACAGTGTTCAGTTCCACTCATTCGCTCCCAGAGGTACCCCACGGTCGAACAAATACATCCTGTACGGATTCGACCTCGCGACGGAGATGGAGTATATATGCGAAGAACTGAAAGAGAATCTCCCAGGCTTCAAGATGGCCCGCAGGCTAACGAAAACTTTTGACGGGCACAGTCACATAATCGAGCCCATATTATTAATCACAGAGCACACTGTGAAGATAAGCCACATAAGGGGGCTGAAGAACATCTGCCACACGCGCTTCCGTGTGGCAAACTTCAAAGAAGACGGGGCACCCGCCCAATGTAGGAACTGCCTACAATACGGCCACATTATGAAATATTGTGGCCGTGTTTGTGCATGCCCTCATTGCGGAGATGCCCACACGCTGGACAAATGCCCTCGTGCAAAAATAGTGCCCCCTAAATGCATCCACTGCCAAGGACCTCACCTCGCCTCGTCAAAGGAATGTGCTGTGAGGAGAAGCATCATAACCAAAAGAAGAGAAGAAGATGCTGCTCCTCAGAAAAAAGGCCGAAAACCCAGCCGGCTTGTAGAACAGGGACTGCCGTACTCTACGGCCAGTGGAGGTGAGCCGGTCCAATCAGGAGCGGCCGCTCGACCCCACCACCAGGACACCCCCCACCACCAGACTCATCCCCTCCCCCGGATACCCCAGCCAACAGTCCACGACCAACCGGCAGTACCCAGCAAGACGCCGAGGACTCAAGACCACCAGCTCACCGACCTCGTGATGCAGATGATGACGAGGATGGACAACATGCTCAACATGATAACCAGGCTCATCGAGACGGTGATGACCTCCAGGAGACATGACTGAGCACCTCGTCATCAATTATAATATCCGAGGCCTCTCTCAGAAGCAGGCTGAACTTGAGCTCCTACTGCAGCAGCACCGACCTACAGTTGTGGCGCTGACAGACACCATGCTATCCGCATCGTCTCGTCCATATTTTCACGGCTACACTATGTACCGGGAGGTGTGTACGGCGGGATCCCTGGAAGGCGTAGCTATCCTGGTCAGAAGAGACGTACCATCGAGAGTCGTCCCGAACCCAGTGGCGAGTACCGAGGGAACTCATCTGGTCACAGTTGACGTGCGATTGAAAAATCGATTCACGTTCACCTGTGTCTATAAGAGACCGAGGGCCATACTGACATCTGTGAAACTCCTGTTGCAACACGCTCAGACGGTGAGTCGGCATGTAGTCCTTGGGGACTTCAACGCTAGACACACCGCCTGGCTGTGTAGCAGTAACAACCCACTGGGAACGTATGTCACTAAGACCAGGTTGGCCGTCTTTCACCCCGGAGTGCACACCTTCAGGCATGCAGCGCAGCCCGACCGCACTTCAACGCTCGACCTGCTACTGACCAGAGATCTACACACCATCACGGACTGCCAAGCCCTTCCGTATGGCCCATCAGATCACCGGCCCGTGCTCTACACCATGGAGGGCACACCAGCCACACCACCGGCTACAAAATATCTGCTGTGCAAGGCCGACTGGAAAGGATACAGGTCCTGCGTTGAAGAGGCACTCCCCACCATCACACCCTGCAGAACACGAGACGACGTGGATAGAGCTGTGGATGTCATCACCACCACTATCCAGGAGTCAGCCAACAGGAACATCCCCAGGTTCTCTCCGCAGCCCAACGACCTCAGGAAACCCCCACGGCACATCCTCTCTCTGATTGGCCAGCGGAACAATCTAAGGAACATCTTCCAGCGCACGCGTGACTATGGCCTGAAGCCGGCCATCAACGCGATGACCCGACAGATAGCCAGCCTCATGCGTGACTGGAAGACGTCACTCTGGCACGAGCAGTTACGGAGGACCCACGACGACCATCGCCAGTTCTGGAGACTCGTCAGGACCTTCGTCAGTAAGAGGAGGAACGTGCACTTGACATCGGGGAACGAGCTGCTGACACCTGAGGAACAGGCTGTACTCCTGGCCCAGAGCTATGCAGCGAAGGACGATGAACGGACGTGTAGTGCTCCACCCATACCGGAGGGACCACTACCTTGTCCCAACGAGAAGCCCATTTTCTCCACTATCAACCAGCTTGAGTCGGTACTAAGACGAATCAAGGGAAACAAAGCCTCCGGACAGGATGAGATCCCGTACGTTATGATGAAGATGCTCCCTAGAAAGGGCAAAGCCTTTCTATTGAACATCTTTAACTCGTGCCTACGAATCTCATACTTTCCGAATGCCTGGAAACGAGCGATCATAGTACCGTTGCTCAAGCCAGCGAAGAAAGGAGACTCGCCAGAGCACTACCGCCCGATCAGCCTCCTCTCGCACATCAGCAAGGTTTTTGAGAGACTGATACAACATCACCTCATCAAGCACTGCATGAAGGAGGACATAATCCCGCCGGAGCAGACAGGATTCCAGCGAGGGGTTGCCTGCGAGCATCACCTGGCCAGGCTACAAGCCCACACAATCCACCAGATGAACCAGAATAGAGCTACGGCGCTGATCTCACTGGACTGCAGTCAGGCCTTTGACTGCGTGCCACACACGCACCTGATTCGACGCCTGGAGGAGTACAGGTTTCCCGCCTCTCTGTGCCGACTGATCCGAAGCTATCTTAGCGGAAGATCGTTCGTCGTACGGGTTGGCGGAGACCTTTCTCCACCAGAATCTACCAGATGCGGTGTCCCTCAAGGGTCTGTATTGGGACCAATACTGTTTGTCGTTTATACGGCACCGGTAGTGGCACTCAAGCATCCAGGCACGATGGTAGCAGCCTATGCGGACGACATTGGCATCTATTCTTCCAGTTTCGACGCAGGAACGGCACTTACCCGAGTACAGAAAGCCTCAGCCACCATCGTTCGAGAACTCGAGGACAACGGTATCCGGGTAAACCCAGCGAAGACAGATGCCATTGTCTTATCCTTTCAGAAAGGCAAGAAGAGACGGCTACCGAGAGATTTCTCCATCAGTGGGGTAACCCAACCGCTCTCCCCTAGGATCGTCTACCTCGGCGTCACGCTAGATAGGCACCTGACCTTCACTAGCCACGTCAGGAGGAGGATCCTGCAGACAAGGAAGAAGACATATAGGCTATACCATCTGCTGACATCACCGCAGCTCTCTCTACGGCTCAAGCTGCAGATTTACAAGGCCATTATTAGACCGACGATGCTCCACGGTGCCCCTCTCCTCAGACACCTGTTCAAGACAACCCTACAACGACTGCAGAGCTACCAGAACTCTGTCCTTCGGCGAGTGGTAAGAGGAACCTGTCTCCAGAGGGCAAAGAACTCGGTCATTCACGAAGAGCTTCAGCTCCCGTCAGTGCCCGAGTTCATAGGCCGGAGGCACATCAAGTTCTTTGATGGGCTGAAGGCCTGTGCCAACCCACTCTTCAAAGATATCTCCCCACCACCCAGGCCCGGGAGGTGGCAGCGCAAGGTCCCCTTGGTGGATGTACTCGCCGAGGGAAGGGGTCTGGACACTGCAGTCCATACCCGTAACATTAGTTTGTAGTTTTTTAGTTTTTAGTTCTTAGTTTTAGTTTGTAGTTTTAAGTTTCTATTTTTGTAACTAGATGAGCAGTCCCTCCCTGTTCAAATAGAAAATGTAAGGCTCCATGCCGCTAAAGAGAAAAATGCACACAGCAGACCCTATCCCTCATACCTTAAAATACCTACGGGTAAAAAAAGGCTCAGAAATGTGTATATACTGCCTCATATGTATATTGTAAAATGTATTAATAAAAATTCCTGGGGGGTGAGAAAAAAAAAAAAAAAAAAAAAAAAAAAAAAAAAAAAAAATAGGACACCACTTCTTCACTTTTTCTTCGAACACTTCAGCAGCAGCAGCAGAAGCAGAAGGACCTCCTCATCACTACTATTGCCTGCCAGTTACTCCTCACTCTCGATCTTCTTACTAAGTCCAGCGCCTTAAGCTGTTGAGGGCCACACTTATCCCGTGGAACTCAACCTCGACAGCCAATCGGGCAGCAGTATACTTGTAAGAAGATAGCTGCTCTACAGCCTACAAGATGAACCCTGAGCATGTTGACCTACCATCGACGGATGAAGATGTTATCAACATGGAATTAGGAAATGAAGACCCACGGGCTGAGAAGAAGAGGCCACATAGCGATTCCGAAGGGTTCGTGCAGCCTCCACCCAACAAAGTACTCAAACCGAGGAGGAAAGTAGACAATGGCACAGCATCTACTTCGGTTTCTAACCGGTTTCAGGTGCTAGCAACCAATGAAGACCGACGTCCACCACCTATCATCGTAAAACCGGCCATATCACAGCCATCTGTCAAGAGGATGATGGCAATGATAAAGGTCAGAGAATATTTTATTAACAATTCAGCGAAAGAGACCAGGTTGTACGTAAGCAACGAACAAGACCACACCAAAGTGACAGAAATGTTGCTTCAAGATAAAGATGTAGAGTTCCATACATTTGCTCCGAGAGGGACAAAAAGATCGAAGAAATTTGTCATCCACGGATTCGACCTGGACTCTGACATGGAAACCATAACTGATGCACTGAAGCGTCGGCTCCCCGGCTTCAAGATGGCCAGACGCCTGAAGAGGACCAATAAGGCCGGGAAAACTTATGAAACGGAGGAAATCCAGCTCATAACTGAACACACAGTCAAACTGGAAGATATCCAGAGACTCGAAGCTATCGACTATGTACGCTTCAGAGTAAGGGTGTACAAAGAAACGAAGGCCCCAGTACAGTGCAGGAACTGCCAGGAGTTCGGCCACACAATGCAATATTGTGGCCGAACCTGCCACTGTGCCTGGTGTGGAGAACAACATTTAAACACAGAGTGCCCTAAGAGAGCTCCGGCTAAATGCTGGAACTGCAGCGGTAACCACCCTGCATTCTCAAAAGAATGTCCCTCCCGACAGAAACTTATAGAAACAAGGAAGAAGCAGGGCTCCGCCACCAGCACAATGAGGAATCCGGCCAAACCAGTCCGTAAGGACCTATCATTCTCTAATGTCATTGGCGGAACAAGCAACCAATCACAGCAGCCCACTGCCTCCCACCACCGGACTTCCCCCCACCACCAGACACAAAATAGCCCGACCCCAGCGATCACCAGCACACTTGAAACCCAGCCACCTAGGACAACAGAATCAACTCTAGTAACCCTCGTTGAGAAGATGTTGGACAGGATGGACACGATGTTAAATTTTATAACAACTCTCCTTCAAACCGTGATGCCCATCAAGAAAAATGACTAAACACCTCGTAGTCAACCTGAACATCAGAGGCCTCCTATCAAAGTCGGCCGAACTAGAGCTTCTCCTACAGCAGCACAGACCATCGGTTGTGGCACTGACTGACACAATGTTGCCCGCATCGTCTCGAGTATTTTTCCAGGGGTATACTGTGTACCGGGAGGTGTGCCCCCCGGGGAGAGCTGAGGGCGTCGCTATACTGGTCAGAAGAGATGTACCTTCAAAAACCATCACTAACCCAGTGGAACCTACCGAGGGAACTCACATAGTCACAGTGGATGTACGATTTAAAAATCGCTATACGTTCACCTGTGTTTATAGGAGACCGAGGGCAAATCTCACATCTGTGAAGCTCCTGCTACAACACGCCCAGGCGAGGAGTCGGCATGTAGTCATTGGTGACTTTAATGCTCGACACTCTTCCTGGCTCTGTGGTAGCGACAATCCCCTGGGGAGGTACATCACTAAGACCAGCCTGGCCGTCTTTCACCCAGGTGTGCACACTTTCCGACACGCAGCCCGCCCTGATTGGACCTCAACATTAGACCTGCTGTTAACCAGAGAACAGCACACCATTACGGACTGCCACGCACTACCGTATGGTCCCTCTGATCACCGGCCTGTGCTCTACACTTTCGAGGGCATGCCAGCCACACCGCCGGCGAGCAAGTATCTACTAAACAAGGCAAACTGGAAAGAATACAGATCTTGCGTTGAGAACACACTACCAGCTATTACACCGTGCAGGACTCGAGATGAGGTGGACAGTGCTGTGAAAGTCATCACCACAACCATCCAGGATTCAGCCAATCGTAATATCCCCAGGTTCGCCCCACAGCCCAACTCCATCAGAAGACCACCGCGGCACATTCTTGCACTGATAAGCCAACGGAACAACATCAGAAACATCTTCCAGCGCACCCGCGATTATAGTCTGAAGCCGGCCATCAATGCGATGACCCGGCAGATAGCTAGCCTCATGCGTGACTGGAAAACTTCTCTATGGCATGATCAGCTACGGAGGACACACGATGATCACCGCCAGTTCTGGAGACTCATCAGGACTTTCGTCAGCAAGAAGAGAAGTGTGCATCTGACAGAAGGTGACGCGCTGCTAACACCCGGGGAACAGGCTGAACTACTGTCGAAAAGCTATGCAGCGGGTGACGCAGAGCGGACGAGAAGTGCCCCTCCTGTACAGGATGGACCATCTCCCAGTCTCATCGAGAAGCCCGTTTTCTCCAGTATTAACCAGCTTGAGTCGGTACTACGGCGCACTAAGGGAAACAAAGCGTCAGGACAGGACGAGATACCGTATGTGCTACTAAAGATGCTCCCAAGGAAGGGTAAAGCCTTCCTCCTGAACATCTTCAACTCATGCCTGCGAATCTCGTACTTTCCCACAGCCTGGAAACAAGCAATCGTAGTACCCCTACTAAAGCCGGGGAAGAAAGGAGACGCGGCTGAGCACTATCGCCCAATCAGCCTCCTCTCGCACATCAGCAAGATCTTCGAGCGCTTGATTCACTACCATCTCATAAAACACTGTAGGGAGAAGAACATTATACCACCAGAGCAGACAGGTTTCCAACAAGGTGTCGCCTGCGAACACCACCTGGCGAAACTTCAGGCACACACCATAGAGCAGATGAATCACAACAGAGCTACGGCACTCATCTCACTGGACTGCAGTCAGGCCTTTGACTGCGTGTCTCACGCGCTGTTACTCCGACGGCTGGAAGAGTACAAGTTCCCAGCCCCTCTATGCCGACTGATCAGAAGCTATCTTAGCGGAAGATCTCTCGTCGTACGAGTTGGTGACGACTACTCTAACCCAGTCGATACCACCTGTGGAGTACCTCAAGGGTCTGTGTTGGGACCAATACTGTTCGTCGTTTTTACGGCGCCAGTAGTGGCACTCAAACACCCAAACGCAGTGGTAGCAGCCTATGCTGACGATATCGGGATCTATGCATCGAGCACTAATGCAAAGAGAGCCCTCAAGCATGCAGAAAAAGCCACAGAAGCCATCGTCGGAGAGCTAGAGAAAAATGGCATCAGAGTGAACCCCATGAAGACTGACGCTATCGTGATGTCGTTCCAGCAAGGGAAAAAGCCACTACCCACTCACTTCACCATCGGTAGTGTGGACCAGCGGATCTCCAACTCAGTAGTCTATCTCGGCGTGACATTGGATAGACACCTAACATTCTCCAGTCATGTCAAACAAAGACTCAAGCTGGCAAAACAAAAGTCACATAGGCTCTACCACCTGCTGAAGTCGCCGCAGCTCTCGCTGAGACTAAAACTGCAGATATACAAGGCGGTCATCAGACCTACGCTGCTCTATGGTGCACCGCTTCTCCGACACCTTTACCGGACGACACTCCAGAGACTGCAGGGATTCCAAAACTCCGTCCTTCGGCGAATAGTCAGAGGTACCCATCTTCAGCGATCCAGGAACAGAGACATCTACCAGGAGCTCCAACTACCCTCGGTCCCGGAATTCATTGGCCGGAGGCACATCAAATTTTTTGATGGGCTTAAGGCCTGTGCAAATCCATTATTCCAAGAAATCGCCCCACCGCCCAGGCCTGGAAGGTGGCAAGGCAAAGTCCCCCTGGTAGATGTCTTTGACGAAGGAGGGGGTCTGGACGCGGCAGTCTGAATCCTCACATTTGTACATAGTGTATATATATAATTGTAAATATGTAAATATATCCTCATCCCTATCCTTTATGAAAAAAGCAGGGCGGTCCCTCCACGCCCGGTGATGAAATTAAGGCCTAAGGCCACAGAAAGTATCCTATGCTTACGGCATAAACTGTCATTTACCTTAAAATACCCTTGGGTAAGCAAAGGTCAAGCAATAATGTATATATACATTCATAGATGTATGTTGTAAGTAGTGTTAAATAAAGTTTCTGGGGGTCAGAAAAAAAAAAAAAAAAAAAAAAAAAAAAAAAACCACTTCTTCAGGAAACGCAGCTGAAGACACTTCTTCTTTATGGGACTCAGCTGAGGACAGCTGGATGAGGAGAGGCTGATAGAAGAGAGGCCTGATGGACTGCCCTGCACTGAGGAGGTCCCTGATGTTTTCTTCCAACTTGGAGACTGAAGCCTTGGCCCTACCTGATCCATGTCCAGATGATCTCGACTTATTAGATAAGTAATCCCCAACAATTCCTTTTTAAAGATGTATAAATATTTAATGGCAATGTAATTTTAAATTCCATCCATCTGAATCATGCCTTCACAACCAATTGTATAGTTCATTAATTTTTGTAAATATAATGTATATAACATTCTTTCTCATCACTTGTAAATAAATATAATTTGTACATAAAAGTTATTTTAATCATGCCACCTATTTCTTTCATTATAAGCACAGGTAATGTTTGGTAATTAGAGAACAGATAAACACACAACAAGCCTTTGTGAGAAGTAATCCAATAAATTAATCAAGGACCAATATGTCAAATGACATAATTTGTTTAACTAATATTTTTACTAATTAATTCTGGATAATTATCTTCAATAATTACCAGTGGCATCCCGTTATCAAAATCTACTATCAAAAACCATTTTGATACGTAGCATTTTATGGCATCCAGCTTGTGGGCACTTACTATTCTGTTTTCTAATTACTAACCATTAATCATTTATTATTAATTGTTTTGTACTTGTATGTGGCATATTAAAATAATTACATAACATGATTCAGATGGATTGATTTATTTATATAGTTTATCTTTTTTAACTTTATTGAAAAAAAAAAAATAATAATTGCATCTAGTTGGTTATTCTTATAAATTCATTTTTAAAGTTTAATGTGTCGGTTTCTTTGCGAAGAATTGATTAAATAGTTAATTCGGTTTATTATTATAAACCTGAAATTTTGTTGAGTACATATTCGCTAATTCACTTTTTTAACAAAGATTTGTAACTTCGCGATGGATCCCTTAAAATCACGATCGGCCACAGATGAGGCAACAGTTATGGAATCACAGTCCCCCTTGACTGAAAGAATCCAAGCCATAATGGATGGTCATTTTAAGAAATTACAAGTGGAAATTAGGGAAATCTTTGGTAGATTAGAAAAGAGAGCAGAAGATGGGGCAACTTATGTAGGAACATGGATGACTGGGCTGCGAGCATAAGAGCAGATACAACCCAAACTAAGAAAAATATCCATGATAATGATGAAGAAGAAACAACCGATGCACTAACGAAGTCCATGAAAGAAGATAAAGTTAACGACATTGAAGAGACAGCTTCTGAAGAAATAGAAGACCATCATGAAATTGAACCCTTAGTAACTATGTCTTATATCAAGGAAGAGGGATTACCAAATATTTATGACGGTATAGTTAATTCTGATATTTGGTTCAAAGAAGAAGTGAATGATGAAAATAGTACTTCCTCTGACATTGGGAATAAAGAATTATATAATGAAACTGAGTCCTCTATAATTGTTAATTTAGATGTTTGCCTTGAAGGAGAAATATCTAATGAGCCTGAACTCCTAGAAGAAATAGTGGAACATCAGAAAAAAGAATCCTATTTCGAAGATACTGCAAAAGAAGTGAGACAAGAAGAAAATCATAGGGAAAATGAAACCCATCAGATTCAAACCTATAAAGGCATGCGGGTAAACATTTTAGGTTCAAATAATACTATATCAGCAGAGCAACCTACGGTAGTTTTAACACCAATAGCTAAAATGAGAACATTTATTCGGAGTAAAGAAATAGGCAAATTAAAACGTCGGAAAAATTCGAGGGTAAAATGTTTCCTTTCAAAAATGAAAATGATTCCTGTGGAGCCAGAAAGCTACCTCAGGGGGAAGGTAAGAAAAAGGAATCAATTTTAATTACCGGTTGATAATTTGGCATTCAAAACAATAGAAAACGGACAATGGATATATATAGACGGAATTTTAAAATAATAAAAGAAATCAAATACTACTTAACGAGAAAAATACCAGTTTTAGAATAATTAAATAATAATAATTAAAAAAAAAAAAAATAATAATAATTTATGAATAAAATAATTGAAAATAAAGAATTAAATAATAAATTTTTAAAGAATTAAAAAAAAAAAAAAAAAAAAGATAAATCTTAAAAGTATGACGATTATTGAACAAAGAAATAAATAAATAGGATATTGTTTAAAGAAAGAAATATTCTACGGGCATGAATTTGTATTTTACCAAAGGTGAACAGTGGGGTCCGAAACGAATTGTTCGTTAGGTTTGATTTAACTCACCCTGGGATTAGATTTTCTTTTCTTTTTACAGAACTTTCCAAAATATGTTTATAGAATAATCAACTTCATGACAAAACTATCATATTCTTTAATAAGAATAATTTTTACTATAATTGAAAAGTTATAATGACTTGCCATAAAATATTTCATGAAAAAATATTTTAAACTTGGGAATAGTAATCCTGTTTGGCAGTATAACACAAGGGGACAGGTAGAAAAGCGTGACATTAGTCAATAAGGTGACAAAGGCCTATCAGCTACCTGAGACCCACCAAGACAATTGTATATATGTAAATAATTAACTTTAGTATTAAAATATTTGTATAAATGTATAATGGTATAATAACTCATAGGTATTTGTAATTGGAATAGCATACGTACAAAGAGGAAATTATAGTCAGGTTTATCAACGTGTAAAAACATTGATAAATGCTAGGTTTAGTAAGAAATGCTAATTTAATGAAACTAGCGCTATACCTCCTTGAAGTTGCCAAATGGCCAATTACACTTACTTATTGTATATATATATTGTATGGGCAACAATCCCAATGTACAGTCATTGTAAATAGGTAAATAGAAATATTGATGTATAGATGTGATGGTAATGTAAAGAATTGGTTGAAAAGAAAAAATATTGCCATTAGCTTTCTTGTTAATTATGTTAAACAATCATATTACAATTAAGAAAAAATGTCAATCTCCGATTGCCATTTTTTCTTCTTCGTAGCCGGTGAGAATGCTATGTATTGAACATAGCCCAATGATAATCAATAACATTTAAAAATAATTTCTAACACCTGGGCGGGTACCTGAAACCCCCGACCCAACCTTTTGTAAGTGGTTACTTAGATAGTGGTCGGGATACCTGATAATGCCCTGAGGTAACCTTTTAGCACTCTTGAAAATATTCTTAGCACACCCACTAACAATAGAAGTACTTGACGACACATGTCGGCAAAAACACCAAAGGACCAGTCTTATGTTTAAAGAGGACAAAAAAGCTTTGAAGCTTAAGCATAGGAAGAAACGGTCGTGTACCTGCTAAAAGGGGCGTGTTCAACATAACATTGGGGGTGTGGTCATCCCTTCTGTTACAAAAATTGAACCAATGGGAACAATTCTTGTCCCTACCAAAAGAGAGGGGATGAAGAAAGATGAAAAATATAGAACTTGGACTAGGACACCACTTCTTCAGGAAACGCAGCTGAAGACACTTCTTCTTTATGGGACTCAGCTGAGGACAGCTGGATGAGGAGAGGCTGATAGAAGAGAGGCCTGATGGACTGCCCGGCACTGAGGAGGTCCCTGATGTTTTCTTCCAACTTGAAGACTGAAGCCTTGGCCCTACCTGATCCATGTCCAGATGATCTCGACTTATTAGATAAGTAATCCCCAACAATTCCTTTTTAAAGATGTATAAATATTTAATGGCAATGTAATTTTAAATTCCATCCATCTGAATCATGCCTTCACAACCAATTGTATAGTTCATTAATTTTTGTAAATATAATGTATATAACATTCTTTCTCATCACTTGTAAATAAATATAATTTGTACATAAAAGTTATTTTAATCATGCCACCTATTTCTTTCATTATAAGCACAGGTAATGTTTGGTAATTAGAGAATAGATAAACACACAACAAGCCTTTGTGAGAAGTAATCCAATAAATTAATCAAGGACCAATATGTCAAATGACATAATTTGTTTAACTAATATTTTTACTAATTAATTCTGGATAATTATCTTCGATAATTACCAGTGGCATCCCGTTATCAAAATCCACTAATAAACCCATTTTTGATACGTAGCAAATGACTGTAACGATTTTAATACAACATAGCTAAAGCTTTTTTTTCGGATTTGTTCGGACTTCTTCTCGAAGTCCTATTAATTCAGGTAAATACTATACAAACCGGGGAAAAAAAAACTGAAAACTAAGTTACAAGGAGTGTAAAATTAAAGTATCGAATAACTCAAAAATTATATAAGCTTAATCAAAAGTTAACGATATTTATATTTAAACTTATTTTTAAAAAAGGAAGAAAAAATACAAGAATCATTCAAATCGGGCCACTTGGAGCAGAGATATTGCGTTCGAAATATTTACCACGTGTCCTACAGCGAAACCAATAAACCTTAGTTTGATTTTTGATTACTGAAGAAGGAAAAGTCTCCCATGAACGAAAGCATTTCGATATTGTGGTCTACAACCCTTAATAAATAATAAAAAAAAATACTTTTGCAGTCCAATATTAGCAAACACCTTTTATTTACTTTCCTTTAAATGAAAATAATGTATTGTGACATATATATATATATATATATATATATATATATATATATATATATATATATATATATATATATATATAGATTTAAGTATTAAAATTAATACGGCAAAAAACTTATTTCATAGAGCTATTGTTCTAAGTTCAGTTTCTTTTCAAGAAGAAAATATACAAAGAATAAAAGAAATATTGAAAGGCAATAGTTACCCAAACAGCGTAATTGAAAAGTGTCTGCGAGGAGCGTATGACTGTTTGTCGCGCCGTCAGAACAAACATAGCAATCCAAAAAAATATTTTTCCATGGAATTCATAAAACCACTATCATTTAAAATAAAAAGAATTTTTCGGGACCACAATGTAAGTATATCGTATATATACAAAAATAGCCTGAAAAAATCCCTTTTCTCTCAACTGATAGATAGGACCAGCCGAGAAAAATTAGCCAATGTTGTTTATGAGTTAAAATGCTCAGATTGTGATGGAAAGTATGTTGGACAAACCTCACAGTACTTATCTAGGCGGGTTTATGCACATAAATATAGCATAGAAACCAAAAAAGAAGATACGGCGTTAGCTATACATGCTATTAAAAATAATCATAAAATAGAGTTAGATAAAGTCAAAATACTAGATACAGAAAATAATCAGCAAAAACGGTTGATTCTAGAGATGATGCACATTGGAAGGACCAAAAACACAATAAATACTCGGAATGATTTGGCCAAATTGAATTGTGCGTATAGCAACATTTTAAAATTTGCATAATCCAGATGAGAGATTTCGTTTTATTTTGTTTGGAAGAAAGGGAAAATACAATTATAGAATGGGAACTATAGTAACTATAGTAGTAATTTAAATGGTTTCGATATTGTTGGATGAGTTTATAATGTTGACATTTGATTTTATGAGATGACTAATGTACATATATTTTAATTAGTTGATATTTATTTATGTTTTTAGCAATTTTAAAGAATTAGATATTTATTTGTATTGTTAATGATTTTAAAGTCAGTTCCAAGATGTACATGTATGTATGTGTAAGTGAGTGTGTGTGTGTGGGTATGTGTGCATATATATATATGTGTGTGTGTGTGTGTGCATATGTATTTATATATGAGTGTTGTATGTATGTATAAGTATATATTTAATGTTAATTAATTTGCATAAGTTAAATTGTTGTACGACTATGAGATGTTATACAAGCTGTTTTTATTATTCATAGATATGTTTTATTGATGCTGGTATATTGGTCATAGAGGCATCTTTCAATTGTTTTATATAAAATAGATGCGATTTTTCATTGTTTATTGTGTAATAATTTGTCTTCGGGCTCAGGACCGGGGAGGTCAGACGCTTAGCGATCCAGTAGCTTAATATATGTGCTAGTGGACGGTGCTGAGGCTGTCGGTGTGTCCCTGGCCTGATCGAAGCTCTATATTTTTTTAAAGTAGGTTAAACATTTTGAAATAATTGTTATTAAAGTCATATGGAAGTAATATTGTGTATCGATTGAGCTATTTGTAGTTCTAGCTTTGAAGAGGATCCCATGGTTGACTAATAAAAAGAAAATACCGGGATCGAAACGTCAATAAACAGAAGAAATGAACATTAATTAGTTTATTAAATAATAATTAAGTGACCTTATTCCCAATAAAATAGTGAAGTTTGAATTTAATACTCAAAGGTCGATGAAGGAAAAGTTGTAAATATATATATATATATATATATATATATATATATATAATATATATATATATATATATATATATATATATATTTACAACTTTTCCTTCATCGACCTTTGAGTATTAAATTCAAACTTCACTATTTTATTGGGAATAAGGTCACTTAATTATTATTTAATAAACAAATTAATGTTCATTTCTTCTGTGTTTATTCGACGTTTCGATCCCGTTTTTTTATAAGTTAACAATGGGATCCTTTTCAAAATTTTAAAATAGATCATCGTCCACCAGCATATATATTAAGCTAATCTTATAATATATATATATTACCAGCCTGTTCTTACAAGTATGTATGTTACAACTTGTAGGCCTCCCCTAATTAATAGGGTATTGGTCTAACCCGCGTGGAAGCAGCTGTAGTGAGATTTAGTCGTAGGTCGGGATTAGATTCTTTGATCTTTATTTTACTAGTATAATACACTTACCGCTTTGCTATACCGATCCCCGTGACATATATAATTACTTACAAATAATAAATCATTGTGTAATAATTTGCAGCGTTTTTACCTTATGCAGTGTTTATATAATGTGGCCCAGATGTCGAAAGAGATAGTATTCGGTAGAGGAGTAGCGCAGGAGAGGAAAAAATTGTTTTCGCTTCGGCAAACAAGTGCAGAGAAATTTAATAATGAAGATCTTTTTAGTTATAGTTTAATTCATGAGGAACCTAATTTCCAAACTTTTTAACTTTTCCAATTTCGTAGAGGTGGTCAGCAATGGTCTATTTTATACGTGGTCTATCTAAAGTTACCCGACCAGTCCAAAAGTTACCCCATCTTACTGTAATATAGAAGTTAACATATATTTTTGTTTGGAAAAAAAATAACAAGTGTTGACACTTATACAAAAGAATAATCACTCAAATTAAAATGTTTGTTATATAGAGTATTAATTTAAAAACAAAAAAAAACGGAATCCCGCATTATTTTCCGGACAACCCAATACATGAAAAATCATTGTTTACTGGAGTATTTGAAAACAGGAATGTGAAAAGAAAAAAAAAGGCAAATTTACTAGTTTTATTTGACTTGGATTAAATAATATCTATTAAAAATTGTTATTAAATCTGAAAGAAATATATATATGGGCTAAAGAATTTTCAAATATGAGATTATTCTAAACCAAGTATTTAATAAACTAGTGAATCATTCGAGGAATTTTTTTCTTATCAACGAGGGGAGAGAGAGAGGGGCTTTCGGGCTAATCCTCCCAAAAATGGTAAAATATAACCATGTCTTATGAAAAAAAATTATCTCTACAAGCATTCTTGTTTGTGTAATTACACTTAATATGACTTCTAGAATACCTTTATTCTCACTCTATTTCACATAGGTAGTTAGTTTCTTTCTTTTTCTTCCAAGCAATTATCATTATATATATAAAGGGGGCTGGGGTAGACGTAGGGGCTAAGGCGCTTGCAATAGATAATCAAAATTAAGCAACTTCGAGCGTGGTTAGTACTTGGTTGAGAGACCATCCAACGTCAGGTATCCGTCCACCAGGAAAAACCAAGCTAACCGAGTCTCTCCCCCACCCCGGGTATGTCAGACCCGTAAGCCTACTGGAGGCAACTCACATCGACCGGGTGTACTACTGAAGAGGACTGGCTCTACTCCGTGTATTTAATCGGGAATCGGGATGTAGGCTATCAGGATGTTAGTAGCTCCCCTGAGGTTAGGTCCTCGTGCGCCTCCTGACTCTGAGCATTCATAATCCATAGATCTAGACCGATTTGTCACTGTCCTTGAACCAGAGTGAGTCGGTGGGAAGGACACTACCAAATGGGCCACAAATATGGGTGGCCTGCCGCTGCACCATGGAGACCATGGTTCGTAGCAATGTGAGGTTGGATGACCCCTCCAGGCTATCTGATCTCCCGCAAGCAACATACGTCTGTAAGGAGACCACATCTCGCCGCCAAAGATCTTCATGGTCTGTAGCGCCAACCATAAAAAAAAAATTAAAAATCTATATATATATATATATATATATATATATATATATATATATATATATATATATATATATATAATATAGAGGATTAGAAGCAATAATAAACCAGTATTGATTTCGACTTCATGCGTTTCATTTCGTTAACCTTTTTTTCTTTTTTTTTTATTGTCACAAGTCCGAGACACTTAACTGGTGCCAAAACCCGGAAAAAGGAGTGTGCGGGGGTACGGTATTTTTTTTTGGTGAACAGAAAATTTTTTCACGAAGATGCCTGAATTCGATCTGAGGCAGCCGGCTCCTATGAACGTACCGGAGATCCCTCCACTACCGCAGGGAACTTTCGCTGCGGCCCATACAAACGCGATCGAGTGGATGAAGATAAGAGTAGCCACGTTGCAAGACCTGAGGAAGGCGGTATCTGATCTCGAGCGCTTCACAGGAGAAACGGGTGAGCTAAACCATTTTCTCAAAGGTGGAGATCGCATTATGACAAGGATAAATGCGAAGATAGATGAAAACCTCGTGAACGCTGGGGACGCAGAGGCCCTGAAGGCGGCTCTCGTATGCAGGGTCAAGAGAAGCATATTGAAACATATCCAAGCGGACGAAGAAACACCGTGGGAGACCGTCAAGGAAAGGTTGAAGAAGGCATACGGAGGCGGCAGGTGGACCACAGAGGAGGATATTTTTCAGATGTTTCGAGAGACGAAATCCGGAAAGCAGTCGAAGGGACAGTATGCCGGTACACTCTTGGCTCATTATAACCGCATTACGGAGAAGATGAGGGAAACTGCGGGTGGTCCGGAAGTAGAGGCCAAGATGGCCTTCTTGTCTACCATATTAAAGGTGCAACTAGCGAAGGAGACCGGGAAGAAGGATGGCTTACCCAGAGAGCGGTCGTTCATCGAATGTGCCCAGGAGATGGTAGATTCCAGCGCCAGGGAAGAGGAAGCCCGAGTAGAGACTGACTCGGGGAGCTGTGGAAAAGCTGTATGGCGGAGGAAGGACACTCCAATTACAGGTATGTAACTGCAAATTAATCACCCTGGGTGGGCCGTGTAGAGTAGAAGGGGAAGTAGAGATAGGATTATGGCGGTGGGCGGCCAAGAGAGGCAACCTTAGGGTGCATGTGGTAGCAGAAATGGCCCGGGAGTACCAAGTGATTATAGGGTTGATATGTTGGGAAAGATGGGTACGCGAATCACAAACAAAGGGGAAACGTGGAAAGTAGAGATAGGTAAAATTAAGTACACGAGCAAAGCGATAATAAGGAAAGAGGACTGTAGAGCCAACGGCGCTCATATAGGAGCGATATGTCGAGCGGAGGATTGGAGGTCAGCTGTGAGAAGGGAATTTGAAGATATTTTTTTCAAGGAAGGGGACACATTGGGCACGACTGGGAGGACGGTGCATGAGATCCCGCTGAAGCAAGAGAAGGTGAGTTATGTGAAGGAGAGGAGATATCCTCAAGCTCTTCGCCAACACATCAGGGAGGAAATCCGAAGCTTGAAAGAGCAGGGAATAATTTTGGACAGCACGTCACCATATAATGGTCCATATTGGGCGGTAAAGAAGAAAAGAGCGCCGGGAGATAGTACGGAGAAATATCGGGTAGTTATAGATTACCGCAAACTTAACGAGAACACCGTCGATGAGAAATACCCGATCCCAAAGTTCGAGGACATTTTGGATAGGTTGAGCGGGGCAACAGTGTTCAGCACTCTGGACCTAAAAGCGGGGTATCACCAAATTAAAATGCACCCGAGAGACCAGGCGAAGACAGCGTTCACGTTCGAGAGAGGGCACTACGAATTCACGAGAATGCCATTTGGACTCAAAAATGCCCCTATGGCATTCCAGAGACTGATGGACGAGTTTATAAGGGGGATTGACGAAGCGGTGTGCCAAATTTATATGGACGACTTGTTGGTGCTCAGTAAAACGGAAGCAGAACACGTAGAACATCTACGGAGCATATTTGAAAGGGTGAGACAATTTGGGCTGAAATTTTCCAACGAAAAGTCGCTGGTGGGACAAGACCAGATAAATTTTTTAGGCCACACCATCTCGAAAGAGGGAGTTAAACCCGATGCACAGAAAGTATAGGCAATAAGGAAAATGGCAATACCTCGAGATGTAAAAGGGATTAGGAGGTTGTTGGGTACCTTTAATTATTATCGACGGTTTGTGCCCGAAATGGCGGAGTATCTGGTGCCCCTTAACAATTTACTGAAGAAAGGTAGTAAGGTGGTAGTAACCCCAGTAATGGAGGACAATATTCCGAAATATATGGCGCGGCTGCAGGAGGAGCCAGTATTAGCGTTTCCGGACTTTTCAAGGGTATTTACCATTACAACGGATGCTAGTGAATACGCGTTGGGGGCGGTGTTGGTCGAGGAAGGGAATGGGGGCGATCGCCCCGTAGCATATGCCAGCAGGCGCCTCACCGATGCGGAATCTCGATATAGTGCGCTGGAGAGGGAGCTGTTAGGAATTGTATGGGCTATAGACCACTTTAGGCCGTATGTTTTTGGAAGGAAATTCCGCGTACATACTGACCATAGACCCCTACAATGGGTAGGCAAGCTGAAAGAGCCCTCGGCGAGAGTCACACGCTGGAAGGAGTTCCTCAACCAATACAATATGGATATCGTGTATAAACCAGGAATAGAGAACGTGGTGACGGATTGGCTATCAAGAGCAATAACGGTAAACGCCATAGAAGAAGACACAGGGGAGTCGTCGAGAGACGTGAGACAGTTCCTGAGGGAATGGACGCCAGAGGGAGAGGGAGGACAAACGGTAGAAGAAGATGGGGATGGAGATGATGCCCAGGAAGAGGGGAGCCCAGGGGGAGAGAGATCAGCGGAAATGGAAGAGCTGGAGGAGATTGTCAATGATAAAAACCGCCAGATTATCTGGAAGACCAAAACGTCGGACCTAATGAAAGTGCAGTACAGCAAGTATGGGAACAGCCGAATAGTTACCATTTGGTCACAGCCAGGAGCCAATGAAGACCAGATTTGCAGAGCTCTGAAGGACGCGTCTAAGCCAGGAAAAATTCAACACGTGTACGTAGGGAACGAGACGATTTGGGGGAAAATAAGGAAAATATGGTGGTCCGAACGGATAGGGCTGGACAGGACGTTTTTTCGGTGTAAATTAATGGTGGAAACTGTGCGGGATGAGGAACAGCAGAAGGAGGTGACGCTTGCTTACCACCAAGGCAAAACGAATCACCGCGGAGTGCAGGAAACGTTCCAGGCGTTGCGTCGGAGATATTTTTGGTGGGGAATGAGGAAGACCATAGAAGAACTCATAGGGGCTTGCGAGGTCTGCTTGAGTACGAAATATGACAGGCACCCCCCAAGAACTATGCAAGAGGAAACACCCACAGTTGAGGCACCGCTGAGCGACCTGCAAGTAGACACGTTCACGTGGCGGGGGTATAAGTGGGTCACGTTGATCGACCTGTTTAGCAAAACAGCGATGGCACATCTGGTAAAGGATCGATCAGTGGAAACGATTTTAGAAGCCCTGCAAACGTGGTTCCAATTTTACGGAGCGAATAGCATCTGACGGGGGTAGAGAATTTGATAATGCCAGAATTAGGACGGAGATGAAGAGCTTAGGCGTAAAGTGGCACATCAACACTCCGGGGCATCCCAAGAGCCGGGGAGGGATAGAGAGACTACACAGTACTCTCAGCGATCATTTGAGGGTATACCAGGTGGAGAAAAGGCTGGAACCAGATATAGCGATGCGGAAAGCGATGGCAGCATATAATCACTCCATCCATACAGCAACGGGGTTTTCACCATTCGAAATTCTCTTCGGATTACGCGGGCGGCAGCGGGACTGTGGGGGCACTGCTGTGGACGAGGCGATTACAGGTCGTATAATTAATAATAAAATAGAGTTGGGAAGTTTATGGGAGAGGGTTAAGGGTAGAATAGAGAGAGAAAAACGCAAAGGAGTGGCGCGGGAGAATTTAAAAGTAAAAGAGATCACACGGGGATTAAAAATCGGACCCATCGTTTATCGCAAGTTAAATTCTAATAGGGAGAAGGAGCTACGGAGATATGAGGGTCCATTCAGGGTGATAATCATTAGGGAACATAATGTTGTTACGATTGAGATTATCAAAGAACCGAAAAAAAGAAGAACGGTTCACGTAGAACAGTTAAAATTCCCAATTGCAGAACCAGAGCAGCGGTAGAATTGGAGTGCCCTTGTCTCCAGAAAATAAGATTTTTTTTATTTTTTATTGTTTTTGGTAGGTTATTTTTTGTTATTATTCTTTTTGTACATAGTATAATTTACTGTATGTCTGTGAGGAGAAGTACAGGACAACATGGAAGTGTTTAAGTGGTGTTCCAAAAGGAGCAAAGAAAAGTGTACTTTATTTTTGTTTTATATAGTGAATTTCTTTTATTTCGTTGTTTGTAATGATATCAAATTGTAAGTACTGAACACTCCGTACCTTGACCACAATGTTGGGTTTTATTATTTTATTGGTATTTCATTGGGTTTTTTTGTTTTTGTTTTTGGTTCTGACTAGTAAGTTTACGAAGAGTGTCCGTAAACTGGTGGGGGGGAGCTAAGGTACGGAGCGGCAGAGTATTAGCGTTAATACCAAACGCATCGATGTAAACATGGTCTAACTGTATATATAGAGGATTAGAAGCAACAATAAACCAGTGTTGATTTCGACTTCATGCGTTTCATTTCGTTAACCTTTTTTTTTTTTATTGTCACAAGTCCGAGACACTTAACTTATATATATATATATATATATATAAGTTATATATATATATATATATATATATATATTATAGTCTTACGGGCTAAAGGCGCTTGCAAGAGGTATTCAAAGTTAAGCAATGCCGAGCGTGGTTAGCACTTGGTCGGGTGACCGTACACCAAGGAATGCCACGCTGCCCGAGATTCCTCCCCCCTTTGTATCATTCTACTGGAGACAACTCACACCGACCTTTAAATCGGGAATCCGGGATGTGGTCTGGGAGATCACACTCGCGGTTAAAGATAATTCAATATAATTCATGGTCATCAGATAATTCATGGTCCGTAGTGCCAACCGAAAAAAAAGTATATATATATATATATATATATATATATATATATATATATATATATATATATATATATATATAAGATAAAGACCGGAGACCGGCGATATCAGCCTTAATGCCGTCTTGAATGTAAATAAACATATGAAATGTATATAAGGAGGATTACTAAATGAATAAAGCAGTGTCTATTCAGAAACCGTGAGTGTTGCATCTCAACCCCCTTTCCTTTCTTTTTTTTTTATTGTTATAGTCCGCCGACGCTTAACTTATATATATATATATATATATATATATATATATATATATATAATACTGTTTTTGATTGATTTTTATTTTGTGATCTTGTGGGATCTTGCAGGAAGACATTTAGTTTTAATGTTGCTTTAACAACATAATTGTTTGAAAACGATGTTACTTCAAGTGAATAAGTGTTTTTTTTTTTTTTTTGTATTGGCTCCCTGACTATTACGTTCTCTAGGTACTGATTCATTTAATTTACTCTGTTACGTTCTCTATAAATGGAAAGAGCTCCTCTTCTCACATTTCGCAAAGCTCGCCTGGTTTCAATTCAATTAGTACTTTTATGAATGAAATTCTGTAGCCGTATGAATAAAATGGCAAATAATGAAATTGGGTTTACTTTTGAATTAATTAAATTTAATATTTTTCGAATTGAACAAAAACAAATATCAAGGACGTGCTGCGCAATATCAATTGAGATTATATTATAATTTGTATTACTGTCACGTTTTCCTCCTAGATAAATATTCAGATTTTCTCTCACTCAAAATGGACCGCTCACACTAAATAAATGTTTACACTTTACTGATCTTAATTTAAATTTATTTTTAAAAATTCTCTCCAGCTGAGTACTTTTTTATTCATTTCGATATTTACCCTCGATCACGCTTCCAGATCTCTCAATAAATACATACATATTCAATGAGGCAAGATTTGGAACAAAGTGGAAGATGCGATTCCGAGGACATGTTTTTTTTTGTATTCATTTTTTTTTTAAGTTAAAAGTAGGGGTTCTCCCAACCGATAAAATTAAAATAAGTAAAGATTTTTTTAAACAAGAAATTCATATGAAAGACATCTCATCATATCAGATGTATGTGATATTTGTTTTGAGGCGCATCAAGATTTGCCAAGGATTTTAACGTTAATACAGCCAATAGTGTTTTTAATACCTAATTAAATAGACGAAGTTAGTCGAAATCTAGATGGAAAACTTTCCAAGAGTTTTCTTGAAGAAAATAGAAGTCTGTTACGAAGAGATGAAGCTATTCCCGAAGTTTCAGGCGGATGTTAATAATTTGATAAAAAATATATATAAATATGTATTTGTGCAATTATTTTGTTTATAACAATCATTATTTAATGACTTAATAATATTAAACTAGAAGATATCTTCTAACCTTTCAGTTTAACAGTATTCCGTAATTCTATTGTTTTCTTTCATCTAATCTAAATCTCAAAATTCCACTTTTTATTTTCATCTAATACCATTATAAATGAACTTGTTCAAGAATATATAAAGAAATTATTATTATTATTATCAATATAAAACATTTAATTATAATGTATACTGTTATATATTTTTTTTTTAATTTCGAATTTTTTAAAAATCTTTTTATTGAGGTATAATACATTTTACCACCCTTAAAGGCACTGATTATAAGAGCTATAAGGCACATTCGTACCATACTTACAATACAATAAAATTAAATTAATAATATATAATAAATAGTGTATATATGACAATGGAAGAAACTGTAATAAAACAAAAAAATCATACTTGAAGTGAAATAAAATAATACAGAAATTCTAAGGAGAAACAATTAAATACATAAATTTTAATGATAATAAATTGTTAGAAATGAATAAATAGATAAAACAAACAAAACTAACAGTCGTACTCGAATTATGAGGTTATTTTATATTCATATTAAATAAAATGCCAAAATTATGTCATCAATTTTCATCATTATATAATTTCTTAATGTTAAAATTTTTCTTTAATAACATTTCTTCATGTTTTCTCTACATTATTTGTTAAATATCCGGTCTTTGATTATAAATGTATGTTTTTAATGTATTTTCTTCATGGTCATCTATATCTCGTGCTTTCTAAATGTTTTATTAAGTAAAAATATATATATATTTAAATTTGTTAAATTATTTAACTTAAAAATAAAATACTGATAAATAAATTAGATATATTAGTTGATATAAAATTTGTATATTGGTATCTTGAGGGTGGCTAGATATTGTTGATAGGTGTCAAGATACCTAACCCAGTTAGATCCTCATCTCCTCTAGCTCAGGTGTTAATAATCTCTTCCAAGTAGCCAACGCCTATATATAATCTAATACTTCAAGCATAAATTTTATCTTCAGCTTAACGTTTCCGATCGACCTTGAATGTGGTGGAACTTAAAAGAACTAAATAAAAAAATTATTCGTTTATTGAATAATACAAAATTCTTTCACTTAAAAAATTGTTACAGTGAGGCAAATACAAATTTAAATCAAATGAAAAATCAGTAAATATACTTACTTGCTCCCGATTTCAAGTAACTTTTTTCATTTCAGAGAAATTAAACAATTTAAAATAGCTTAAATATTCTCAGAATAAAATTAAATAGGCTAGTAGTTGAGTTTTAATGCGTATGTTCATACGGTATACTTTTAAAATGACAATTCGATAAAAATAAATAAGATTAAATTAGTATTGCCCAAATGCGAAACCGAGACAAGTCTTGGTCTTACAAACTCACTCTTGGTCATGGTCTCAGTCTTGCTCAAGATTCTCGCAACAGATTTGTAGTTACTTATTAGCTTATTACTATAGAGATATTATTGTATTTTTTTAGAGGAGAAACCTACCTAAGCCCGAATGAAAAATTAGAGGAGTTAAATGCAAAAGTATATTGGTTATACCAATTTTTAACATATAGGAACTAAGATTGTCTATAGCACAGTAAATAAGATAAGTATTAGTAACTATTGCCTTAATTTTTATTAAAAAATCGATTTACCAGTCCTGGTTAAGATGTCCTGTTAAAAAAAAAAAAAAATGCGTGCAAGTAATGTAATAATATGTATTTAATATTTTCAAAATACTGTTTTATTATTTTTCATTTGGTTCGCATATTACTTATCAATAAATCGTATATTATATATCGTTATGCTGAGTCGAGGCCTATATGTGTAGGGTTCTTTTTCTAAATATATATATATATATATATATATATATATATATATATATATATATATATATATATAAAAATAAAATTTGTTGGATTTCTTACTCATTAATAATAAAGCCAGGTGTAGATTCTCCCCTTAAACTACTACAGCAGTTAGCATTGTCCATCTCTCCAGGATGAAATATAACCTGTCCAGTTCCATAAAAGAGAGAAGGGCCGGAGGGAAGCTTCGTCAATGTCACTCCTCCTCTTGATAAATTGTTCTCAGTCCCTCTTCTTCTTATGTACGGGAAAACGTGTAAGTCTAGTATCCTGTCCAGATTGTCTTGCATGTCTTTCAGTAAAATTACTAAGGAAATGAACGGGGGGGGGGGAGGGAGAAAAAGTTCTACCTTTTGTTAAGAAAAATATCGATGACTTTAATTGGAGATATTATAGTGCATATTGGTAAGTCTGTGGGTTTTTTTTTTTTTTTTTTGTTTTACTTTACTTATCTTTAAGACATTATTATAATGGATTGATGGTTGACTGTACTAAATAATTGAAGAGAATCTGGTTGGGTGTCTCAGTCAAAATATAAAATAAAAATAAAGAAATCATCTTACGGGGACCTTTCGTGAGATCAGCCCTGAACCTTGGGCCGAAACTTTGGCAAAAATAAATATAATTTATAATTTGAATTTTGACTGAACGCCTCAACCAACTTTTCATCAATTAAGTAATGATTCAATATTACATTTTAATTAATTTTATATACTTTTTGATTACTACTTAATTCTTATTCTAATTCTGTATATTTCTAAATTATTAGTCGTGTTTCTTTCAACACTCCGTTACGTTCTACAACTTTACAATTCATTAGTTATTAACTTTTTCTAAAAGCTTTACCTTGAAAACAATATATACTGCATCAATACTACTAACAAAATATATACTACTAACATTCATAGGGATATTGTTAGTTCTGTATGATTTATATTATCTAGAATATTCATTTTATTTTTATTATAAAATACACTTAAACGTAATGGAAATAAAATTATACATCACCTCGGGAAATTTTATAAAAAGTGTTTTTAAAAAAATAAAAAGTTTTTGTGACATTTTTATGATTGAGAATTGTTAGAATTTTGTAAAATTTAATAATTTGTGCAATGCCCTTTGTTATACTACCTCTCTGCACCTGTTGGCCATATTTTTTATAACGTTTTCACTGATTTCTCAAAGAAAATACGTACCATAACCATGATAATACTGCTCCTCAGTTGCTGAAGGTTAAGAAGCTGCAGATGGTGGTCAAAAAGCCTTATCTGCAATCTATCCCACATTTGCTCAATGGGGTTGAGATCTGGAGACTATACGGGAAGGGACAGATGTTAAATGTCAATATTTTAAAGACATCGATGAACAAATTTTTCCTAATGAGGTTGTGTATTGTAAAGAAAATGGAAATCTATGTCAATTATGCATAGCCCTGGTTTGAAGATTTCATTCCTCTATAATTTCTTGAACTTAAGGAATTGCAATGATGTTACCTTCCACAATTTGGAGTAGAGCCCGTCCTCCAGAATAGATGACTACGCGACTCATCTGTAAACACGAAAGCATTTCAATTTGTATCCTCATCTAGGCATCCGCTCTACCATAATCTGCGGAGATTCACTTTTGCTACATGTCGTCTTACAGGGGCATATCAGACCAACTTCTCACAAACGATTACGAATGGTATGGTTTTATATGGGCCTTGGTGGAGAATTTTATGAATTTATTTTTATTCTCACAATGTCTTGAAAAAAAGTCGTACGTGTACGAATTTGTATTTTTAAAACTCCAGTAGATAAAGGCGGACTATCAAATAGTCCAAAAATCGGTTTATTTTACAGTTGCGGTCAAAAACGTATTTTTTTTTCAAGGTTTGGTAGGAATGGAGAAAAGCAAAGAAAATTGGTTAATTAAAATAGTGGAGATGAAATACTGTATTTTTTAAATGAAAATAATCAATCAATTGTAGAATGTGATTGTGTAAAAAGTAATTATATATTTATTGAATATTTAATAGTTGACAGTTGCATTATAATGGAAGGATATGGTCCGGGGTTGTGGTCATAAATAGGCTAAATAGTGGTAAAACTATTTAGCCTATTTATGACCGCAACCCCGGACCATATCCTTCCATTATAATGCAACTGTCAACTATTAAATATTCAATAAATATATAATTACTTTTTACACAATCACATTCTACAATTGATTGATTATTTTCATTTAAAAAATACAGTATTTCATCTCCACTATTTTAATTAACCAATTTTCTTTGCTTTTCTCCATTCCTACCAAACCTTGAAAAAAAAATACGTTTTTTTTACGGACCATCTCCTTCCTTTTTAATTATATATTTATATTTTTTTATTTTGTTTTATCTCAAGCTCATTTCTTGTCAACGCCTATTAACATGTTTTTCTAACACAACTGTGTTGAAACTCTTCCTAACTCTTTTTTCCACTTAATTAGTGATAAATATTACAATCTGTCTCAATTAAGGACACTTATAATAGAGTTCAGAGAGCACATTAACACCATATTTACAGAATCATAAATAAATGAGGTAATAAAAAAATAATATACAGCGAAATAAAAACAAAATGAAATATCATAATGAGCGAAGAAGAAAAAAATAATAATACAATTAAAATAAATAAATAAAATATAATTTTCTTTAAAAAATATAATAAACATCTTAGACGCAGCCATAACTATATATACTATTTACAATCAGCCAGGGGAATTCCAAACCAGACTTCTCCCTCCACTAGTAGGGGGAAAGCGAGGCTTCGGGAAATCCCTGCGCTTCTCCTTCAACCACTTCACTGGTATTAGAATCCAGCGGAGGATGTGTAAGAACGCTTTAGCCACATACGCTCATAGCTTGAGTGGAAAATCTGGCCATTGCCAGAACTCCAATATATTCATG
Source organism: Nezara viridula (assembly GCA_928085145.1). Taxonomy (NCBI): domain Eukaryota; kingdom Metazoa; phylum Arthropoda; class Insecta; order Hemiptera; family Pentatomidae; genus Nezara; species Nezara viridula. The sequence continues at coordinate 167,422,694 of OV725078.1, read as the reverse complement.
TTTCAAAAGGTCACGGAGCCACTGCCGTTTTAATGTACGAGAAGGATAGTAGAAATGGGTGGTGCTAGATAGGGACAGTGCTACGGGATCGGGGTGATGAGTAAGGTTCTGATGAAATTTGAAGAATTTGTTTGGGATAAGATCAAGAATAAATGGAATATTAAGGTTTTATTTTTAGTAACACTAAATTAACTAAAATTATTCCACGTTTTTTAAAATAAAAATTTAATATTACGTCTAAAAGAAACTTCTAAGTATACTTAGAACACAACAAAAAGCAATTTTGAATTAATTTAAATTGAATTAAAAACAGAAAAAACACAAAAATCTATTTTCACAGAAATGACATACCGTAAAATGAGGTAACATTGGGACAGCGGGTAAAATTTAGTTTGTGGTGATTCCGTGGTGAATACATTATTGGTTCGTTCTGCAAAAATGAGCTTTGTGTAGGTATGTATTGCGCTACAACGTTGCGTCAGTTTGAGAATCCTAGTTCAATAAACTCGTTGTCCATTTAGGTTTAATTTATTTCTATTCTTTTTTCAAAATCCTTGTTTTCATGAAACTTTCGCTTGTGTCTTAAGAGTAATGTGCCGCAAGGTGACATGAGCTGTCCATCCTGACTGAACCAACTCTGTGTATCCAACACGGAATCACCAAAAACTAAATTTTGCCCGCTGTCAGAAAGTTACACAAGCAGCCACAAAATAGGTATTGTTTCGTTTTAAACAACTAGTTATTCTTATTATATAATTTCTTTTTTTTTCGCATTTATTAGTTAAGCTTCATTCTAAATGTTTAACTCAGTTCTGCGCATGCACTTGATTTGAATACCCACATTTCCCACACACAGTTTGAATACACAGTTTTACTATTTTTTAGTAGAATAAGTGCCCAGTTTTACTTTTTTTAAAAAAAACTAGTTAAGCAGACATCAAAACAACAACAATGGACTAACACCACAGTGAGTAGTGTTGTTATTTACTGTGTACTATTACAGACAGTGACTTTAGTGATTTAGAGTCTATAGGCTTAATCTCTATAGCCATAACAGCTGACGGCTCTCCTCTCCAGTTGTGGCCCAGCCACGTAACTGGCTGGTTCTCAGCCGGCGGTTCATCCATTGTAATAACACGCAGACTTAGTTTTATTTATTTTTTTCCCCCTTTCTTTTTTTTTTTTATATGCAATATAACCACCAAGTAATGTCAACTAAGAGGTCCCATTCAGTTGGCTCTACCCCACGTAATTCACCGCCTAAACAGAAAACACGTCGTAGTAAACGATTAACACCCCCCGGAACTCCTCCAGCGAACACTCAAGTATCTGTGTCTCAACCACTGCCAAGTACGTCTTCACAAGAAATGGAATCTCCATTTTTTACACCTAATCCATACCAGGTGCTTGAAAATGACAGGGAAGAAATGGAAGATGCACCTATACCTCGAGAACCACGCCCATCTCCTATCTTTGTCAAAAATTTGAGAAATTTCCAGTTGTTGTGTACTCAACTTAATAAAATCTGCCCAGGTAGCTATACATGCCTAAACAGAATAAATGATACAAAAATAATACCGGCCACACCTGAAGCGTACCGAAAAATCGTAAAATATTTAACAGACACAAATGCGGACTTTCACACATACCAGTTGAAACAGGAAAGAGCACTACGAGTTGTAATAAGAAATTTACACTCCTCTACCCCAATAGAAGTGATTAAAGAAGAGTTAACGGCGTTAGGGTTCAAAATACGTCAGATAACCAATGTTTTAAAAGAAAATAAAGAACAACCAGGTGTAAAGAATAAAATCCCATTGCCCTTATTTTTCGTCGATCTAGAGCCATCGCCTGGGATCGAAAAAATATACGATGTGAATAGAATTTTCTACACCAGCGTAAAGGTCGAAAAACCGTACCCAAAAAGAGAGTTCATCCAGTGCCATAATTGCCAAGCATATGGCCACACCAAGTCTTATTGCCACCACTTACCACGCTGCGTGAAGTGTGGTAAAACACACAAGTCTGGCGAGTGTAATAAACCAATTACAGAACCAGCAGTCTGTGCACTATGCCTGGAAGGCCATCCAGCCAACTACAAAGGCTGCCAAATTTATAAAAATCTTAAAGCGAGATATATGAAACCCAGGGACCCTGATGATACACCTAAACCAAGAAGAGGACCCGCTAAAATTGTGAACTCTAAGGTTTCTTTTGCCAAGCTACTTGGGGGTAGAGACCCGACTAATGTATGTGAGGCCCTGCCGCAAGAACAAACTCAACCCCAATCTCAATATCCTATCCTACCTAATGTACCTAATCAACAACAACCTCACCAACATCAAATCCAATATGTTCCTCCACCGCCTAATGCTACAGATCTAACCAGCTTATTGACATCCTTTCTTTCAGAATTTAAATCCCTTGTTACCCCACTGATATCACTTCTCACTAACCTAGTATCTCACCTTATCCCTCCTTTAAAAAATCCTTAAATGACTTCCATCAAACCCATATCCATTCTCCTTTGGAATGCGAATGGTGTTAGAAATCACATACACGAACTAACAGCCTTACTACAAGACAAGAACGTAGACGTAGCCCTAATAACGGAAACTCGACTGACTAAAAAACAGCTCCTAAAAATACCACAATACATAACTTACCGTACCCACCATCCTGACGGTAGAGCACATGCCGGTACTGCAGTCATTGTGCACCAATCCCTCTCCCATCACCTACTCCCACTGCCTACACACGATTTCCTACAATCCACCGCTGTCGTAATCAAAACCTTCTCCTTTCCTATTACCGTTGCGTCAGCGTATTGCCCTCCAAACCAATCCATCTCCAATATCCAATTTAGTTCCTTCCTCATTTCCTTAGGACATCATTTCATCTTGGGTGCAGACTTAAACGCCAAGCATCAACAATGGGGTTCAAGAACCACGAATTCTCGTGGTCGAACATTGCTGTTTGTACTCAATTCCCAAAATTTTACCCTTCTTCCACCCAACTCACCCACTGATCCTAACCGTAATCCCGATATCCTCGATTTCTTTATCCATAATGGTTTAGGTGCTCTCAACCATTCCGTTGCCCGTCTTGACGAGCTTTCCTCAGACCACAGCCCATTAATACTCCAAGTATCACTAGCTCCTATTCCTAAACCCTCTCCTGCGTCCTTCATCAGAGGCCCAGTTAACTGGAAACTCTTTCATCGAATCCTCTCCGATAAAATTGACCTCAGAGTAACCCTGAAAACCTCTGAAGACCTGGACAATGCAGTACATTCCTTCACTACCAAAATTCAAGAAGCAGTCTGGACTGCTTCCTCCCCTGATCACTCCTCAAAAATCCTTAAGAAACATAATTTACCTCAACACCTCCTTGACCTAATCCACATAAAACGCCGTGCCAGATTATTATGGCAACGTACCAGACATCCAGCCGACCGCCACTCCTACAATTATCACTGTAAAAAATTAAAACAAGAATTAGCCACCTTCAGATCCCAATCATTCAATTCCTACCTCACCACACTCTCTGCTCATGATAATTCCCTTTGGAATATCACCAGAAAAATCCTCAAATCCCATCATATTTCCCACCCTCTTAGACGAGATGATGGCTCCTGGGCAGCATCTGATGAAGATAAAGCCGAGGAATTTGCCAAACACCTTTCCTATACTTTCGCTCCTCATCCAGAATCCCATCCCAGCCACACAGTAAAAGTAGAAGAATCCCTCTCAATACCTATCCCACTCTCCTTACCACCTAAAGCTGTTAATCCCTCTGAGGTCAAATACCTTTTACGGAAAATCGCACCTCGCAAATCTCCTGGATATGACCTTCTAACCCCACAGATCCTTCGACAACTTCCATCTAAAGCCATCATATTTCTTACATATATATACAATTGCATCCTACGAACTACCCACTTCCCTCTTTTATGGAAACATTCCACCATCGTCCTCTTCTTGAAACCAGGCAAACCTTCCAACAATACAGCATCCTATAGACCAATTAGCCTACTCCCGATCCTCTCAAAAATTTTTGAAAAGATCCTACTGAAACGAATCCTACCTATAATTGAATCCTATAACCTTCCTACTCATCAATTCGGATTTCGTTCCCAACATTCCACTGTCCAGCAAGGACTCCGAGTTGTTGACCATATATCCTCAACCCTAGAAAGCAAGCAGTATTGCTCGGGTGCATTTCTGGACATAGCGCAAGCTTTTGACCGGGTATGGCACGCCGGATTACTCTTCAAGCTTAAAATCCATCTACCACAGTCCTTATACCTAGTACTCCGATCCTATCTTTCCGACCGCTCCTTCCGAGTTCGCTGTGGCACCGAATTCTCCGACTGTTACTCAATTGAGGCTGGCGTTCCTCAAGGCAGCGTCTTGGGCCCAATCCTTTACATTCTCTTTACCGCTGATATTCCTGTCCATCCCGATACCCTCCTGGCAACTTTCGCTGATGACACTGCTATCCTTTCTTCCAACTCAGATCCTGAAACAGCGTCCGCAAACTTACAAAGGCACCTCTTCCTGATTGAACACTGGTGTAAGAAATGGCGCATTAAGGTAAACGAATCTAAATGTAAACACATTACCTTCACCCTTCGGCGTAATACCTGCCCACCAGTTTATTTTAACTCCATCCAGCTTCCTTTCTCAGATACAGTCCGGTATCTTGGCTTTCTCTTAGACAGACGACTAACATGGAATCCACATACTCGACTTAAAAGACCGGAACTTAACAGACGATATGGCCAGCTATATAGACTACTGAATAGAAAATCTAAACTTTCTGGTGAAAACAAATTACTGATCTACAAGACAATACTGAAACCCATCTGGACTTACGGACTAGAACTATGGGGAACAGCCAAATTTTCTAACATCAAACGCATTCAATCCTTTCAGTCTAAAGTCCTCCGTACAATAGTCAATGCTCCCTTCTATGTAACCAATAAAACCCTACACCATGACCTTAATATCCCATTTATTCTTGATCTTATCCCAGCCAAATTTTCCAAATTTCACCAGAACCTTTCTCATCACCCAAATCCCGTTGTACAATCCCTATCAAGCACCACCCATCCCTACAATCCCCTTCGTAGGTTAAAACGGCAGTGGCCACGAGACCTTTTGTAAATATGGATATTTTGGAGTTCTAGCAATGGCCAGATTCTCCACTCAAGTCATGAGTGTCTGTGGCTGTAGCGCTCTTACTCATCCTCCGCTGGTTTAAAATACCAGTGAAGTGGCTGAGGGAGAAGCGTAGGGATCTCCTAAGCCTCCCTTTTCCCTCCACATGTGGAGGGGACAGGATTGGTTCGGAGATCACCTGGCAAATTGTAAATAATGTATGTTTTATATAAGGTGTTTGTTTTACTTTTATTTCTATTTTTATTTACTTATGTGTATATATATATATTTTTTTTCTTTACTCTTTTGTTCTTTCTTCTTATTCTTTTGTTATTACTTTATTTATTTATATTTTTGTATATACGGTATGAATGCAATCTCTGAACTCTATTATAAGTGTCCTTAACTGTGACAAATTGTAATATTTCTGAATAAAGTGTTTTAATAATAATAAAAAAAAAAATGTTTAACTAAAATCTTGATAGAGCTAAACACTATGTGTTAGTATTTCTCTATAAAAAACGAATAGAAAAATTTTATGGATTAATTTTAGATTAATGGTCTACAATTATAAAATGACTAAAAACAGTAAGTTAATCTTCTTAGTTTCGGAGTCAAGACCTGAGTAAAGTAAGGCCAGTATCTTAGCTTGAATCAACTTCGGACTTTCTTCACTTCCAAGTTCGAGGCAAGTTGTTTAACTAAGTTAAGTGCCTCGTACAGAGACTCAAATGCTCTTCTTTCCACCAAGTAACCTAAGATTTTTAATCATTAACGGCAGAAAAAAAAAGATAGAACTTTTGATGTAGATAAATTATTCGATATAATATTCTTTACATTTTAATACTTTGATTTCTAGAATGATCAATTTAGCCAAAATCGCTTCTCTAACACCCAAATGTTGCATGACCCCCCCCCCAAACCCTATGTCCTACACAGTATTGTGATATTGCACCCTCGCTCCCACCACAAAAAAAAAAAAAAAAAAAAAATGAAATTTGTTATCATTGGTTCATATTTGTTTTTTTAAGTCATCTAACCTAAATAATAAAACGATTGAGTCGGTTATTTGCAAATTGAACACTCATAGATTTTTATAGGCTTTAAGATTTTGATCAAAATCCTATTTTGATCAAAATCCTATTTTGATTTTTTTTTTTTGGTTATAGATTGCTATATAAAAATACCAAATTAATCTAGTGGTTCAATTTTTTTTTTTTTTTGTTATGAATAAGTATTTCTGAAGTATTCTAAAAAAATACTTCATCAAAAGCTTTTTGAATAATTTCATTTTAATAAAAATTAAAATAAATTTATTTTATTTATTTATGATATTTACAACTGTATTAAGAAATAAAATACATCTAGTAAATTTAATAACGGAAAATAACAACATGAAATCACTTGTTGAGAAACTACTCACTGGTAGCACTCTAAAAAAAGGAAAAATATAATTACAATAGGATATCTAGAAGCCATTTTCTTTTCAGACCCCTCGGAGGGCTATAAGGGATAGAAGAGGAAGCAAGGTTATAGACGAGAGGATTCGGATGGTTCTGAAGTTTGTGAAAGTATAGGGTATCTGGATTGGTCCAAATCGGCAACATAAGGAACATTGAGGTCGTTATGGATTATTTTATTGGTGACAAAGTAAGGAGCATTAAGGATTTTACTAAGGATTTTGGATTGTAAGGATTGGATTCGTGAGGAATTTGATAGCTTTTTGGCGCCCCAAATCTCAACTCCGTAACTCCAAATAGGTCTTATTGTAGTCAAGTATATGAGTCTTTTGTAATTAACTGAAAGCTTAGAGTGTTTGTCTAGTAAGTGCTGGAGTAGTCCGAAACGTCGAGCGGTTTCTTGTCATTTCAGTCTGGTCTGAGGATTCCAAGTTGGACTTTTGTTCAACAGGGATAAGTGAGGTATTGTTAAAGGAGACTGTAGGACAGGAGGTCATAGGTTTACGACAAAGGGTAGGGTGATTTGATGGTATTTATTGGAATTTGTTTTAATCCTCCAGTTTTGACACCATTCTTCAAGGTTTGTGTTGTGTGATTGAAGAGTTTTGGATGCAATTGATGAATCGTTATTAACTGAAAGCATACATATGTCATCGCCATACATGGTGTTAGGCTGGGTTGAGATATTAGCTGTATTAACTGTGTAAAGGATAGGACCAAGGTTACTACCTTGAAGAACACGAGCAGATTGAGAAAAGAGGGATGAATAGGCATTATTGTGATTTACTTTGAAGTATCTATCAGTAAGGTAAAATCTGTTAAAAATTTAGGATGTTTCATTGATCAAAACTTCTTTTGGAATCACCATATTTCTCATATTTCTCGAAGGACAATTTCCAACCTAAAACTATTCCAGCGCTTCCACCATCTCCTACCTCAACATACTCATAGACTCCTAGTTTCCTCTCTCATTTTCCCCTACTTTGACTATAGCTGTGTGGTGTATGATGGCCTCTCTGTGGAGCTCCGCGATAGACTGAAAAGACTAATGAACAGCTGCGTAAGATTTGTGATCGGGGCCCCAAGATACTCCCATGTCTCTCACCACTACGCTGAGTTAAAGTGGCATTTCCCCTCCTTCCGAAGACAATTTCCTAAGTACGTTCCTCTACCAAATCATCAACAACCATCATTCTTCTTACGCCTACAACCTTCTCCAGTTCAAATCCTCAGTCCATTCCCTGTCCACAAGATCTCGATCTTCTAACCTTTACATGCCTTCTCACAGATCTGCCTCATTCCAAAACCCCTTTCTTGCTCGCTCTGTCAATTTCTGGGTTCCCTACCTATCAAAATTCGACATTCCCCATCCATATCCACATTCAAAACCCTCCTATTCCAATTCCTAACCCAAAAACAGTCAAATAGTTGCTAACCATTCGACAACATACATTTATTTCATGCCATTCATTGTCAAATATCAATGCTAAATGACAAGGTATTTATATATTAATCAGGCACGTTATATTATCAGATTCAGCTTTATATTTTCTCAACAGAAACACAAAGCTGGTTTTAATTAAGAATTTGATATATTTTTATTTTTTAATTCCTATTGTTTTCTTAAAAGTGTATACTGGTCTATCAGTGCTAATTGCTTTAAGTGTCTTGTCATAGTGTTAATTGTTTTGTATATAGCTTCGTTTGTTTTGTATATAGAATGTTTACCTTATATATTCATTACATTATTTCTTTTTTTGGATTGATTTTATTTTGGCCAGATGTAATCTTTTAATTTTGTTCTAGTTTGTTGTTCTCAAGGGAATGTGTCCCAGAATAAAGTTATTTTCTATTTATCTATCTAAGGTAGGAATTGATGACGAGGAAAGATGTAGCATGTTGGAATTTACGGAGTTTGTAAAGTCTCAGGTGCCAGACTCGATCAAAAGCCTGTTCTACATCGATAAAGACTCCCGTGGAGTACATTCAGCGCTCCTATAGAGAGGAGACAACATCCACCACACGATGGCATTGTAGAATAGTGGAATGGGATCTTCGGAATCCAAACTGGTGATCTATGATTATGTGATTAGAATCTAGGATTGAGTATAGACGTTTTAGGATTAGTTTTACAGGACTTTGCCTATGATGAGTAAAAGAGAGATAAGACGGTAAGAGGATGGTTATTCTGGTGGGTTTATGTATCATTTTGACAATGAAAAGTTTCGAAGGGTCAGGAAATATGTTGATGGGAGTACAGCATATATATATATATATATATATATATATATATATATATATACATATATATATATATATATGTAGGGGGGGGGGCTGGTGTAGCCGTTCGAGCTAATGTGCTTGCAATAGGTTATCAAAGTTAAGCGACGTCGACCGTGGTTAGTACTTGGATGGGTGACAGCCCGAGGGGGCGGGGAGGCCGAATGGACTAAAGCGTGTGCAGTGCACCGCGAGTTGCCTGGCAAACGGATAATAGATTTGAGAATGATTAAAAAGTATGAGTTCGCATCCCGGTGTCGGAGGGGATTTTAAATTCCCCGTCCTCACAATCTCGTATAGCCTAAAAGGCGAGGTAGGGAAGAAAAAAAAAAAAGGTGACAGCCCGATTTGGGGAACCATCCACCGGGGAAATCCATGTTGCCCGAGTCTCTCCCCCACCCCGGGTATTTGAGGCCCGTCAGACTACTGGAGGCAACTCACACCCACCGAGTGTAGGACTGATGGCCTCACCTCGTGTACTTAATTCGGGAATCGGGATGTTAATTGCCAGGATGTTAATAGCCACTCTGAGGTTCGGTCCATAGACGGTCTCGGGGAAAGAATTATAGTAGCTCGTGCGCCTGCTGATTCTGAGCAGCCATAATCCATTGATCTAGACCGATTGATTTGTCACTGTCCTTGAACCCGAGTAAGTCGGTGTGAAGGATATTGCCAGATTGGCCCCAAAGGGATCGGCTATGAAGCTACAGGTGGTCTGCCGCTGCTCCATGGATACCATGGTTCGTAGCAACGTGAGGTTGGGTGACCCCCTCTAGGCTATCTGAGCTCCCGCAAGTAATTTACGACTATAAGGAGACCACATCTCGCGGCCAAAGATCTTCATGGTCTGTAGTGCCAACCGAAAGAAATATATATATATATATATATATATATATATATATATATATATATATATATTTGGTATTGGTATTTTATTTTGTATTAATTCATCTTTGTTATTCTAATGGGACTTAGTCCCAGAATAAAGTTCTATTTTATATTTCTATTCTTTTCTCTCTCTCTCTCTCTCTATATATATATATATATATATATATATATATATATACATATATATATATATCTCTCTCTCTCTCTCTATATATATATATATATATATATATATACATATATATATATATATATATATATATATATGTATATATATGTATTATATATTCCAAATAATATATAAAATATTGATAGAAATAATTTCCTTTCTCTGACTTATGCTGCGGGTATGCCCTACTCCAAAATATTCAAGTCTTGTTTTTTTGAAAATGGTTACTGAACTGCACTAATTACCGTTACTAATTAAATTTACTAAGGCTTATTATTTTAAAGATTTTCAGAAGTAGTGAACAAATGAATAAATAGTATAAACTTAGAAATAAGGAAATAGCTACTTTGGCTATTAATAAAAAGAAAGTAGAGCACTTTCTGGTAGAGAGGTAAGTAGAAAAGGTATACTTCTCTCAGAGCTATATCACTTCCTTAAGGTTAGCCAGGACTTTAATTAAAGTTTCGGGGCTGCGGTTGGGGTTATCTCCGACATAAATTCTCCACCACAAGTTATAGACTCTGCATCACCCTCTTGGAACCAAAGCAGCTAATAAGCTTTTTTTTTGTTTACACCTGATTCGACTAATGACAGGTAGAGTATTTTCAATATCATTCATTAGTGTATTCATTTATGTATAACCTGTCCTAGCTAATTCATATTTTCACTTAAAGAACCTTTAATTTTTATTATCAGAATATGAAATAAAATGGAAAGTTCCGTTTATTATTCATGGACAAAGTCCCTTAACAATAAAATTAAAATAACATTACTTAGTGGCCAAAGCAGTGTGGCCAGACTCATTAATATAAAAAATAAAAAAAAGTGGAAATACAGCATATAGAAAAAAAATGATAAAATAAAAGTAATTAAAACAACAAAACTGCATTAAAAATAAATAAATAAACAAATGTAAAAGATAATAATAATAAGTATGTGGAAAAAAAGCACAGAAATGAACTCTGGGAATTTGAAGTATTGGAAAAGGCGATTTGCTATAAAGTAAAATTAATTATACTGAGCCAGGTGAAGGTGTTTGAAGAGGAGAGCTTTGAACGATGGAACAGTGGAAGCATGTCGGATGATAGGCTGGATGGAGTTCCAGAAACAAGCAGCTCGGGTTAGGAATGATATGTTAAACGCAGCTGTTAGAGAATCAGTCAAAAGTTATGTTTATTTTGTAGATATTTAAATGATTTCACATTGGTAAAAATATCCATATGCGAATAGTTGTAATAAGTTAAAAAATCTCATTTTTTAATCATTGGGTGATTAAATTGCTTGAGATTTGAAAAGATCCGATGGGAGATATGTTATTTCCATGAGAGGGTGTGGTCAAAGATGGCTGCAATGTTTTTAATTGAGGTGTGGAATGAGATAAGAGTGTTGTTCTGGGTAGGAACAAGATTTAAGCAGATTAGAGGATCGAATCATGATGGCTTTGGTCTTCTGGGCGTTTAGAGCAATATCTAATATCTAAGAATAAGCTAATATCTTAGAAATATAAATAATGTATTGGCAGTTGAATGTTATTTAATTTTAACTTAGAAAATAGCATGCGCGACGTTATTACCTTTATGAAATTACAGAACCTTCCATTTGAATAATCGCTTGTAACCGAACGAGGGGAAGACTGTAGCGAAGGTAGGAATTTTTCCTTAAGGATGATCTTGCGGGTAGATTTCCAATTGCAAATTATTATTATATCCACAAAGCCCTCATTATAGACTTTCCTTATAGTCTTGTTTTCTCTTTGGAATATTGATCTGAGATGTTCTGTGTTTGAACGTTGACTATTTTGTTTTTGGAATCTTCTTATAACGCCTAAGATTTTTTTTTGTTATAACAAGTGCGGTGCGTTTATCTGTGTTTGTATATATATGTATATATATATATATATATATATATATATATATATATATATATATATATATATATATATATATATATATGTTTTTAGGATGCAGAAGTGTGAATTTAAATATATTTCCACAAGTATAAATTAAAAGAGTCAGTTTAGTAAACAAAATTTAAATATTACCAACGCATAATATTGATGGTAAATGTGGGTCGGACGCAGAATATTTTACTTTGGTGGTAATATCCCTCCTACCGTTACCTAATTCGCATATGGAGAAAGATAATGTCGCCGATATTCCGTAGGGGATAAAAATGAACTTGGTTTATTTCAAAGATCAAAAAGAGCCAGAGAAAAATACAACAAAGGAAGAGATAGATGGACTAGTACCGCTATAATAAATATTCGATTAATAGGAAAACCTAGAAAAGAAGTGAAGAAATGTAGATGGAAATACAGTTAGAAGGATTCGTCAATTAAGGGAGACGTTTGGAGAAAGGTTTCTGAAGAAGGCAGATGATAGAGTTCTTGGCAGAAGAGTGTCCAGTAGAGAGGTCAGTTAGAGATGCTGGAATAACTGTCTTGGAATTTCTTGGAATAACTGTCTTGCAAAAAAGGTACAACTGGTTCGCTGGAAAGATACATTGAGATGGCATTAGAGGCACCAGAGACCAGAAGTAGCTGATGATCCTATCAAATTCCTAAAAACAGTTAAGCCATCATATTCACTCAAAACCTACTCGAATAAATCTATGTTGGCAATCTATTAAATATTATAATTATTAATCGGGCTCATGGGTGATAAATATTCAGGACACAGTCATTATAAAACTTTTTATTTGTGCCAACGTTTCAACCCAAACATGTGGATCGTCATTAGGGCTGAACACTTTTTTAAATACAATAAGAGATATAATATTATACGACCGATAATAGTTTCAAGTACTTTTGAGTACTTGAAAGCCTTCAGTGCTCGAACCACGCCCTGATGAAGACCCACATATTTGGGTTGAAACGTTGGCACAAATAAAAAAGTTTTATAATGAATGCGTCCTGAATATTTATCAGCCATGATATGTAGAACAGTCGACTCTTCCTTCATTAATCAGGCTCTCATTAGCATCCTCAATGCAAAATTCTAAAAGTATTTTAAAAATAAAAATCGCAAATAGACCATTTTAAATAAGAGTTTGATTTTATCTTTTTTTTTCTGTATTAATTTTTCTGTAGATATAAGTAAATTGGTAAAGCGACACCTTAAGTGAAAAAATCTGTTATGGATTGTAACTCAATCTAGTATATCATAGCAGGAGTCCATCCAGAGATGGACTTATGTTAATCTGAGTACCGAATACCAAATATTTTAATCAAATTGAATCACTATTGGGAATTCAATCACTAATTCATTTAATCTTTTGATATAAACTGAAGAGTAATTAAATCATTTGGTACTGAAAAAAGGTCAGTATTTGAATAGAATACTTGGTACTCAAGTACTCAGAGTTGCATTTGTCCGTCTCTGGTGGTATTCATACTCATATTAAATATATAATAAGCATATTTTTAAATAGATCGGTTCCCTTCTGGAACCAATAGAAATAACAATATTGTATGAAAATATTAAATACAGTAAATACGCACAAATGCTGAGTCTAGGACCCACTGAACAGCTTAGAAAAGAGAAATCACAAAAGGCCAATGGTACGCGTATACGACACATTTTTTACTAAAAATAAATATTCGTTTATATCAACATCTCCTATGTAACTATTGGCGTTAAAACGGAAGATCCCTGCATTAGAATTGTTTTATTGTTTTCACACAGAGCACGACCAATTTTAAAAAACGGGGGTAAGGGAGAGGGGGTACTAGGTGTAAGGGAGAGGGAGTACGGGCTGTAAGGAGAGTTGGGGGTGGTCGACCAATGGAAACTTCTAACTACTTTAAGCTGCATGTTTCCTTTTGTTTTGGTGCTATTATTTATTTGTCAGAAGATGAGCTGGGTTGCTATTGCGGATTCATCAAAACTTCTTGTGACATGAAGACGGTTGTGAATAGAACGTTTTTAACAAAGAGAGATAAAGACAGAGACAGAGGGAGAGAGATAGAGTAAAAGAGGGAGTTTGAGTAACTTTATAAAAGGCTGTTTGAATCTTTCCTTGGCAGGTTGCGATTTATTGTTAAGTATAATTCTCAAGAAAGGACTATAAATCCACTATTGTATAATGATTATTTTGTTTATCGTTAAGAAATATGCAGTCGTTCTGTTTAAAATAAATATGTCCCTAATAATAAACATACACACTCGATACTTTCCTCACACATTATTGTATTTTTATACAATGTTTCAGCCATTTAGACAAACATCACATCTTAATTATTATATTTTCATATTAGTATAATACTATTATGGTATCTTAATATTATAATATCTTAAAAATCTATTGGCAGCTTGGAGGACAGTTGTCAACCTTAACAATATTTATTAGTTAATTTTACTTTTAAGTGAAGTTACCTATTCAAAAGTTTAGTAAATCGCTACTAAACGACTAGTGTTGCCCAAATGCGAGACCGAGACAAGTCTTGGTCTTACAAACTTAGTCTTGGTCTTGCAAACTTAGTCTTGGTCATGTTCTTGTGCAAGAGTCTTGCAGTTACTTATTATCATATTACTATGGTGATATTACTGTATTTATTTAGATAAGAGAAACCAAACTAGGCCCGAATGAAAATTTTTTTATTTTATTTGTTTATTGATAAATATTACAATCTGTCTCAATAAAGGACATTTATAATAGAGTTCTGAGAGCACATTCACACCATATTTACAAATTAAAAAAAAATGAAAAAAATAAGCTAACTTCAAATAATAAAAAGCTACAAAAGAACAAAATAAAATATCATAGTTAAGAAAGAAAATAGTAATGATAGAATGAAAATAAATGAATAAAATAGAATTAAAATCACCTTAAAAAATAAAATAAAAAAAGTAATGAAAATAAACTTATATATGAATCTTAGATGCAGGCATATCTATTTACACTATTTACAGTCGGCCATAGGAACTCCGAACCATACATATCCCCCCATACGTGGAGGGAAAGCAAGGCTTCAGGAGATCCCTGCGCTTCTTCCTGAACCATTTCACTGGCATTGAAAGCCAGCGGAGATTGAGTAAGGGCGCTACAACCACGGACACTCATGACTTGAGTGGAGAATCTGGCCATTGCCAGAACTCCAATATATACATGTTACAAAAGGTCACGGGGCCACTGCCGTTTCAGCCTGCGAGGAGGATTGTAGGGATGACTGGTGCTAGATAGGGATTGTGCTACGGGATTAGGGTGATGGGTAAGGTTCTGACGAAATTTGGAGAATCTTTCTGGGATAAGATCAAGAATAAATGGAATATTAAGGTCATTGTGCAGGGTTTTATTAGAGACATAGAAGGGAGCATCGACCATTGTACGGAGGACTTTGGACTGGAAGGATTGAATGAGTTTGATATTAGAAAATTTAGTTGTCCCCACAGTTCTAGTCCGTAGGTCCAGATGGGTTTTAATATTGTCTTGTAGATCAGTAGTTTGTTATCAATAGAAAGTTTAGATTTTCTATTAAGTAGTCTATATAGCTGGCCATAACGTCGGTTAAGTTCCTGTCTTTTCAGTCTAGTATGCGGATTCCACGTTAGTCGTCTAGGAGAAAACCAAGGTACCGGATTGTGTCGGAGAAGGGAAGCTGGATGGTATTAAAGTAAACTGGTGGACAGGAATTACGACGAAGAGTGAAGGTTATATGTTTACATTTGGATTCATTGACTTTGATGCGCCATTTCTTGCACCAGTGTTCAATCAAGGATACCTCAGGTGCCGTTGCAGGTTTATGGATGCTGTTTCAGGATCTGAGTTAGAAGATAGGATCGCAGTGTCATCAGCGAAAGTTGCCAGGAGTGTATCGGGATGGACGAGAATGTCAGCGGTATAGATGATGTAAAGGATGGGACCCAAGACGCTGCCTTGAGGAACTCCAGCCTCAATTGAATAACAGTCGGAAAATTCTGTACCACAGCGAACTCGAAAGGAGCGGTCGGATAGGTAGGATTGGAGTATTAGATATAAGGACTGTGGTAGATGGGTAGGGATTTTACGGGAGTCTATTATGGGTAGGATTCTTTTCAGGAGGATCTTTTCAAAAATTTTTGAAAGAATTGGGAGTAGGCTAATTGGCCTATAGGATGATGTATTATTGGGAGGCTTGCCTGGTTTCAGGAAAAGGATGATGGTGGAATGTTTCCATAAGAGAGGGAAGTGGGTAGTTCGGAGGATACAATTGTATATATAGGTTAGAAATATGATGGCTTTGGATGGTAGTTGTCGTAGGATCCGCGGGGTTAGAAGGTCGTATCCAGGAGATTTACGAGGAGTCATTTTGCGTAATAGGTATTTGACCTCAGAGGGATTAACTGCTTTAGGTGGTAAGGAGAGTGGGATAGGTGAAGAAAGGAATTCTTCTACTTTTACTGTGTGGGTAGGATGAGATTCTAGATAGGGAGTGAAGGTATGGGAAAGGTGCTTGGCAAATTGCTTTGTCTACATCAGACGCTGCCCAGGAGGTACCATCACCTCGACGAAGGGGATAGGAAATATGATGAGATTTCAGGATTCTTTTGGTGGTATTCCAGAGGGAATTATCATAAGCTGAGAGTGTGGTGAGGTAGGAGTTGAATGATCAGGATCTGAAGGTGGCTAATTCATGTTTTAATTTTTTACAGTGATAATTGTAGGAGTGGCGGTCGGCGGGATATCTGGTGCGCTGTTATAATAATCTGGCACGGCGTTTTATATGGATTAGGTCAAGGAGGTGTTGAGGCAAATTGGGTTTTCTTGAGGATTTTTGAGGAATGATCAGGAGAGGAAGCCGTCCATACTGCTTCCTGGATTTTAGTCGTAAAGGAGTGAACAGCATTGTCCAGGTCTTCGGAGTTTTTCAGGGTTGCTCTGAGGTCAATTTTATCGGAGAGGATTTGACGAAAGAGTTTCCAGTTAACTGGGCCTCTGATGAAGGATGGTGGAGAGGGTTTAGGAATGGGGGCTAATGACAATTGGAATATTAATGGGCTGTTGTCTGAGAAAAGCTCATCAAGATGTGCAAGGGAATGGATGAGGGTACCTAAACCTTTGTGGATAAAGAAATCGAGGATATGGGGATTAC
The DNA here is from genome assembly GCA_928085145.1 of Nezara viridula. NCBI lineage: Eukaryota > Metazoa > Arthropoda > Insecta > Hemiptera > Pentatomidae > Nezara > Nezara viridula. The sequence goes on along the minus strand of OV725078.1, from coordinate 167,405,666 downwards.
GGTTAGGGTCAGTGGGCCAGTAGGTAGGTGAATTTGGAGAAAGGAGGGTAAAACATTGGGAATTGAGTGCAGACAGCAATGTTCGACCACGAGAATTCGTGGTTCTTGAACCCCATTGTTGATGCTTGGCGTTTAAGTCTGCACCCAGGATGAAGCGGTTTCCTAAGGAATTTAGGAGAGAGGTGAAGTGGACATTGGTGATGGAAAGGTTAGGAGGGCAATATGCTGATGCAATGGTGACAGGAAAGGAAAAGGTTTTGATTACAACTGCAGTGGATTGTAGGAAATCGTGATTAGGCAATGGGAGTATGTGATGAGAGAAGGTACGATGACAGCAGTACCGGCATGTGCTCTACAGTCAGGGTGGTCTGTCCGATACGTTGGGTATTGTGGTATTTTCAAAAGCTGTTGGTCAGTCGAGTTTCTGTAGTTAGGGCTACATCAATGTTCTTGTCTAATAGTAAGGCTGTTAGTTCGTCTGTGTGATTTCTAACACTATTCGCATTCCATAGGAGAATGGATATGGGTTTGATGGAAGTCATTTAAGGATTTTTTTAAAGGAGGAATGAGATGAGATACCAGGTTTGTAAGAAGTGATATCAGTGGGGTGACAAGGGATTTAAATTCGGTAAGGAAGGATGTCAATAAACTAGTAAGATCTGTGGCATTGGACGGTGGAGGAATGTGAGGGATTTGATATTGGTTAGGTTGTTGAGGTTTAGGTAAATTAGGAGGGATATGATATTGAGGTAGGGATTGAGTTGTTTGTTCCGGCAGGGCCTCACAGTCATTAGTCGGGTCTCTACCTCCGAGTAACTCAGCAAAGGAAACTTCCACGATTTTTCAAGAGTCCACGATTTTAGCGGGTCCTCTTCTTTGTTTAGGTGTAGCATCGTGGTTCCGGGGCTTGTATCTAGCTTTGAGGTTTTTATAGATTTCACAACCTTTATAGTTGGCCGGATGATGACGGATGGCCCCGCCAAGCATAGGGCGCAGACTGCAGGATCTTTTATTGGTTTGGTACATTCTCCAGATTTGTGTGATTCGCCGCACCTCACGCAGATCGGCATGTGGTGGCAATATGACTTAGTGTGGCCGTATGCCTGACAATTGTGGCACTGGACGATTTCTTTTTTCGGATATGGTTTTTCAACCTTTACATTGGTATAGTATAATTGATGTATGTCGTATATTTTTCCACCCCTGGTGTTGGCTCCAGATCCACATAAAATAAGGGCAGTGGAATTTTAGTTTTTACTCCTGGTTGGTCTCTATTTTCTTTCAGAAAATATCGTTTGTTATTTGGCGAACATTGAACCCTAACGCCGTTAGCTCATCCTTGATAACCTCAGTTGGGGTTGAGGAGTGTAAGTTTCTTATCACTACTCTTAATGATCTATCCTCCCTCAGCTGGTATGTGAGAAAATCCGCACCTGTTTCGGTCAAATACTTGATTATTTTTCGATAGGCTTCAGGTGTGGCCGGTGTTATTTTTGTGTCACTAGTCCTGTTAAGGCATGAAAAGCTATCAGGACAGATTGTATTTAATTGGGTACATAATAATTGAAAATTTCTAATATTTTTGATAAAGATCGGTGGAGGCCGTGGTTCTCTAGGTATCGGTGCAGAATCCATGTCCTCTCTGCCATTTTGAAGTACCTGGTATGGATTGGGTGTAAAAAATGGAGATTCAGAGACCATTTGTTGTGAAGAGGTACCTGCTTGCAGTTGAGGTGTGGAATCTTGAATTTTCGCTGGAGGAGTTCCGGGGGGTGTCGATCGCTTACTGCGACGAGTTTTTTGTTTAGGTGGTGAGTTACGAGGGGTGGAGCCAGCAGAACAAGACCTCTTAGTGGACATCACTAGATGAAAATATCGCATCTAAAATAAAAATAAAAAAAAATAAAAAAAATAGCGAAAATAAAACTTCGTATGCGTGTCCTTGAACTCGGATAAACGACGAGCATAGCTCCGTCCGTCTTCATCCGTGGGCAGTATCAGACGTAGCTATGGCAGATAAGGCAAGCGATAAGGCACCTCGGACACTGGTTTCACTGTCTATAGAATACACAGTAAATATCAACACTAGTCACTGTGGTATTAGTCCATTGTTGTTGCTGCTGTGTTGATCTCGGCGTTACTAGTTTTTGAGTAAAAAAAGTAAACTTTTTCCACTTAAAAAAAGAGAAACTGTGAGAGACGATGTTGAAACGTGGCAATCAAATCTAGCGCAGGCGCAGAACTCGAATGAAAAATTAGAGGAGTTAAATGCAAAAATATATTGGTTATACCAATTTTAAAAATACAGTTACTAAGATTATCAAGTATTAGTAACTATTTTGCCTTAATTTTTATTAAAAAACTCGATTTTTTTTAACGGTCCAGGTGTTGGTCTTTCAAACTGCAAGACCAAGACCGATTTTGGGCAAAACTATAAATGACTATCTGGAAAAGTAATGAATATGTAACTCATCTGTCGGATCCAGGTTGGGGAACTGGTTCCCGGGATAAGCACCTCCACTTCCCTCCCCCTCCAAAAAAAAAAAAAAAAAATTGAAAAATAAACCGCTACTAAATTTAAGAACCTTGTTAAGAAAAAATTTGTTTCTGTAATGTGAGTTATTTTTATTGTGAAGATTTTCTGGTAACACATTCTTATTTTTTTACCGGTGATAAATTTGGGGGTGAACCTTCCTGATTTATTTTTTTTAAATTGGTATACTCTATAAACTCTCCATCATGATTTGAAGAACTAAGCTGATAATTTAGGATAATAAGTAGTGTAACATCTACTTCATCGCCATTTTTTATTTATAGTGCAGTTTGAGGATAAAACAAAACAAACGTATATATAGATAAATGGACAAGTTAGTTATTTTTTTATTGATAGATTATATTTGTTTTGTTTTTATTTCGATCATGATTCACCCAGAGTTATAACTATAACCAAAAAAAAAAAATAAATACATAATTTCTGGATGCTACTGCTCCATATGACCTATTCTATAACTTCTTGGTAAATAGTCATTTATTGTTATCATGGCATTTATTCAGTATTTTCCAGTCTCAATTCTTCCTTTTTTGTTTTTCTAGAACGAAAAATAAATTAAAAGGTTGGCAATTGTGCATTCAATATACTTAGTCGCCAGGTATGTGTCCATATACTTGAAAACTATGAGGTGCTTAAGAATATAATTCAATTCAATTATTATATTATCTTTAGCATTAATATTCCTAACTTTCGAAAAGGCCTTTTTTTTTCTTTTTTTTTTTCTTATGCCATAGTCATTGGTCATTCGACCATCCGAGATCTTGCTGCCCAGTATAAGTTTGATTTTTTTACATATGTTTTATTCCTAATATCCGTCAAAGCAGGACATTTGCCTAGGTGTTCTGCATCCATTCCTGCTTGTTCACATAATTTACACTTAGGATCCTCAGCCACGCCTATCTGGTGGAGATGACTTTGTAGATAATCGTGACCAGTGGCCAGGCGGAAGCAGGCTACTGCATCTCTTGGTAGGTCTGCTGGGATCGGGTTTCCCACCATACATCCATAACGTCTCCCTTCCACCTTGTCTTTGTGCATATTTGTTGTTTTCTCCTTCACTGCCATCCTCACCATTCGTCGAATTGAATCGTAAGATTTTAGATGGACTGTTTGAGGAAATTCTGCTCCCCTCCTGGCGAGACTATCCGCTTCCTCATTTCCTGGAATACCGCAATGGCTCGGAATCCACTGTAGGACCACATTGAAGCCTCAAAGAACACTTATTTAACCTCAAAGAAAATAATTTTATACAGTCTATTTATTGTTCATTCAGAGTAATTACAGATGAAAAAAAAATAAAGAAAACATCCATTACCCAAGATTAAATCTTAATCCCTCTGCTGTTGTCAATAAACTTTGAGGAAATTATATAAAAACAAATGAGGGTGCGTGACATCTGTCTGCCACGCGCCTACTCGAGGGTTAAATATTTATTTTTTAAATATCACAAAAGTTAAGAATGTTTAGTTTCATAATTTTTAACGGAACTCAATACTTTGGCTTCACCGTGTTGAAACCACAATGAGTAATTTATTTATAGGAATAATTATTTATTTTCGAAATTTATTATGAAATGGTATACACTCCTGTGAATATATTTAGTATTTTTTAAAACTTTTTTTTACAATAGAAAAACGTTTGGTAAAGTGCGCAGGAATATAAATCAATATCTGCTAAAAATGAAATTATGGGTCACACCAATTTCCTGGATAGCCATAATGAAGCCATGATTGAAAATGTGTTCAGGGACCTGGGGACTTATCCCATGCGACACGGCAAACATGATTTATTCTCCATTATGTCATATTTAACTATTTTTTTTTAAATAATAGTCATAAAATATAATATCTATTTAAATATTTTCATATGACTGTCTTGATCATTTTAATGAGTAATTTTCTTTACAACATTTAATTGAGATAGATCACATGGATTACAGATTCTAAAATAAGTAAATTCTTAAATAATACAGATTGTTACAAAGTTATCGAGATAATATCTTGAACAAGAAAAATCATAAATAAAAAAATAAAAATAAATAAATTACTTTTTTCATTTCACTTGGAAAGTATTATAGAAGCCTTTAAAATATTCATAGCTGAGGGAAGAGAGTTTCAGCGTGTCACCATTCCCAAGTGGGCTTGGACCTAGGAAACTTTTTCGGAAACCCTACTTGCTATATCTACCACTCCCTTTGCAGTATTCTTAAAAAAAAAAAAAAAAAAAAAAGCCGTATTCATGGTGGTTCATCTGAATATGAATAAAAAAATTATAAATAGTAATAATAATAATTTTAAAGATAAAAAAAAATAAAAAACCTGTACTACTACATCCCATGAAGGAGGGTCTTGGGTTCAGTACTATTTAGGGAAAGCACTGTGTCTTAGTCTACAGTTGTGCAAGGAGGTGATTTGACCGCGATAACGCTCAATTGCCAGGTTTTACCCCTTAATTAATTATTTTTAAATTAAGGGTACCCACTTTATAGAGGCTGGGTGTGCCCTAGGAGGGTCTACATACCAAGGGTCGCCCCACGGCCAATGAAGCAGAATTAATAATTATTCTGCCATGAGCTAGGATTCGAATCTGGGACCTTTAGTATTGGAAGTTCAGTACACTACCGCTGAGCTACCCCATTCCCCTAATCTTAAAGATAAAAATCTGGAATGCAGTTGTAGGACTTGATGCAAGAAACAATCCAGAATATCTTTAAGATAATATAATTTTAAGTTAGAGTCATGCTGCCATTTTATAGCCCAGGATTAGTTGGATTTTTGCCTAAAAAATAGTATGAGTTCACTAACATTACTGTTAAAAACGAAGTAAATTCCGGACATAAGTGGTTTCAACACCAACACGCAACAGATTTCCTATTGGCCTATGATGTAATTTCACTCACTTTATTTCCACCACTAAATGATTGGTGCTATATTTATTTCCAGTTGTTATGCTAATCGATATTTTTTTTTATTATTATTATTCTTTTTATTGAATAATAATACAATCAGCCACTGTTGGAGGGCTATAAGTATTAAGGCTAGAAGTTCTCATTCATACAGTATATACAAGTAATACAGAAGTAAATATAAATATAAAAAGTAAATAAATAATACTTATAAAAAAATGTAAATCAATAGGGAAAAAAAAAATAAAAAATAAAAAAATAAATAAACAAACAAAATAAAATAAAAACTTCTGAACACATTCATACCTATATACAATATATACATTCGCCCAGGAATCTCCGAGCCAGGATTTTCTCTCCACATGTGGAAAGCAAAGCAGGACTCCAGAGATGCCAGTGCCACTTTTCCAGCCGCATCACTAGTATTAAAAGCCATTCGAGGCTGAAGGAGGGCACTAGAGCCACAGATGCTGAGGACTTGAGTGGAGAAGCTAGCCATTGCCAGGACTCCAGAAGCATATTTACAATAGACCTCGCGGCCACTGCCGTTTTAACCTTCGAGGGAGATTGTAGGGATGGTGGGAGCTTGATAGGGGTTGAGCTAGAGGATTTGGATAGTGGATAAGGTTCTGGTGAAAGTTTGAGAATCTGGATGGGATGATGTCGAGGACAAATGGGATGTTAAGGTCATGGTGTAGGGTCTCATTTGTGACATAATATGGGGCATTGGCTATTGTTCTAAGTACTTTGGACTGAAGGGGGCGGGGTGGCCGAATAGGCTAAAGCGTGTGTAACAGCACCGCTAGTTGCCTGGCAACCTGATAACAGAGATTTGAGATGATATAAAAAGTACGAGTTCGCGTCCCGGTGCCGGAGGGGATTTTAAATTCCCCGCCCTCACCCCCCGGCCCGGGAAAATCCCGTATAGCCTAAAAGGCGAGGTAGGGAAGAACAAAAAAAAAAAAAAAAAAAAAAAAGAAGTACTCTGGACTGGAAGGATTGGATGCGTTTGATATTCGAATATTTAGCAGTTCCCCACAGTTCAAATCCGTAGGTCCAGATAGGTTTCAGAATTGTCTTGTAGATTAAAAGTTTATTTTCAATCGAAAGATGAGATGTCCTGCTTAGTAGTCTATATAGCTGGCCATATCGTTGGTTAAGTTCTTGTCTTTTAAGTCTCGTATGTGGGTTCCAAGTTAGTCTTTTGTCCAGAAGGAAGCCAAGTTAACGGACTGTATCTGAGTAGGGAATTGAATTGAAAGGGATTGTGGGACAGGATCTGCGTCGCAGGATGAAAGTAATATGTTTGCATTTTGCTTCATTGATTTTGATGCGCCAGTTGTTGCACCACTGCTCAATCAAGGAGAGGTGAGATTGGAGGTTTTGAGATGCTATTTGAGGATCTGAGTGGGAGGATAGAATGGCAGTATCATCAGCAAATGTAAGATTTTCTCAAAGATTTTTGAGATGATAGGGAGTAAACTTATCGGTCTGTAGGATGATGTGTTATTAACGGGTTTGCATGGTTTTGGAAACAGCACGATTATGGAGTGTTTCCACATCAAGCGAAAGTTGTTAGTACGAAGGATGCAATTATATAGATAGGTCAGGAATATAATTGATTTTTTGGGAAGTTGTCTAAGGAATTGTGAAGTGAGGAGACCATATCCAGGGGATTTTCGGGGTTTTAATTTGTTTATGAGGAATTTGACCTCAGAGGGGTTAACAGGTTTTGGAGGTAGAGAGAGAGGAATTCTTTAACTTCAGCAGTGTGGGTGGGATGGAGTTCGGGATGGGGAGTGAATGTGTAGGATAGATGTTTAGCAAACTCTTCAGCTCTATTCGCATCTGACAAAGCCCAGGAACCATCATCACGGCGGAGGAGGTGGGAAATGGATTGGAATTTAAGGATTTTTTTAGTTACCGTCCAGAGATGATAATGAGAAAAGGTAGGAATTGTAGGATTGGGTTCTAAAGATATCCAGTTTCTTTTTTATCTGTTTGGAATAATAATTATACGATTTCCGGTCATCAGGATGCCTGGTTCTTTGCCAGAGGGCCCTAGAGCATCGTTTGCTATGGATAATGTCCAATAGGTCTTGGGGTAGAGGATTTATACTGAGGTGTTTTTTGGGTCGATCAGGTGAGGATGCAGTCCAAACTGCTTGCTGGATCATGGTGGTGAAGGAGTCCACTGCATCTTCAAGGTCTTCAGGTGTTTTTAAGGAAACTCTGAGGTCTATATTATCATCCAATATTTGACGGAAAAGGTTCTAGTTAACTGGTCCCCTGATAAATGAAGGAGGGGATGATTTAGGAATGGGTGATGTGGAAACGGTTAGGACTATAGGACTGTGGTCTGAGGAAAGATCATCAAGCCTTGAAATGGAACAGTGTAATGATCCTAGACCTTTGTGTAGGAAAAAGTCTAGAAGGTCGGGATTGTGGTTGGGATCTGTTGGCCAGTATATGGGAGTATTAGGTGAAAGGATGTTGCTGCGATGGGAATTAAGTGCAGATAGCAGTGTTCGCCCTAGGGAATTTGTGGATCTGGCTCCCTATTGTTGGTGTTTTGCATTTAATTCTGCAACCTAGGATGAAATGGTGTCCTAAGGAATTCAGGAAGGAAATTATTTGGGATTCGGAAATGGGTATTTTAGGCGGGGAATATGCCGCAACTAATGTTATTGGGTAAAGGGAAGTTTGGATTATTACGGCAGTGGATTGTAAGAAATTATGGGTTGGTAAGGGAAATAAATGATGGGAGAGAGATCGGTGGATAATTATAGCAGTGCCAGCAAGTGCTGTTCCATCCTGGAGCCAGGGCACAAAAATCGACCTGATCTCATTCGAAAGTTTGATTGTAAATTACGAAAGTGTATGCTATTTCGAGTAAAAAAAACCTTGTCTGCCGTTCCAGAGCCGCTGCTTTAAAAAATGGCGGCTGATTTAAAAAATATTAGGTCAATAATTAGAAGATCGAAACAAGAAATCTATTGTGAAAAATATGAGAACAATTTTTATTTTTTTAACTTTTATATATGGGTTTAGACATGTAAAAAACAAAATTGTTAAAGCGGGCCACCAAGGGAAAACTTTTTACACACAAAAAAGTCAGATTTTTTGGATTTTTCACCTATAACTCCTAAACAATGTATCAAAGCGAAAAGTGTATTCTTTAATAAATTAAAGAACTTTAAATTGTACGTCAAACGAGTACATGAACTTTAAAATTTGGTTACGCGGTAAGATATAAAACCAAGGTCAACCAACGCTGAGTTTTATCAAATTTGCCAAAAACTGAGACAAATTACTATAAATGGCCCTGTAACATGGAAATGAGTTCCCTAAGAGAAAAAACACATAGTTTCAAAGTTGTAGAGCATCAAATTTTGCATATAGTGAGTACTGACATTTTTATTGCCGACCAATTATATATCTCGAATTGGGATTCGTTATTCCATTATAAAATTTGTTATCTTTCGGCACATCGTTTACCAAAATCTTTTGCTCTTGAGAGGTGGAAAAGAGGCTTATACTGCATGTAAGAGAATTTAAACAAAACTAACTCAGTTGAATAGACACCCATACTGTTGAAATATTGAAAATCGCGTTTTCCTTCATTACCAATTTCTAACCATCGGGAGATTACCGATTTTGTTCGCAGCAAGTGACCTCCATTAAATTAGTTGATACTGAGTATAAGCAAAATTTTATGCTCTAAAACTTTAATTCTATGGGTTTTTCCTCTTAGGAAACTCATTTCCAAGTTACGGGGATATTTATAGTAATTTGTGTCAGTTTTTGGCAAATTTGGTAAATCTCAGCGTTGGTTGACCGTGGTTTTATACCTTACCGCGTAACCAAATTTTAAAGTTTATTTACTCGTTTGACGCATAATTTAACGTTCTTTAATTTATTAAGGAATACATTTTTCGCTCTAATGCATCGTTTAAGAATTATAGATGAAAACCCCAAAAAATATCGAAAAAATCTGACTTTTTTGGCTGTAGAAAGTTCTCCCTTGGTGGCCTGCGTTAGCAATTTTGTTTTTTACATGTCTAAACCCATATATACAAGTTAAAAAACAGAAACTTTTCACACATTTTTCGCAATGGATTTCTCGTTTTGATCCTCAAACTATTGGCCTAATATTCTTTAAATCAGCCGCCATTTTTGAAAGGAACTGCTCCGGAACGGCAGACAAGGTTTTTTTTTACTCAGAATAACATACACTTTCGTAATTTATAATCAAACCTTCACCTGCGATCAGGTCAATTTTTGGGCCCTGGCTCCAGGGCTATAACATTCACACTATATGTACAAAAAATATAAAATTAATAGCAAAAAAATAAAAATAAATAATAATCAAAAAGTATATACAAAATAAGAAATTAAAACTGAGCAAAAACGCATGCATACCTATATACACTATTTACTATCAGGCGAGGTAACTCCGAGGAAGGCTTGCACCTCCAACTATAGAGGGAAAAGCTGGACTCCAGGAGAATTGATGAATTATGATTGACAAAAGAAACATTATGTTTTCAACTGATAAATGTAAATGAAGTTCCAAGACATAAATCTGGAGGGAAAAAACACAATTTCATAACCACTTTACATGAAAAATATTTGAAATATTGTCATTTTTAATTGTTTTATTTTAATAAATAAAATGTATATTTAGGCAATTATTTTGATTACAATATATCCCAGATGATGGAAAACCAGAAATAAAAGCTTTGCAACAGTTAATTGTAGCAATGTTGCTGAAAACAGAGGTACTTTTACTATATAGGAGACTGGATAAAAATCACATCACTTCTTAACACAACTTGAGTTGAAGCTCAAGTTTTTTATTTATAAACCTCAGTTTAATTAATATTAGCTTAAACCTTATTAAACGAGGTAGTTTTTTTTCTAAAAATGGGGTACCTGATGTATAGTTGGATGATAAAAAAAAAAAAAAATCGTGAACAATTTATGATTTTTTTGTAACAGAACTTAGCTTAGTTTAGTTAAATGTCCTCTTTATTTAAATGGTTTTAATAATGACAAATTCTCTTTTCAATTACAGGAAATTTTTTCTAGTGTACAGTGAAGTAATTATTAATTACTTAAATTAAACATTTCTTTTGTTATCGCTTCGTATTCAACATAGAACATGACTCTCTAAGAATATCACAAAACTTGGATTTCCTACTTTTAGGCTGAAAATTGGCCCATTGTTTTTATGAACTACTTTGTAGCTCTTGAGGTCTGCTATCAATCCTATCATAATTTCTTTCTACTTGTACTCTTCTTCCCCATCTCCCTTTTATTCTCTACGGGTGTTTCCCGGGCCAGGAGGTGAGAGCGGGGAATTAATGCCAGAGTTAAACGCTTTATATTATATTATTTTTTCTGTTCAATACATTTTTATATTTTTGAGTTTCACTGTATGCGTAATGTTTTATTCTCCCATCCCTTCTTATCACCAGTTTAATATAATTTACCTCTACTGAGTTTATCCAAATCCATCTTTCATCCATTATGTATTGTATTTAGATATCTTGGTGAGATGTCTCTAGTTTATATATTTTTTATTTCTTTCTTTCTATTTTCGCACATATGTGCTTTACTTATACTTACCTATATAAGAAATATATAGTAAAGCATTGCGATCGTGATTATTTCGAAACTGTTTTTAATGGAAATAACCGAGTTCCACAAAATGGTCTCTGTGTGTGTCGATTATTTTATTCATTTTTTTTTTAAATTTCTGGGTAGGGAATAATCTTACATAAGACGAGATGCAACCTATAAAAGTCACACAACAGTTTGAGATTCCTACTCACTAAAAGAACACATACCAATTCTTCATTAGCTAACCACGGAACTGCTGTCAAGAATTACTTCGAGGGAGGCAGAAGGGCTACTTCTTCTTTGGACATCTTATTATAGCTAAGCCATTGCCTGGCCTCTTCTTGCTGTGCTCTGAGCCTTCTGTCGATTTGCGCTGCATAGACTGCTGCAGTACTCCAATTCTCCTGCTTAGTCATCATCTAAGCGTCTGAGTTTTTTGGAGATAATTTTGTTCCAAATTTCTTGGCTGGCTCTTCCTCTTCTCGTGCAAAACCTGAACAACAGAAGAACGAATGTTCCACTGTTTCATCCACGGGATCACAAGTTGGCGCGATTATTTATTCTATATTTTGAATCGGGCTAAGTAAGCCCTGAAGCAACCATGCCCTGTAAGCAGTTAATAATCTACCTCCCCATGTTTCCGGGATATCCATGTTGATAAATCGGGAATCAGACGGTGGGTCCATCTTCCAGAACATTATGAGTTCCAGTATATTTGAAATCTATTGAATATGTTTTGTCTCTTCTTTTGCTAAAGTAACAGAGTGAGAATCCGGCATTTCTCGTTTTCTTCGAAACTTCCGACTGTGTTCATCGGCTAAAAGATCGATCAGAGGCATATCTGTGATGACGCATACAGCAACGTAGGATATAGTGCGAAAAGCTCGAGCGACACGCAGAGCACTTCTTCGATGCACGCTGATAGCTTTGCGTACATACGACTGCACTTGGCAGGTTTCCGCCCAGATCGCTGCTGCGTACAAAAGCGTGAATCCTTAAGCTTTTTCTGATTTTCTTTTGGTCCAAGAATATTTGGCATAATCCTGGCTAATTCATTAATTACTTACGCTGCTCTAGTACTAAATATTTTTTTCCCGTTATTTTTGGAACAGAGGGTTTCGGCAGTAGTGGGTAAATACGTTGGGTATACGTTCGCTCACTACTGCCAATAACGTGCCACTACTGCCAATGTAAATCTACGAGACTCTTTCTCCTAGAATTACAGGTACATTTTACTCCAAAGAGGGAGACAAAGTATCACCAAAAAACGTACAAATATCCATCTTTTCTTCTTTTTTGTTATGAAGGTATTTAATTTTATTTGTTTTTGGCAATAAAAACTTGAATAATTCAATAAATGGAGTAATTTCCCAAAACGTCAACTTGACATGAATTTTAACAAATCAACTAATTGTTTTATACTTGGAAGTTTTTCTTTCCAAAAACAACGAAGTACAAATATTGTAATAAACAAATCTATAAGTACTGTTGTATTTTAGTTTAACCTGTGGTGAAAGTCGGAGATGAAATAAAATATAATGAAGAAAGGCCAAAGAAGGATTTATAAAACAAAGGAAATCGGCATATAATTTAGTGATTTTTAATATTTTTTTATATAAAATGTTTTTAAAAAAATGTATTTGTATTTTATCTTACCCATGTGCTTATCTGTTCAAAAAATGAACCTACAAATAAAATTAAGATGATTACATCACGTTAATGATGGAATTTTACGAATGGAGAGGTGTAAGAAATTCTAAAACGAGATAGTATGAACGTTAAAAGGTTTTTTGAATGGTGTAATTCCATAAGAAGGAATGTACAAGTCCATGGTTTTGAATCTTGTGTTAAAAGAATGAAGGGATGAGCACGGAGTGAGCAGATTTAGGATGTAAGGATGCTCTAGGAAGCGCGTTTTAATGGGCATGCAATCATGGTAACTTAGGAACTGTTTAAGGATAACAATGGATTTCAGTTGATTTGGGAGATATGACTATTCCAGGATCGTTTCGGATAAGAAATTACGCCAAGATATATCACTGATACACATAAGTAGTCAGGTAAACGATAGAGGTAGGTAAGGGATGATACGAAAAAGAATTAAGAACGTAATCGATGAGTTTTTAACAATGTTCTGTTATTTAGATGACGCAAAGAAAATTCCTTAAAAACAAGAGTACAAGCTGAAAAAAAAAATTAGGGTATTGTTCGATTCCAAATAAATTTTACAACCCCAGGACACGGTTATAACAAAAACATTTCAAAGAAAACCTTTTATTTCTCCCTTTAAGCTTCTTTATTTTTTTTTTCTCTAAAACCCGACCGTGGTGAAATATTATTTTAAGAGATCCGGCCAGATGGAGGAGGGATAAGAGAGAGAATAGAAAAAAACCCTGTAATTTTCATGTTGAATTAGAAAGGTCAATAGAGGGCTTGTGGGTGAGAACAAAGAGGAAGGCCTTATCAAAGCATACCGGACCTTAATTCTTTCCTATTTCCCATTTCCACACTCTTCTGTCTTATAGGCCACATAATATTACACGTTAAATTTCAATGGGGGCAGTCCCTTTCAATTTTTTTTTTTTTTTTTTTTAACTTTACCATTTATCTTTCTTACGATTTTGTTCTTTCATGTAGACTTTTATATTATTTTGATTTATTTAAAGCGTTATGAGCGACGACGACAAGAGCCAAGAAAATCTACGTCCTCACTGAAGTGCGTTTCCTCAATTATTAGGTAAGTAAAATTTCCCACGGTTCAAAGAATTCATGATTGGGTGGAAGACGGATGTGGATCTAGCTCACTTCAATATAGTTGATGGGGCGAGCGATGTTGTAAAGCCAACATAGACTCAACCCCTTTTCAAAAGTTTCAAATCGTTTGATAAAGAAATAATAAGAAGAAAAAATAGAGAAGGAAAAGAAGACAAATTATAGTTAATTATAAACACGAAGGCAGTGGATCAGCTGATACGAAGGTTGTGTTCTCAACTCGTCTCTCAGTTTTCGCCTATTTTTCAGCGGAATCTCTCTGATTATTCACTGAATACGGTTCAAGTGTACATCAGAGCAGTTGTTATTTACTATTTGATATTTTTTTTTTTTTCGTTCTCTTCTCTTATGGTATGAGGTACTGTGATCAAGCGATGCGCAGTAAGATACCCACTAAGAGGACTCGGTCAGGCGGCATTAGTATCCCTCGTGATTCCCCAGCCAAACGAATTACTGATCTACAAGACAATCCTGAGACCTATTTGGACCTACGGACATTAACTTAGGGGGACAGCAAAATTTTCTAACATCAAACGCATCCAATCCTTTCAGTCCAAAGTCCTCCGAACAATAGTCGATGCTCCGTTCTATGTAACCAACAAAACCCTACATCATGGCAATCGTCCTAGATGGTTGAAGCGGCAGTGGCACACAGATCATTTGTAGTAAATATCTTGAAATTCTGGCAATGGCCAGATTCTCCACTCAAGACATGAGTGTATGTGGCTCGCTCAAACTCCACTGGCTTTAGCACCAGTGACGCAGTTGAGAGATTAGCGCAGGGATCTTTTAGAGTCCTGATTTTCCTTCTATAGTTTGAGGGAGAAGCCTGGCTTGAGGTTCCCTGCCCGATTGTATATAGGTATGACTGTGTTTTTATGTTTTTAATTTACTTATCTTTAGGTTATTTTATATTTTATTGTACATAGTTGTTTGATTATTATTTAGTTATTATTTTACTTTTGTTAATTTTATATTTTCTGTATATATGATGTGAATGTGTTCAGATATCACTTTAATTATATCCACGAGACGGATTATTATATGTGTAAATAAATAAAAATTAAAAAAATCTTGTCTTCCTGAAGGTTGTGTTCTCAACTCGTCTCTCAGTTTTTGCCTATTTTTCAGCGGAATCTCACTGATTGTTCCTCCGATATTTGTAATGGTTAGGCTTCTCAAGAAACTTATGATATAAATATGATGCTTCATCGGTGCGGATAAAGTTAAAACATGAGCTCTCAGAAGAGATTGGTATCAGCCCTGGCCTGCTTCAGGGGGAGAGTCTTAGTCCTGTTTATCCTGTTTGTGTCGGATATAGTTGATTACTTCCGTGGCCGAGGAGCTGTTGGCATTAGTATAGACCACAACCATGAAATAGATATGCTTCTGTTAGCGAATGATATTGTCCTCCTCAGTAATTCGTGGCATGGTGCACAAAGAAACATCAATATACTGAGCGTGTACTGTATAAGCAAATCTTTGACCCTAAATCCAGCTAAGTCTAAGGTGTTGATGTTCAACAAATCTCCAAAAACTAAGAAACTCAAGACTTTGGCTTGGCGAGACACAAGTTTAGAGTATACCAGAAACTACACATATTTGGGTGTACCCTTTTCTCCTTCTGGAAAATTTGAGAGAGCTGCGGAGCATTTCTTACATAGATCATTTGTTGCAGTGACCAAAGTGATATCAATCCTAAGAAATGGAAAAAGAGACTCTTGGGAAATATAAACCAGCCTCTTTGACTCGATGGTCTCGTCAACACTGCTTTATGCTGTAGAGATCTGGGGGACAAGATACCTGGAGGTTTTGGAGAGAACGCAAGTTCGATTTCTCAAGTCATTGGCTCCATTGGCCAAGAAATACACCGAACTATGTGGCTCACCATATCAGTAATCAACTGTGGGACAAAGTTGAGCTTAATGAGTAACGAAAGACTACCAAGACAATGCTTTAATAGGATTCATCCCAAGTTTTGTACAAAAATGACGTGATTTGGTTTCCCGTCACCTGTAAGTACCCTTGTTTTCAGAAAAAAAAACAATAAATTATTGTTAAGTTTTGATTTAAATTTTTCCACTTTCTATTATGTGTTTTATAATGAACACTTATTCATAAATATACTTTTTACTTTTTTAAAAAATGTTAAGAACAATTTTAAAAAAATCGAATATTTATCATTTAAAGTGTTATTGAAACTGTTTCTTATTATTATTAAGATCTTTACTATAGAAATTCATAAATATTTATAAGTGACCTACTAGATATTTCCTATCCTAATATTTACGTTTTGTATAAATTTATCTTCTGATTGCATGATATATTTTCATCGTTTTTTCTTGAAAAAAATTATTAGTAGTAGCTAAACATTTTTAAACAGGTTTAACAATTATTATTGTTAGTCATATTAATCTTTTTCATTATTATTGTTATGTTGAGATAACGAAAATTCTTCTTTACCTCGACATATGTGGAGCTGTTGTGAAAACCTGTTACTTCGTCGAGAGATCCTGCAATAATATTCATAATTGACAGAAAGTTGTTAAAATGCTGTGAAACTTACAAACTACTTAGTAATAAACTGTCAGAAGAAATTGATTTTTTTAAAAGATAATAAGTAATAAAATAATATACTTAATTTTAATTATAAATACAAACTTAAGAAAATTAATCTAATGTATGAAAATTCAGTGCACTTTATATTTTTGGTTTGAACAGCTGAAAATAAATTTTGAAGATTTTAATTTATTTGATAAATCTATATTTTGATAAGTCGCACAATACAGGAAGAATTTTTATATTGTTCCTTGAAGGTATTCGAAAAAAAAATGTTATATTTCTCCTAGAGTAAATTCTTTTATTAATCATATTTTTCCATTCATATTCATCGTCAGCTCTACCCCATCTTTAGGAATATTGTATTTCCTAATACGAATAGTTTTCTAATATAGCACTGTATGTTATTCATATTTTTTTTTTTATTTACTCAATTTTTTAAATAATTTTTTACTTCTATTCTGTTTAGGAACATTCTGTTCTTCCATTTTACCCTGATTTTTATTTCTCATACCTTCGCATACCTTGATAAATCTATATTACTACTCTAATTCCTGAAAATATCAGTCTCCACTGGATACCTATCACAGTGACGAGACTGAGAGAGAAGTGCTGGGATCTCTTACAGTCTTGCTTTATCCTCCACACGTGGGGGAAAGGGCCCGACTTGGAGCTAACTCGGCTGACTGTAAATATTTTAAATAATTATGAATGTGTTTTTATATTTTTAATTAATGTTGCCTCATGTTTTACTAAGTTTTCTTTACTTTTGTTATAAGTTTTCTATTATTTTTTTTGTTATTGTATATATATTATGTTACATCTTAAATACGAATGCCCTTAATTGAGGAAAAATGTGTTTTTGCTTAGTAAAAAAATTGTTAAATAGTTTTAAAAAAATTGTGAAAAATTGTTTTCAACATTTGAAAATATTTCTCTTTTTAAAGTTTTTTTTTATAAAATTCTTTAATAATTATATTCGCTTGATTTAATAAAAACTTACAATTAGAGACGGTAAATTATTTAAAATAAATAAAATTAAGGTACTTTATAAGCACAAATTCTGAAGATTCGTTATTTAAAACCTGGCAGACTGTTTTAATGAGAAAATGACTATGCAGATATTAAAGACCAATTAAATGTATTTTGACGTAACGAGTTAAATATAATATATAATAATAATCTAATAAATATAATATAAACCACCGGAGCCTAAAATTTATATCAATATAATGAAATTTACACAGTTTGAGACGTTTGACGAATAAATCGAGTGTAATTTCTTTTCCCCCTATGTTAACCAATGTAAAAGAGTGAAAAAAAAATCCCGTGGTTTATAAAGATCTATATAAAAAAATACATCTGTTTTTTGTTTCACACACGAAGAACATCCTATTAATAGATTCAACGCGTGGATATCTATTTTAAAATAAAATCTAACAGAGTTACAGTGATGCGGAGCTTTCTATATTTAAAATGATTCGAGAATACACAGGAGATTTACAGTTATTATGTCAAACTTTTTTCCCTTTACTTTTCTTACTTACTTCGAGGGCCTGTGAATTTTCTTTTAATTTTTTTTTATTTTATAGATAACAAGTTTTCTCTTTTTTTTCCCTGCTTTGCTATTCTTTCAATGTACTTCTTTTCCTTTTTTAAAGTTTTTTTTTTCTTTTATGTATATATTTTTACTTACTTGTTTTCTTCTTATTTTATTTTTTCTCAATTTTTACTTTTAATTGTATGTAAATTGTATGAATGTAAACATAGAACCATAATGCTCAATGCCCTAAATTGTGGGAGATTGTTTTATTTTTCTTCAATAAAAATATATTTTATAGACATTATGAATGATAAAAAAAAGTGAAATTGATCTTACATATTTTTTTTTAAGAATAATTCTATCACATTTTAAAAATAGATTTAGACTGATTTAAAATTTTAATATTAAATCAAATATGATTCTAAAAAAAAATTTAGTTGTTAAAAATATTTTTTCGACTTAATATACTTGTCATTGAATTTATTATTAAATAAAGGGGTTCCTTGCAAAAATTCTAATATTAAAAGAAAACAATCAATGAATGATTTAGGGGTGCCATTATGGAGAGAGAGTAGAGCATTACGCGCGTCATAGCACAACCCATTCTGTCAAGAACAGTAAGACCCCCTACAGAACCCTTTTTATTCAATTATTAACATCCGCCTAAAACGTGAAAAGCTTCATCTCATCGTAACTTATAACATTTTTATTTACGAAAATTCTCGGAATTGGGGCGTTATCAATTTGAAGGTCGATAAATTTTTCCTTTCTAATTAGGTACAAAAATTCATGAACACCCTAATTCTTTATATTAGAATCATAAGATAATTGTATCGTAAAATCAAGGCAAAAGGTGGCCTACAAAAATATTGGGCCATTCAGCGTGACCTCCACCCCCAACATTAGGCAAAAAGGCCTAATATTTTTGTAGGCCACCTTTATTTTCGATTTTGTGATCAAATCATCCTACGATTCAAGCGGAAAGAAAATGGGTATTTATGAATATTTTATACCTCGTCAAATTAACTAATTTAATGAGAAAACGCCACATTTCGGAGAATTATCGTAGATAAAAATTTCGAGGTTGCTATAGTATGAAGCTATTTATAAAGTTTTAGGCGGATGTTAATAATTTGATAAAAAGGCGTGTATACCACGGACTATTTTATATACCTCTAAAAATACAGCTAAAAGTCTGGAATTGTTTATCGCAAAAAAAGGCAAATTCAACTGCTGCTCATTTGATTTATTGCAGAATTTAAATCAAAGTATTGTATATTGCTCGATCTCCACTGGCTTTAGTACGAGCGACGCGGCAGAGAGAGTAGCGCAGGGATCTTCTGGAAGTCCGGTTTCCCCGCCTGATTGTAAATAGTGTATGTAACTATCTCTACGTTTTTTTTTTTTTTTTCCTTATCTTAAAGTTATTTTATTTTTATTTATTGCATATACTTTTTTATTATTATTTAGTCGTTATTAAGCTGCTGTTTATTTTATATTTTCTGTTGATATAGTGTAAATATGAGTGGGGTAGCTCAGTGGTAGGGCAATGAGCTTCCAATGCAAAGGTCTCAGGTTCGAACCCCGGCTCATGGCAGAAAATTCATTTATCTGTTTCATTGGCCGTGGGGCGACCCTTGATAAGTAGATCCTCCTAGGGCACACCCAGCCTCTATAAAGTGGGTACCCATAATTAAAAAATAATTAATTAAGGGGAAAAACCTGGCGGTGGAACGTGAACTCGGTCAAATCACCTCCTTGCACAACTGTAGACCAAGAAACAGTGCTTTCCCTAAATAGTACTGAGCCCAAGACCCTCCTTCATGGGATGTAGTAGTACAGGATTTTTTTTTTTTTTTTTATATATAGTTTAAATGTGGTTACCTCACTTTAATTATTGTTCAACTCACAGACTATTTTATTTTATTACAAATAAACTAAAAAAGAAAAAAAAAACTATATCAGTGTTCTTCAACGATTATTGGGGACAGGAAATGTCATAATCCATAGGTCCATAGGTTTTTTTTTCTTCTTTTTTGGCATGAAAGTACGATTTTTTAAATTTTTTTATTTTTTAAAAATACCAGTTTTTTATTTTAACATTCCCAAAAATGAAATTTTGTTTTGATAAAAATATTATTTCAATATAAGATACACTGTAACCGGAATTTCATAAGAAGAAAAATGTACAAAAACAATCTGCCTCATCAAAATTTAAATGTTATCTAGCATTAGTTGCATAGAATAAGAATAGTGATACGACCTACCAATTAAAACAACTGCAACTTAATAAACTATTGTTAACTACTAATTTCCAAAAATAATGTTTTTCACCTGTATAGGTAAGATGAGTGGGTTTAATATTAACCAAATGACGGAAAGGTCAAATGGCCTTAGAGCCGAGTGGGATTTCGTTACTGTTTGCTCCCTTTATATTCGATATTCCCAAGAGGTCCCACTCCAGTGGTGAAATATAAGAGCTGTTTGGAGGAATCTACCTTCCCCTAATTAAATCTTCTTTGAGAAGATTCTAACCGTTCCTTGTGAAGGCAAAATAATTCTACTAGTTAATAAACCATTGATTTACACTGAAATAATTAAACTAATTAATATATGTATATATGTATATATGTGTGTGTGTGTATAAGTTAAGCGTCGGCGAACTTCAGAAATCAAAAAAAAGAAGGAAAAGGATTGAGATGCAACACTCACGGCTTCTGAATAAACACTGCTTTATTCGTTCAATAATTCTCCTTATATACAATTAGCATGTTTGTTTACATTACAAGATGGTATTAGGGCTGATATCACCAGTCTCCGGTCTTTATCTTATATATATAATAATAATAAACTATTATTCTTTCATTATTTAAGATTTTGGCATTTTCGATATACTGTCTGTTTTCTGTCCTCTACCAGAATAATATAACATATTTTTATGATAAAATATGATATAACAAAATATTAATCACGCAGCAGACTTGGACAGTATTTCAAATGAAGTATTTTAAAGAAGAGAAGAATAGTTGGGGTGATCAGTCAAATTAGAAGGCAAAAATAAATGATAATATTTATTTTGACATTTGCCGACGTTTCGGCCTGAAGTTCAGCCATCATCAATGCTAAGAAATGAACCAGATAACAAGGTATGAGAAACATAAGTAATGTAGGTTAAAAAATTAAAGCAAAATGAAGTGGTTAGAATGATGAGAATAGTAGTGTGGAATGATGAAGTAAACATAATAAAAAAAGGTGACATAAATATGAAAATGGGAATCTTAGAATAAAATGTAAAACAGAAGAAAAAGGGAATATGAAGTTATATACGAAATGAAAATAATTTTACTATTTGTTGTCATTATTCTAACAACTTAATTTTACTTTATTTTTTTTTACCTACACTACTTATGTTTCTCATACCTTGTTATCTGGTTCTATTCTTAGCCCTGATAAAGGCCTGAACTTCAGGTCGAAACGTCGGCAAATGTCAAAATAAATATTATCGTTTATTTTTGCCTTCTTATTTGACTAACTATTCTTCTCTTCATTATTCACGACAGTCAACCATTTATCCACAATTAGGAAGTATTTTAAAATTAAAAATATATATATTTCTTTGAATTTTATTTTATATTTATATTTAATATTTTAAGAAGTAAAAATTTCATATTTACTAGTTGTATTTATCATTATACAGTTGTAAATTTCAATAATAAAAAAAAAGTAAAATATAAAATATGTTTCTTATTTTATTTTTGTTCCAAATTACAAAAAATAAAGTACTTAAGTGTATGTACTTCCTTCCTAAAATACAAAAAAATGATTGGTATTTTAAATATTCAAAATAAATTACTGGATTGAGTAGGTTCACTTTGAAGTATTGATGTAAGGCTGATAGTTTACTCGAAAATTCATCCTCATAAAGATCGGACTTCCTTAAGGATTGATTCGAGCTAAATACCCCCATCTTAACCTCCTTGCTCTCATATTACTCATGATTGATTGATCACTTTTAGTGTTGCCAAGAGTCTTGCAGCAATCTTGCAGTTACCTATTTGCTTGTTACTATGAAGATATTACTATAATTTTTCAGATAGGGGAAACCGAACTAAGCCCGAATGAAAAATTGGAAGAGTTAAATGCAAAAGTATGTTGGCTATACCAATTCTTTAAACATAACTTGTTGTCCTCAGTAAATAAAATCGTCGAGTATTAATAACAATTTTACCATAATTTGTATTTACAAAAACGATTTTTTTTTTTTTATCAATCTTGGTCTTGCAAACCGAT
Source organism: Nezara viridula (assembly GCA_928085145.1). NCBI lineage: Eukaryota > Metazoa > Arthropoda > Insecta > Hemiptera > Pentatomidae > Nezara > Nezara viridula. The sequence goes on along the minus strand of OV725078.1, from coordinate 167,383,421 downwards.
TTTGGGCAACACTAACCACTTTCGTAAGCAGTTCTTTATTGGTCCTCCTTCTCCACGCTTTAGAACTCTGATCTCATATCGTGCGGAAGATTTTTCTTTCAAATCATTCAATATCTTTTTAGAATGCTGGTTAGTGTCCATGTGTCGCAGCCTTATTTCAGAATAGACTTTCCATAGCAATGTAAACCCTTAACTTGAAATATAGGGATATCATTAGATTTAAAAGACAGAAGATAGGTGTTTTCAGGCTTTTTATACACTGGTATGTTCTGATCGTTGATCATTCAATAAGGATTGATAATGGGTGGGGAGTGGAGGAAGGGATTTTCAACTTACTATCACATATATTGTTTTATACCCTTTTACTTGTTGACCGATTTTTTCCACTTCTGTTGTCAAGGTATTTGCGAGTCTATAAATGTCCTTCCGATTACTTCTCAGGAGATTTTATTATTGCATATCCAAAACATTTCTGATTCATTCTCCTTAATTTTCATTGGATGCTTTTAAACAGTTAAATACCATCGGCGAGGATCAATCTCCTTGCCCTAAACCTGTTCGAACTTCGAAGGCTTCAGATACTTCTCCTAGCATTAGGACTAGACATTTACGGTCATTTGGACATGCGTCAATCACGCCAACTTCCCGAGAATTCCCACTTCATTCATGATCTTCCATAGACAGCCGCCAAACAGAAATATTATAAACCTCCTTCGACTGATTTATTTTTCACTTTTTTTTTTACCAATACAAAACATGTATTGCTTGCTTCTAATCAACATATCGTTTTCAAGTGTATCGAAAATTTTTGCCTGTAAGTTTATCTTTGAAAGTGCGTTAGTACAAATAAATAATAAGTATTTTCGTAATTTTAATAATGAACATTTTATGGGTGATAAATATTTATGACGCAGTCAGTACAAACATTTTTTATTAGTCCGACGTTTCAACATAAACCACGAACCACGCCCTGATGATGTCCCACATGTTTGCGTTGAAACGTCGGCACTACTAAAAACAAAATTATAATGACTCCTTCCAGGCATTACTGTAAAATAACATTAATACTTATATATAGTATCAAAATAAGCATTAATATATATGTCCTTATAATTTTATTGTTTATTCAAGGTATAAAAACGGTTTGCTCATTTTCAAGTTATCAAAATCCAATAAAAATTGTAAAACTTCCTACATATTTCCATTATATAATTCTATTATAATTTATTTGTAGTCCACAACTACAAAAACTACCATGTTCCTCGCATTTTATCCGCATTTCGTCTAATGCATGCCAATTCTCGATATCCGGTACTACCGATAATACCGACTCTTCCTATCGTTTAACATGGGCTGTTTTTAAGTGTGTTGTGTTATTAAGTGCTCTTGAAAAACTACTACTGAAAGTAACTAAATATTACATTAATACTTCATATCAATAGGATTTTGTCCAAACTGATTAACTCACGTTTTATAATTGAAATTTCATTTTCTGAAACTAAAAGCATGTCTCAATAAGCAAACGTAATAAATTTCTTCTCTTTTGTTTAACTTACGTACTTAATAAAGTCCTAGTAAAATTTCGCTGGAGTACTTCAGTACACATTTATGTAAAATAAATTTGAAGTTAGGAAAATAGCGTTATTATTCAATATGATCTGTGTTGGAATAAATAAGCTAATATGTAAAATTAAGACATGATGATTTAGTGAATGACTTACTTAAATATTGGGCATCCGTATTTAATGAAAAAAAATTATTATTGTAAAAAAAAAGTTAACAAGATGAACTGAAGTTAATTTAAACAATAATTGAATTAGACATCACCTGTCAAATCAGAGATATTTACACGGTTGTATTTACTTTAAAATCAAAATAACTTAAATTTGTCTTCTAAATCCATCTTCCTGTTGTGTGTTATTACGACGGATTTGAAACATTATACCATAAATTTTAGCATAGCCCGGTCCCACTTGCATTGGAAATGACGAGCATAACAATTTATTTAATAGGAATGTTATTTTCAAAATCAAAAATCGTTTTTGTACATATAAGAGGTACATTATTTAATACATTTTGTTAACGTTGTTCGACCATCAACTGGACTGCGTGCGATGGGAATATGCCCCTTCCGTGACCGACTCCCTTTCGTGCTGCACTGTCCTCATGTCCTTTACAGAACAATTTTATTAAATTAACTAGATTATTATTATATAAATGAAGCCATTTGTCCACAGTTTTATGAATATAGTACGCTAAGTGTATTCTAAGATCACCTGCAATTCTGTAAATTAAAATTTATAATCCTTATCTACTCAATTGATAAATACTTTATTTAAATAATTAAAGTTTGTAACCAAGGTTGGCAGCATTGCTGAGAAGCCGATTTGGAAAGCTGTGGGACACACGATATAACCTTTTTTCCTTTTGTTTTTGAAACGAATTATTAGCATAACTAGCTTAGCTTCTATTGATTATTGTTCTTCAAGATTAAGATGTGGCATGCCCAAAAGAAAATTGGGTACTTGTGTGCGACGCGGCCTCTATGGACTGCTTTCTGCAGTTATCTTGTTATTTAAAGTGTTGTTGTTGTTATTTATATTTCTTATTATTAAATGTTTATAATCTGAACACTGATAATTGTTATAAGGCACTGATAATCCCTATCTTCATATGAAATTAGACTCTCATATAATAAGAAATATAAATATATTTGGTCTAGCCTCTTTTTTGCCTGTTTCTTATATATATATATATATATATAGATAGATAGATAGATAGATAGATAGAAAGTAAACTTTATTCTGGGACAAAGTCCCTTATGAATAACAGATATGAACAAAAAAATAAAAACTACATCTGGCCAAAAATTACATAAATCAATATTAAAGAATATATAAAGTATCTTCAGTGAAGATGAATTAAAACAAGTAAAAATAAAATAAAATTTTGATAAAACGAAATAAAAAAAAACATTATTTAAATGAAAAAAAATAATAAAATAAAATAAGCATGGGTTGATTTTTAAAATTAAGACTCAATAAATTTTATCAACCATTCACCTCAGTCAAAATCTGTTTCACAATATTTATTTTATTGTATAACGTCATTTTGGGATGTGAGAAGGAATTGGTAGAGATGATATTTAAATGAAGACAAGGAGGAGGCATGGCGGATTTCAGATGGCAAGGAATTCCAGAAGGCTGTGGATCGGGAAATAAAGGAATATTCAAACGTCTTAGTTCTATGGGAAGGGATATAATGGTCTGAAACACGGGATCTTGTTTTCTGGGAGTGGACCACGGGTTTAAACTGTAGGAGACTGTAGATGTAAGAAGGGTGTCTGGTGTTGATTGTTTGGAATAGGAAAGATCCGAGCAAATATTGTCTGCGGAAAGAAGGGAACACATGACTCGTCGTAAAGGTGGGACACATGAGATCGCCTTGATGTACCGAAGGCAAATCTTAAGCACGTATTCATGAGTCGCTTCAATCTATCCTCGAGTACCATCGGGATGCCTCCGTACACCACACAGCCGTAGTCAAAGTGGGGGAAAATTAGAGAGGATACAAGGAGCTTGCGGATGGGTTGTGGGAGTAGGTGGCGGGAGCGATGAAATAGCTTAAGGGTATATATATATATATATATATATATATATATATATATATATATATATATATATATATATATATATATATATGTGTGTGTGTGTTTGTATTAATAAGAAATATAAATATAATAATAATGTAGTGATTTAATAATAAGACATATAAATAACAACAACAACACTTTAAATAACAAGATAACTGCAAATAGCAGTCCATAGAGGCCGCGTCGCGCACAAGTACCGAAAATTTTAAATAAATAGAATAAGTATATATTTTATTATTATTGTCTTTATCAGTTTGTTGCTTCTTCTTATTCTTTAACTTTCTTCTTGAGCTTTTCAGCGTTTACGTAAGGAAATCCAACCCTAGATCTCCATCTAGCAAGAGTTTTCATCTCATGCAATGTATTTCCTCTCGTTTGTCTCAACTTTGAGATATAGCTATTATAGCTAAGCCTTGGCCTTAATCTAGGTCTATTACCTACTCGTCACTCCTCTATAAATTTTGCGTGGGTCACAATCGGGGCTCATCCTGCACACATGCCCGTACCGTCCTAACTGTCTCTACTCAGGGTCTCTTTCATAGCAGTGATGACATTTTTGTATTTATTGTGCTATGTTTATATTTTTCTCTCATTATCATTTATTTAATATTTATATCAAGCTTAGCTATAAAAAAAAAAAACTATACCACTGCATCCCATGAAGGGTTTTGGGTTCAGTACTTTCTTAGGAAGTTCTGCTTCAAGGCCAAGGAGGTGATCCGGCCAGGATCACACTCAACCACATGGTTTTCTCACACCATTAGTTATATAATTAAGGGTACCCACTTTATAGATGCCAGATGTGCCCCCAGAAGGGTCTCATGACTCCAAGGTAGATCCACTGCTGATGAAAATTAGTCGACATCATCCGAAATCGCACATGGGACCTTCAGCTCAGCAGTCCTGCGCCTTACTCACTGAGATACCTTACTCCCCATAGTTTATTCATATTATTATATAATTGTTGTTTAGCTTTTATTTCATTTATAATTTTTGTTAATATGGTGTGAATGAATTATTTTGTCACGAAGTCCATTGCTCTTATCGTGACAGAATATTACACTCCTCAATACAATAGTTTCAATCATTTGAATATTGCGCTATTCAATAATTATTTATTTCGTGTAGTGTTATTTTATGGCAAACAATTTTCAATGTATGTCTTGTTTGTTTGGAATGTGTGGTGAGCATTGTTGTTTAGACAGGTTTATTATGACGTCATTTCTTTAGTCGGATTAAAACACTGGCTGGATACGAGATAAATTTAGATGACAAAATGACCTTGGGAAGAGTAAGGGAAAACTCGCGACATCAGCTAAATCATTTTTTTTTTTTTTCGATTGAACTATTCAATGTAAACAGAGAAAAGTGTATATTCTGCAAACTGAAAATATTCTCGGAAACTTCAGAAACAACACAAGGTATCAATAAAACAGTTTATCTAGTTTTTGGAGTTCTAAAAAAAAATAATAAAATAAAATAAAATATTTAGGTAGATTCACGTAGATGTCGCGAGTTTTCTTTTACTCTTCGCAGTTGAGCAGCTTTTCAATTTTATCGCACATCCCTCTACATCTTAAGTTATTTAAATAATTTTGAGGCAAACTGTTTTTTGATCTAAATGAAAAAAGGTAACGTGTAACTGCGATAAAGAGAGAAAAAGAAAGCAATTAAATTTTATAATACTGTTTAAACAGTTACTACCCTAGAGTAATATACTATTATATATATATATTTACAATACTTGACATTCGCCGAAATAGTCAACATTTTATAATATAAAAGAAATAAAAATTTCTTATAGTTAAAAATTGTGGGAGTAATGTTGTATTTTTTAAAATATTAATCGTTTATTGATTAAGTTTAATAATTACAAAAATGTCTCACTAAGCATGAGAAGCCATAATAAGGTAGTTAATCATAAATTCATTTCTATTTTTTTTTTTTTTTTATATAACTTGTTTATTTAAAAAATATTACAATCTGTCTCAAGGATATTTATAATAGTTTTCAGATATCACATTCACACTGTATGTACAATAAATAAAATAAAATATACAGAAAAATAATATATATACAATAAATAAGAATAAAATAACCTAAAAATAAATAAATAAAAAGAATGCATACATACCTAAATTCATTTTTAATGTAAAAGGAAGAAATGCTGAAACAACCTGTATGAAGTCCCTACTTAATTTTTTAATTTTGTGACTGAAAAATCTTTAATCCTGAATTGCAATTTCGCAATCTGAATTAATATGTCGGAAAAAAACAGCGTTAAAAGATATATCGAAACAGAAGATGGAGAATTTCAAATAAGAAGAAGCGACGGAAATACTATGGAATATAACCCTTAGAACTGTAATTAATCATACAGCAAAGAGATCTTAGGTTACTCTCTTTAAAAAGATTATTTTATTCATTAAAAAAATAATTGAGCAATTGTTGAATGGTTATATTGGTTTTTCAAAAAAAAAAAAAAAAAAAATATATATATATATATATATATATATATATATCTTTAATATCGTTTATATATTATTATCATGATTATTGGAATAAGGGGGGAGGGGTTAATACCCTTTTTACACAGGTCAACGAATCACTGAAGGGATTGGCGAAACCACTCGTAACGAAGCATTTCCAACAAACTTAGGGCTTTAGATGAATAAATATAAGTCCTTCATGGTTTAAGATTAAAGGATGTAGGATTTAGTTAGCATAAAAGAAGAAAATCCTTGTTAAAGCTTATTAAGGAATATGTTTAAGGAAATATTATACAGAATAGGTTTCTATGAATTATATACTTAACAATTTTGTCCTGGTATATTTTATGGGTGCAAATATCCATCAGAAATATTTATAATATAAAAAAAAATAATAGAAATCAAAAATTGAAAAAAAGTATAACAACTTTTTTGAATTGTATCTCTTAACCATGGCACTTATTTACTTCAAACATGTTAAGAAAGTCCATTTATCCATGCATTTATTCAGTTTTCTATTGGATTCTTTTATTTTTTGTTTTATAAACATACAATTCATTATTTTGAATCAGAAAAAAAATATGGACTTTTGTGTACAGTTCAAATATTGTTTTACATTAACTCTTTTGATTGGAAGCAAACTTCATTTTGTTAAAAAATGTTGACACATGAAAGAAAATATGTTAACTCTAATGTTTGTTTGTTATATTACTCAATAAAATAATTTTTAAAATTTTTTTTGTAAATGTCCCAAAACGGTAATATTCAAATACATATTTGCTTTATCATAGCATTTTACTGCCTTGATTTGTGATTTCTAGAGCATTTTCGGGATTTCGGTATCCTATAAAGATATAAGAAATCTCTATCAAAGTATTTATTGAATTATTTTTTTTGAATTAGCATCAATCCATAAAATGTATTCCATATTCTGAACACAAACTGCTAAAGCTGTTAGCCCCTCTGAGCTCAAATTTCTTATAGATAAACTGAAGCCCAAAATATCTCCTTTGGATACGATCTCCTCACTATGGTTAGGGTGGTCCGGTTCAGAAATTATATATGAGGCGTAAACTAGAGTGAGATAGTCTCTTCTTAAAGCTCGGTTCTCCACTTTCGACGTATAGACTTTCAACGGGAGAGGATCTAAACGTCCCGGTGCATAATCTTATTGCAGTGTTATGGACGATGTCGAGTATTTTGAGTGCTCTCTCAGAGGCTGAATTATATACAATACTTCCATAGTCTATTTTACCTCTTATTAAAGTTCGATATAGGATAAATAGTGTCTTTCTGTCGGCTCCCCAGTTCATTCCAGAAACAGCTCTGAGTATATTTATTAGTTTTAAGCAATCTGTTTTCAAATTACGTAAATGCACTGTCCATCTCAGTGTCTATCCAATCCTTAGATCTTAAACCTATCCAATCGTTCCTTTCAAGTACGCTGCGGCCCATAATTCTCCATCTATTATCCAATAGAAGCTAGTGTTCCTCAATGCAGTGTCTTGGGTCCAGTTATCTACACCCTCTTCACTGCTGATACGCCTGCAAATCCCAATACTTTCTTGGCAATGTTTGCTGATGATGACGCTACCCTTTCCTCCCACCTGAAATGGCATCTCTAAATCTTCAAAGTCATCTTTCCCTAATTGAGCAGTGGTGCAAGTAAATGAATGAATGAATGAATGAAAATGAATGAATCACAGATTAAGCGTATTACTTTCACGTTCCAAAGCAAATCCTGCCCACCAATATTTTTAACTCCATTTCTCTTCTCTTTTTAGACACAGTCCAGTACTTGAGATTCTTCCCAGACAAGAGGCTGACATGAAACCATTTAACCAGACTTAAAAGACAAGAACTTGACTGAGGATTTGGCCAGCTACTGAACAGAAATTCACATCTTTCAATTGAAAACAAACTCAAACTGTGGGGGACTGCGAAATGTCCGAACATCAAACGCATCCAATTCTTCCAATCCAAAGTCCTTCGAACAATAGTCAATGATTCATACTACCATCACAAATAAAACCTTACATCATGGTCTCAACATCCCATTTGTCCTTTAACTAATTCCATCCGGATTCTTAAACTTCCATCAAAAACTTATCCATCATCCTAATCGCTTAGCACAATCTCTCTCCAGCTCCAACCATCCATATAATCCCTAAATAAGGTTGAAACGACAATGGCCCCGAGACCTTTTGTACATATGCTATTGGAGTTCTAGCAGTCCAGCTTCTGAGTGTATGTGACTTTAGCGTTCTCACTCCATCTCTACTGACTTTCAAACAGTTATGACCTGCTTTGCCTTTCACATGAGAGCGCAAATTATGGATTAGGATCCCCCAGAGTAAATGTAAATATTGTATATATGAATGAATGTGTCATAAGTATTTTTTTTCTTTTTTATTACCCTTTTATTGTTTTTTTTTTGTCTTTTACTTTTTAAGTATTTTATATATTTTTTTTCTTTTATTGTATACATTTTTTACTTAAATGTTTTCTTCTTATTCTTTTCTATCATTTTGTATATAATAATATGAATGTATACATAGAGCCTTAATAACCGATGAATTTGATTGTGGCCTATTGTATTGTTAATCTCCCAGTTATAAAAAAATATTTTTGACTCAGTATTATTTATTTTATAATGTATACAAAGTATTTATTTTATAATATATACGACGGTATTGATAATACTAACACGGCCTGTATATAAAGAGATTTATCAACTTATGGATGACCGTCTGGTTTTAATGTTTTAGAGGCACCACGATACAATTTCGACACTACCACACAAAGCGATTCCAGTAATATGCATGGAAGTATAGCAAATAGAAAGAATATAAACGGGATCATTTCAATTCTACCTCTCGTCAGTCAACATTAACTTTTTTTTCTATTTATGTTTGGATTACAAGGGGTTTTTATTGTCAAGACCGTCATGTATTTATTATTCCACTCTAACGTTAATTTACGTATTTATTGCCCTCTTTTTTTTTCGTTTTACCTATTTATTTTACCAAAAAATAGATGAAAGTACAATAAATCGTTTCTAAGCAAATAAAAATATTTCGATTTGGTGTTAAGACAGATTGCTACGTTTTTTAACTTATAATCAGTACGCAGTCTTTTTTTTTTTAATTAATTTTTTATTTATGCCAACATTTCAACCCAAACATGTGGGTCATCTTCATGGCGTGGTTTGAGCACTGAGGGTGTTCAAGTACTGGAGTACTCAAACCACGCCCTGAAGATGAACCTCATGGGTTGAAACGTTGGCATAAATAAAAAATTAAATTAAAAAAAAAAAAGACTGCGTCCTGATTATTTATCACCCATGTTAACTTATTAACGTGTTGAGATTTAACACAAGAAATTTAAAATCCTATTTGGATATTGCGTTTTTTACCCTAAATTATCAGTATGTTTTCTTATTGATTATGAACAATAGCATCCGCGGAAAATCATATTGTCAGTTTCTTGGTCAACGACAGTACTCCATCACAACTTTTTGGAAGTCATTACCAAACTTCAGGAAATTAGATGCTTTGCGCCATAAGTTATGATCTAAGTATCCCAGAGCTGGTCTATATCAAGCCCCTTCCTCCTAGAGCTTCATAATACGTTCCTCATATATCGTGATTCCTATTTAAAGTACTTAAAATTGGCATACATAATGTGATATAATGGAATATCATAAAATTTGAATTTTATATTTTAACCTATTCTTTTTCTAAATTAAAAAAAATGTATATATATATATATAAATTATGATTTATCTCAGCTTATACTATGTATAAATAAAGTAAAATAATTTTATTTTCAATATAGCAAAAGCTAGAAAATGGAAAATATTAAAATATTTTCAAGAAAAAAACATGTGCCGCTAACAACCCATGAAGGGTCTTGTGCTCAGTACAATTTGAGGAAGTACGGTTACAAGGCCAATGGTTGTGCAGGGAGGTGACGGGTCAATTATTAGGCTCAACCGCCAGGTTTTCTCCCTTAATTAAATATTTAATTAAGAACACGCACTTTATAGAGGTTGGGTTTGCCCCAAGTGGGTCTCCCGGTCACAGGGTCGACCCATGGCTGCTGAAAAAACATTACTAGTCATCACATTCGAACCTGGCACTTTGAGTTCTGGAAGGTAGTGTTCACCCACTGAGCTACCCCACCCCCAAAATGCAAATTAAGGAAAATATATTTTAATAAGAATACATATATATTTAAATATTATATTGTTGGTTACAGTATTAATCTTACATTAATGGTCTAAGAGAACGAAAAACTATTCAAACGAGAAAAGTATCACTAATATGCTAAATATTAAAAAATATTGCAATATTATACGAACATCCTTTTTCAATAACTTGACTACTGTTTAAAAGATATATATATATTGCTTTAAAATAATTTTTAAAAAGTATCGAAAAATCAAAAATATGTTTGATGTTTTTAAATGTTTCCCAGATATCTATCCAATACATTTATTTCACATCCGGAATCCCATCCCACCTTCACCGTAATAGTAGAGGAATTCCTTACTTCGCCTATCCCACTTTCCTTGCCCCATAAAGCGATTCATCCTTCCGAAGTGGAATTTCTACTATATAAAGTAATCCCCTGTAAATCTCCTGGATATGATCTCCTTACCTCTCCGATCCTTCGACAACTTCCATTTAAAGCAGTCATATTCCTTACATATATCTACAATTGCATCATACGTACGACCCACTTTCCTCTATTATGGAAGGCTCCACTAGTATCCTTTTCACATAACCAAGCAAACATCCCTACAGATTGACATCCTATAGACCAATTTGCTTACTCCCAATCCTTTCAAAAATCTTTGAAACGATACTTTTGAAACGAATACTGCCACTGATAGAATTCCAAAATCTTCCTTCCCATCAGTTTGGCCTTTATTCAAAACAATGCACTGGTCAACAAGGACTAAGAGTCGTTGATCATATATCAGCATCACTAGAAAACAAACAATACGGTGCGGGATCATTTTTTAGCATAGTTCAGGCTTTTGACTGGGTATGGCATCCCGGGCTGCTCTTCATGCTACAAAATCCATCTCCCTCAGTCTTTATAAATAATCCTTCGATCCAACATCTTTGACCGCTCCTTGTACGCTGTGGAACAGCATTTCCCTATATCTATACAGTTAAAGCCGGTGTTTCCCGAAACTGAGATCCCGAAATAACTTCCTTAAATCTGCATCTCTCTTATTGAACACTGGTGCAATAAATGGCACATTAAAGTAAATTGATCAGAAAGCAAACATGTTACCTTAGGCTCCGACGCAATTCCTGTCCACCAGCACACCTTAATTCCATCCATCTTTCTTATACAGTCAGGTACCTTAGGTTTATATATTATTATCATGATTATTGGAATAAGGGGGGAGGGGTTAATACCCTTTTTACACAGGTCAACGAATCACTGAAGGGATTGGCGAAACCACTCGTAACGAAGCATTTCCAACAAACTTAGGGCTTTAGATGAATAAATATAAGTCCTTCATGGTTTAAGATTAAAGGATGTAGGATTTAGTTAGCATAAAAGAAGAAAATCCTTGTTAAAGCTTATTAAGGAATATGTTTAAGGAAATATTATACAGAATAGGTTTCTATGAATTATATACTTAACAATTTTGTCCTGGTATATTTTATGGGTGCAAATATCCATCAGAAATATTTATAATATAAAAAAAAATAATAGAAATCAAAAATTGAAAAAAAGTATAACAACTTTTTTGAATTGTATCTCTTAACCATGGCACTTATTTACTTCAAACATGTTAAGAAAGTCCATTTATCCATGCATTTATTCAGTTTTCTATTGGATTCTTTTATTTTTTGTTTTATAAACATACAATTCATTATTTTGAATCAGAAAAAAAATATGGACTTTTGTGTACAGTTCAAATATTGTTTTACATTAACTCTTTTGATTGGAAGCAAACTTCATTTTGTTAAAAAATGTTGACACATGAAAGAAAATATGTTAACTCTAATGTTTGTTTGTTATATTACTCAATAAAATAATTTTTAAAATTTTTTTTGTAAATGTCCCAAAACGGTAATATTCAAATACATATTTGCTTTATCATAGCATTTTACTGCCTTGATTTGTGATTTCTAGAGCATTTTCGGGATTTCGGTATCCTATAAAGATATAAGAAATCTCTATCAAAGTATTTATTGAATTATTTTTTTTGAATTAGCATCAATCCATAAAATGTATTCCATATTCTGAACACAAACTGCTAAAGCTGTTAGCCCCTCTGAGCTCAAATTTCTTATAGATAAACTGAAGCCCAAAATATCTCCTTTGGATACGATCTCCTCACTATGGTTAGGGTGGTCCGGTTCAGAAATTATATATGAGGCGTAAACTAGAGTGAGATAGTCTCTTCTTAAAGCTCGGTTCTCCACTTTCGACGTATAGACTTTCAACGGGAGAGGATCTAAACGTCCCGGTGCATAATCTTATTGCAGTGTTATGGACGATGTCGAGTATTTTGAGTGCTCTCTCAGAGGCTGAATTATATACAATACTTCCATAGTCTATTTTACCTCTTATTAAAGTTCGATATAGGATAAATAGTGTCTTTCTGTCGGCTCCCCAGTTCATTCCAGAAACAGCTCTGAGTATATTTATTAGTTTTAAGCAATCTGTTTTCAAATTACGTAAATGCACTGTCCATCTCAGTGTCTATCCAATCCTTAGATCTTAAACCTATCCAATCGTTCCTTTCAAGTACGCTGCGGCCCATAATTCTCCATCTATTATCCAATAGAAGCTAGTGTTCCTCAATGCAGTGTCTTGGGTCCAGTTATCTACACCCTCTTCACTGCTGATACGCCTGCAAATCCCAATACTTTCTTGGCAATGTTTGCTGATGATGACGCTACCCTTTCCTCCCACCTGAAATGGCATCTCTAAATCTTCAAAGTCATCTTTCCCTAATTGAGCAGTGGTGCAAGTAAATGAATGAATGAATGAATGAAAATGAATGAATCACAGATTAAGCGTATTACTTTCACGTTCCAAAGCAAATCCTGCCCACCAATATTTTTAACTCCATTTCTCTTCTCTTTTTAGACACAGTCCAGTACTTGAGATTCTTCCCAGACAAGAGGCTGACATGAAACCATTTAACCAGACTTAAAAGACAAGAACTTGACTGAGGATTTGGCCAGCTACTGAACAGAAATTCACATCTTTCAATTGAAAACAAACTCAAACTGTGGGGGACTGCGAAATGTCCGAACATCAAACGCATCCAATTCTTCCAATCCAAAGTCCTTCGAACAATAGTCAATGATTCATACTACCATCACAAATAAAACCTTACATCATGGTCTCAACATCCCATTTGTCCTTTAACTAATTCCATCCGGATTCTTAAACTTCCATCAAAAACTTATCCATCATCCTAATCGCTTAGCACAATCTCTCTCCAGCTCCAACCATCCATATAATCCCTAAATAAGGTTGAAACGACAATGGCCCCGAGACCTTTTGTACATATGCTATTGGAGTTCTAGCAGTCCAGCTTCTGAGTGTATGTGACTTTAGCGTTCTCACTCCATCTCTACTGACTTTCAAACAGTTATGACCTGCTTTGCCTTTCACATGAGAGCGCAAATTATGGATTAGGATCCCCCAGAGTAAATGTAAATATTGTATATATGAATGAATGTGTCATAAGTATTTTTTTTCTTTTTTATTACCCTTTTATTGTTTTTTTTTTGTCTTTTACTTTTTAAGTATTTTATATATTTTTTTTCTTTTATTGTATACATTTTTTACTTAAATGTTTTCTTCTTATTCTTTTCTATCATTTTGTATATAATAATATGAATGTATACATAGAGCCTTAATAACCGATGAATTTGATTGTGGCCTATTGTATTGTTAATCTCCCAGTTATAAAAAAATATTTTTGACTCAGTATTATTTATTTTATAATGTATACAAAGTATTTATTTTATAATATATACGACGGTATTGATAATACTAACACGGCCTGTATATAAAGAGATTTATCAACTTATGGATGACCGTCTGGTTTTAATGTTTTAGAGGCACCACGATACAATTTCGACACTACCACACAAAGCGATTCCAGTAATATGCATGGAAGTATAGCAAATAGAAAGAATATAAACGGGATCATTTCAATTCTACCTCTCGTCAGTCAACATTAACTTTTTTTTCTATTTATGTTTGGATTACAAGGGGTTTTATTGTCAAGACCGTCATGTATTTATTATTCCACTCTAACGTTAATTTACGTATTTATTGCCCTCTTTTTTTTTCGTTTTACCTATTTATTTTACCAAAAAATAGATGAAAGTACAATAAATCGTTTCTAAGCAAATAAAAATATTTCGATTTGGTGTTAAGACAGATTGCTACGTTTTTTAACTTATAATCAGTACGCAGTCTTTTTTTTTTAAATTAATTTTTTATTTATGCCAACATTTCAACCCAAACATGTGGGTCATCTTCATGGCGTGGTTTGAGCACTGAGGGTGTTCAAGTACTGGAGTACTCAAACCACGCCCTGAAGATGACCCTCATGTTTGGGTTGAAACGTTGGCATAAATAAAAAATTAAATTAAAAAAAAAAAAGACTGCGTCCTGATTATTTATCACCCATGTTAACTTATTAACGTGTTGAGATTTAACACAAGAAATTTAAAATCCTATTTGGATATTGCGTTTTTTACCCTAAATTATCAGTATGTTTTCTTATTGATTATGAACAATAGCATCCGCGGAAAATCATATTGTCAGTTTCTTGGTCAACGACAGTACTCCATCACAACTTTTTGGAAGTCATTACCAAACTTCAGGAAATTAGATGCTTTGCGCCATAAGTTATGATCTAAGTATCCCAGAGCTGGTCTATATCAAGCCCCTTCCTCCTAGAGCTTCATAATACGTTCCTCATATATCGTGATTCCTATTTAAAGTACTTAAAATTGGCATACATAATGTGATATAATGGAATATCATAAAATTTGAATTTTATATTTTAACCTATTCTTTTTCTAAATTAAAAAAAATGTATATATATATATATATATATATATATATATATATATATATATATATATATATATAAATATATAAATTATGATTTATCTCAGCTTATACTGTGTATAAATAAAGTAAAATAATTTTATTTTCAATATAGCAAAAGCTAAAAAATGGAAAATATTAAAATATTTTCAAGGAAAAAACATGTGCCGCTAACAACCCATGAAGGGTCTTGTGCTCAGTACAATTTGAGGAAGTACGGTTACAAGGCCAATGGTTGTGCAGGGAGGTGACGGGTCAATTATTAGGCTCAACCGCCAGGTTTTCTCCCTTAATTAAATATTTAATTAAGAACACGCACTTTATAGAGGTTGGGTTTGCCCCAAGTGGGTCTCCCGGTCACAGGGTCGACCCATGGCTGCTGAAAAAACATTACTAGTCATCACATTCGAACCTGGCACTTTGAGTTCTGGAAGGTAGTGTTCACCCACTGAGCTACCCCACCCCCAAAATGCAAATTAAGGAAAATATATTTTAATAAGAATACATATATATTTAAATATTATATTGTTGGTTACAGTATTAATCTTACATTAATGGTCTAAGAGAACGAAAAACTATTCAAACGAGAAAAGTATCACTAATATGCTAAATATTAAAAAATATTGCAATATTATACGAACATCCTTTTTCAATAACTTGACTACTGTTTAAAAGATATATATATATTGCTTTAAAATAATTTTTAAAAAGTATCAAAAAATCAAAAATATGTTTGATGTTTTTAAATGTTTCCCAGATATCTATCCAATACATTTATTTCACATCCGGAATCCCATCCCACCTTCACCGTAATAGTAGAGGAATTCCTTACTTCGCCTATCCCACTTTCCTTGCCCCATAAAGCGATTCATCCTTCCGAAGTGGAATTTCTACTATATAAAGTAATCCCCTGTAAATCTCCTGGATATGATCTCCTTACCTCTCCGATCCTTCGACAACTTCCATTTAAAGCAGTCATATTCCTTACATATATCTACAATTGCATCATACGTACGACCCACTTTCCTCTATTATGGAAGGCTCCACTAGTATCCTTTTCACATAACCAAGCAAACATCCCTACAGATTGACATCCTATAGACCAATTTGCTTACTCCCAATCCTTTCAAAAATCTTTGAAACGATACTTTTGAAACGAATACTGCCACTGATAGAATTCCAAAATCTTCCTTCCCATCAGTTTGGCCTTTATTCAAAACAATGCACTGGTCAACAAGGACTAAGAGTCGTTGATCATATATCAGCATCACTAGAAAACAAACAATACGGTGCGGGATCATTTTTTAGCATAGTTCAGGCTTTTGACTGGGTATGGCATCCCGGGCTGCTCTTCATGCTCAAAATCCATCTCCTTCAGTCTTTATAAATAATCCTTCGATCCAACCTCTTTGACCGCTCCTTGTACGCTGTGGAACAGCATTTCCCTATATCTATACAGTTAAAGCCGGTGTTTCCCGAAACTGAGATCCAGAAATAACTTCCTTAAATCTGCATCTCTCTTATTGAACACTGGTGCAATAAATGGCACATTAAAGTAAATTGATCAGAAAGCAAACATGTTACCTTAGGCTCCGACGCAATTCCTGTCCACCAGCACACCTTAATTCCATCCATCTTTCTTATACAGTCAGGTACCTTAGCTTTCTCTTGGACCGAAGACTAACATGGAATCCACATACTGGACTTAAAAGGCAAGAACTCAACTGACGATATGGTCAGCTATATAGACTACTGAACAAAAAATCTCGACTTTCAGTTAACAAATTACATTCAGTTTCAGAAAACATATTATGGATCTACAAAACAATACTGTAACCTATTTGGACTTATGGATTGGAACTGTTGGAGACAGAAAAAAATTAAAACATCGAATGCATTCAATCCTTTCAGCCAAATGTTCTTTGAATAATGGTTGATGCTCCGTTCTATGTTATTTACTTTTAGTACCATTACTGTGCTGTCTATTTATTTTTATTTATTATGCATAGTGTGAATGAGCTATTCTTCTATCACTATTATTCTTGTCCTTAGATGCAACAGATTTCATAATTTCTAAATAAAGAAATTTAAAAATAAAATAAAATGTTTTTATTCTACCTAAGAAACTATTATCTATAGAAAAATTAATTAATTAATTAAAAACATACAGAAAAATAGAAGATGAAAAACAAATCACTAATGATATAGATAAAACAATATATTTTAATATAGATACACAAAATTTAATATAGATACACAAACAATCGTCACCCAAAAATCATAAATGATTTAAAAAATATCTAAAAAACAATATTCCATAAGCAGGATCAAATAAATAAATATAAAGGGGGGAATGATAAAACAGAAGGCATTAGTATAAAGTTCAACTTAGATACCCAAGAGAATTTGACGATGAAAAACGTCCATTTTAGAAAGAAATGTATTTTTTGACTATCATCCGGTTTTCAATGTTTTATATAAGACAACAGAAACGAAATTAACCTTATTCTAGGACGAAATCCCTTAGCAATAACAAAATAAAAAGGGAATCATATCTGACCAGAAAACCTGTTACATTAAAAACAGCGAGATAAAAAACTTTAAGTAAATAAACTATATATTCTAAAGCGAACCAATGAAATTATTTACAAAATACTACAATTACAATTATATACAATACAAATAAGAAATTGAACAAACTATGAAACAAAATAATCGCTGCTTAGCTAAAAAGATAAAATAATATAATAATCAAAAGAAATAGATTTAAAAAAACAAACAGTGAAATACAAAATAAGGTCCTCTAATAAATGAGTAAGAGATCACATATAAATAAAAGAAAATTAAAATTTTTATTGAATTACACATATACACAAATATATATACATAAGCCGTGTCGCCAAAAAAAAGAGGGTGTAAAAAAAAAAAAGAAATATATATATATATATATATATATATATATATAAGATCATAAGTAATACATGCAAAAAAAAAACTGTTTTTTATATTATTACTTAATATGTAGTTGGCTGTTTTCAAACTGTTGCGAGAAAATAAATTGGAATAGGAGGGTTTTTGGAACTTGAAGATTTTTATTTTTTCTTAATAAAAACATGATTATTTTAAAATATAAAAAATAAAATTTACTTTGATAATGTACCTTGAAGTTAGTAACACGCAAAAAAGAAGAAAATATACTTATATCATATATATAATATATATATATATATATATATATTTCCTGCATACATAGATTCTTTTAAAACTTTCAAAATACATAGATATAATATAAAATAATCATGGTCCTTAATACCAGTAATGCGGCTGAGCGAGAGGCGCTGGGATCTCCTGGAGCCCTACATTTCCTTCCACGAGTTGGCTTGGCTCGCAGTCCTCCTGAGTGAATGGATTCTGTAAATATTGTATAAAAGCATGCTCGAGTTAAAGTTCTTGTTTTGATTAGTTTATTCCTCTTGTTTATATACATTTACTTTTTAGTGTTATTATTTTTTTGTATTATTTATTTTATGTATTGTTAATAGAGTGTGAATGTGCTCTCTGAACACTACTATAAATGTCCTTTTAATTGTGACAGCTTGTAATATTTCTCAATAAATAAGTTTTTTAAAAAGGTAAGAATAAAACATAAACTTTTTAAAAATATTTTTTAGATGAAAAAAAATTGCTAAATAATTTTAACATTTTCTAACAGCACCTTCATTTTTTTTGTCATTAGTACACACACATGTAGTTGTATATATCTATCTCACTTGCAGATTTCACTACAGCACGTGTAGCCTAGTTCACTAATTCAATGACTCAAGAAAGCCTGAAGAAAATAATGGAATGTCATATAAAACAGGTGTGCTTTAGAGAGACGATAAATGAAATCTAAAGAAGATTAAGAGACGATTTAAGGAGGTAAAAGAGGGGGAGGTAAAAGCAATTTTTTCTCTTATTTTTTTCTTTCTCGTAATTTTATTCAATCATTTAACATCATGGATACTTATCTATTAAATTTGAATTGCTAAACATTTAAAAAAGAGGCTGCTAAATTTTTTGTTTAAATAAAGATCTTAGCAAACTTTCTTTTGATCGCACAAGGTACAGTATTATTTTTATTTCTAAAATGTTGTGATGATATTAAAAAATGAATGAATAATTTATATTCAAATGCGGTCATTTGAATTCATACTATCTACCTTGTTGTCTCGAACTTAAGTTTAGTAATGTCGCGAACGTGTCAGGAATAGGTAAATTTGAGAAGTATTTGTATTTTCTATTAGCTAGGAAAAGTTGAATTGTGTTTCCTGCAGATAATTGTTAATTTTTTTTATTCCGATTCTTAATTATAAATGTTCTAAGTAATTATTACTATTGTTTGAATTTTATATTTCAGTTGAACAATATGAGGATCTGCCAACTTCAATAGCGAATAATATTAATGATAAATATACTCGCTAATATGTAATTTAAAATAACAATAAAAATAATAATAAAAAGGCTTAGCGAACCCGAGGGTTCGATGCAAAGACCACCAATTGATGTCCACATTCTTTCATCCACCGGGCTCCGTATAAACCCAACCCCGCCAGATGAGCTTTAACGCAATCTTCCCACCTTCGCTTTGGCCTACCCCTCGGTACAGCCCATATTAACTTTTTAGGAATTCTTTCATTACTAAGCCTCGAGCGGGATCGTCTTAGCGAGGGCTCATTAGCGCGTAGGGGAGCGTGCCACGGATGGTGGATGAGGGGATGGTAGGTGAAAATTCTTCGTAAGTTCCTCCCGTCTATGTCCGATGGACTTGCAATCCAACAATCAGTGGGGCTCTCCAGACTTGTTGGAGGGTGTGACGTAGGATTGAACGCCCTACTTACATATCTATAGTTCACGTAATACCAACGATATAAATAAAACAAGGAATAAAAATAAATGATACTTTTTATCCCAAAATAGACAATCATTATACTCCGGATAACTTGAAAGGTACCAGTGATGTCAGGAAATCACTTCAGGGAACGAATGAAGCTATAGTTGATAAACTTTACACCACAAAACACAAAAACACTTTTATTCTTCCGCATAACCATCACACTATCAGGAACAAAAGGATTACAACTCTCTCTGAGTAACCTCACCCAAGCCAATCTGCCTTTGTTTACTACAGCTTAGCAGTGCTGCCTGATAACATGCATTAACTCTTCAGTGCCCAAGTTCTATAAAAAAGATAAATCAGAATAGAAATCAGATTATTATTAGCAAAACTACAGTCTGGATTAGTTTTCCCACATATTTTAGTTAATAAAAAAAATATGATTTTTTCTACTCTAATAATATTGTATTTAAATATGTCTATAGCATTCCATCATTTGCCCACTGAGAGAAGAAATGCAACATTGTAAGGCTGATCAACTGTGTTGAGTTGCTAAATAACACCTCAGACTCATCAATCAATGGATGGTACTGAAAAATATAGATATATATAAGAGAGAGTTAGGTCGGACCATTAGAATACATATCAGATATTCCAAGAACGGTTTATAGAATCAAATAAGCGAAGGCCTAGATCAATATATGTAGTGATAGAGGATTCCTAATGAGTCTAAAATAATTGTTTCCGCCATAGTCCGCATCTGCTCCCTTCCAACACCGAACCTCTGCAAGAAATTACTTGTATTAATAAGGGATGCTTCCCCTGCTCCCGAACCATAGGCCTTTAACTGAGTATCTCTCTCGCCGAATTCATCTCTGTACTTTTCCTTCAGGTAAGGTATGCATTTCGTATAAATATCCTCTTTCTCTGCCTGTACCTTGAAGGCCTGATTCTGATCGTTCGTTTCAAATCTGATCGTGGGATCCATTATGTGTGCCCACTTTTCTGTCAAATGGAACGCCAGAATGTCAATGAACCTTTTTGTGCCTTCTGTATCCAGGAAATACGCTTCGAGGAAACATTTATACTTCTTCATTCCCAACAACTCGGCTATAGGATGCTTTATATTCTTGTGCTGGCGGGTGACAAGGAGCATGTTATGCGGACAATTGCCTAACATGTGAGCTAGAGATTTATTCGCACAGTTGAATTGAATTAGGGACTAGATAGATATAATTTGAAAAATTAATAATATTTGAATGATTTAAAAGTGATATTTTGTCCCAAGATGTTTTGTTGGGTTTAAATAAAAAACATATATATTCCGCAAACATTCCTTTAATTTGAAAAAAAAATAACACTTTTAATTTAATACATTTTTATTTGAAGATGGCTTTGAAGGTGGACACAAGGCTTTGAAGATGGGAATAAGACTTCAAAACCTTAGTAAATATATTTTATTCGGTAACCTACTAGCCTAATATAATATGATAATAATATAATATTTTTAAAAATTACAATCTATCTTTAATCTCAGTTTTAGTTCTTTCTGTTCTCCTCTTCCATGTCCTATTTAGAAATTTTTTGGTTCATTTTAAATTTATTATCCATCTTATTCCGTTAAAACTTCAATCAACTCTTTCAATATAAGAATATAGCAAAAATAAATGTCTATTGTCAGTAGCTAACTATTGAAAGCATCAATTTGTATACAGTGATTGATAAGCATCAGCCTTATCTTGCGTTGAAAGGCCCGTTCAGTATAATAATACATATTATTATTTTAAGAGGACATTTTTAATAGTTTTCATATTTTCGTCCAGTGCCCGATTTACGCTCCATTCCGCCATCACTTTCTACATTATCATGACCTGTGCCAATTATTTGGAATTATTCAAAACTTACAATGAAGTCTTCCTCGAGAGCCTGTTTAAAAGCAATTTAGCAGATTGAGATGCTTTATTTTCAATGAATAATGACATTACAAATCTGTGAACAAAATTTTTTCAAAAACTTTGAAGATTATTTCCTTTTTCTGTTTATGGTTTTTGTTTGTTTTTAAGGTTTATTTAGCCGTAAAACATCGAGGTCATCAATGCCTGCGTTTAGTTTTGCTTTTTCGCCGAACTATAGGCATTTAGACTTTAACTTTTAAATTTTGTATAGCAAATTGTTAAATTTTAAAAAATTCAACACTAACTGTACTGTGTCTTCGTCATTTTTAAGGATGTTTGAAATTGTGGGTGCCAGTCTGAAACTTCTTAAATTTTAAAAATGTGGCTACCATTACAATATTGGCGTTTTGGTGGTGGCTGTTTACTAATGAGATGTGAGTGGTTCATATTTGTATGTCCTATTCTCAGTCTGGTTAAGACAACCTCTTCTCTGCGGTTAGGACGGTTTGATGTTGACCACGGCTTTACAGTGTGATGCTATAGAGCTGCAGGCAGATAGATGGAAAGAAATAGCCCAAGACATGCAGAGATGGAGCAGGCTTGTTAAGAGGGCAAAATAAATCTACATGGCCTGTAATTCCAAAGAAAAAATAAAAATAAATAAATAAATATATATTTAACAAAAACGCTTAGGTAAAAAAATAAAATAAAATGTACCTCTGAATATAGAAAAACACAATTATGTATAGAAAAAAGAAAGAAAATGACCGAAAACTACACTAAAATTTGTACGCTACTGAAAAATGAATAATTACAAAAAATAAACACAACTTACTGAAATAAAACTACTATAATTTGTGAGCGCTCACTACGCTATGCAGGCAGGCCACTAATAATCACTATTATTAATTAATTAGTTAACCAAAAAAAAACTATGTAGGTTATTACAAATGTGATAGCACAAAAAAAAACACGTGCTGCTATAATCGATCTCTCGTCCAAAGAGGTTGCACCAGGCTACTAAGTTGTTTTAAGATGTTTGTCGTTTCCATTTCCATTTCTTTTCATTGAAAACAAAATTTAAGTATTATTTTTAAAAATATTTTAAGTAGCATTTTTACTGATAAAATGACGAAAAAATTTGCCATTTTGTTAATCTTTTTAAATATTTTGAGTAATGAGGATAATCCATCCCCTAGTACGAGCAGGAAAAGTATTGTAAACGACATAATTAAGAGACTGGGAGGGGGAGTAATTGTGTTTGGATTAGCGAGTATGATGAGGGGGGTGTCAGGACCAATAATGTTTGTAATCGAATTAAGGAGTAATTAAAACTTTTAAGGGGATGATAAAGCTGTTGCCTCAATTTTGCCAAGAGCCTAAATCCAGTTATTTTATTCAGAGAACAAACCGTTTTCCTGTTAGGTATCATATTATCATAAATATTTATGAGGCTCTAAGAAATTCAAAGTATTTTCTCGTTTTATTTGGATGGTATGATGTTTTCTCCTGTAATAGCATGAATAAATTATTGATAAAATAATATCGAATATTTAATAGTTGACCGTTGCATCATAAAGGAAGGAGACGGTCCGGGGAGGCTGTCATAAATAGGCTAAATAGTTGCAAGACCAAGACCAGGACAGGTAAAAAAAAACAATTTTTTAAATAAAAATTAAGGCAAGATAGTTACTAATGCAAGACAATCTTAGTTACTATATGTTAATAATTGGTATAACCAACATACTTTTGCATATAACTCCTCTAATTTTGCATTCGTTAGGTTTCTCTTATCTAAAAAATTACAGTAATATCTCTATAGTAATAAGCTAATAAGTAATTGCAACACTGTTGCGAGACTCTTGTGCAAGACCGAGACTATGACCAAGACTGAGTTTGCAAGACCAAGACTCGTCTCGGTCTCACATTTTGGCAATACTATCTATAACTAAGTTGAGGAAGGTTATAAACAAGAACAAACACCTGATCAGCAAATAAAGGCAGATAAAAACATGTAATTGCCTATTAAAATACATAGACAAAGATATAGACAAAAATCTATATTTTTTTATATCTTGTCCGTTCTAGCCCTGAAGAAGACCTGCAAAGTCTGGTCGAAACGTTTGCTTGTAATAAAATAGTTTTGCCATTTTTTAGCCTACTTATGACCGCCACCCCGGACCATCTCCTTCCTATAAAATAATATCATTTGGGTTTATGTTTGTCAGTCCGGAGCAACTACTAGCAATACATCCTACAGATATAGTACAATTACATAAAATATAAAAAATGTAATAGGAAAGATTCTTTGTAAAATACTATTTTAAATTATATGACAATAAAGAGAATAATTATTAACCAAGTTACACACATATGAAATTGTAAGATTGGAAAGTTTGAAGTTTTTGTAACTGAGTCTTTTTAGCTATTCCCATATATCTGTGACGAGTATGTCCATATAGGTGAAAGTGAGTCTATGTATTCAGTTTATGTCACAGTTTTAGTTTTAAAAAAGAAACTGGAAAAAAGTGAGTGAAGTATTTTGAGTTGTTAATTAAGAGTCTTTAGATTCATTTTAACATGCGGGCCCTTATACCATCCTTTTGTCAAAGGAACTTGGTTGTTTTTTATATTAATTTGAAGACAGGTTTTGCAACGTTATTAAATGTTGAGTAGGTTCTTGATGTTTTGTTAGAATTTTTGTGTCTTCTACATAATTAGCATTCAATAGGTCACTGTTTATAGATATATCGTAAATATACACGTGTACAGTTGGTTATATAGCTCCTTTTCTCAACATGTACGCACCTAGTACATTGATAAACCTAGGTGTATATAAGTGAAATGCCCCAAATTTTGCAAAGATGGATGTATCAGCATCAATACGATTGCTGGAACATTAACATAAAGGAGTGTAACATAGAATTAGCTCAAAACTTTAAAGCATTTAAACATGACAAAAACGTTACTAAACGGTAAAACGGTAAAATTACTTAAAATAAAAGTAATTTTACCGAACTATTCAGCTATGTGTACAATATCCTGCAATAAGCACTGAGGTTGAACTATATATTGATACATTACACAAACTTCCATACTTAATCAGTTACAGTGTTTTTAACAATCTTTTGTGTTCAATACTACATTATTAAAAATGGATTAACAAAAAAAGGTTATAATCAACAAAAAATAAACAAAAGGATCAGAGAAAATAATGATTCATTCAAGCGCGCACTTCTTAAAATATCTATTTTTTAACCCCATTATTGATTCATTTCTATGTTTATTTTTTGTTTATACAACAAAAAATTAATAATATTAAATGAAATACAAACTGGTTTTAGTTAAAATATTTGTTTTTTACTATAATTTAAGTATAACTTATCATATATTTTACTTTTCATTTCTATTGTATATAATAATTTTTTTTAATAGCTATTTTTAGTTTTCCGGTATTTGCTATTTTAGTTTATTTTTCATGATTGCACCTTTTTAATCGATCAAGAAAAAAATATATACTTCCCTCTCTCAAAAATTAAGGTTTTATTATTCAAGATATGTATAATACAAAAATCGAAAAGAATAAGAATAAGAGTCTTCTTCTTAATATTTATCATACCGAATCAACATTCAATCTGCAGAAGACTATTCTACGGAAATCAAATCTATTGAATTTTATAATAGAGGAAGAGTTTTAAAAGAAGGATATTTGTGGCTTTGGACAAAGAATATATTGGTTATACCAATTACTAACAAACAGTAACTAAGATTTTCAAGTATTAGTAACTATTTTGCCTTAATTTTTATTAACAGTTAAGCGGCCTTGGTCTGGGCCTTGCAAAGTGCAAGACTCATCTTGGACAACACTAGTTATACCTTAAATTTCTTCCAGTATGCGATCGGATGTAATGGAGTGATGTGATATTAAATGATAATGTTACTTTAGCACCAATATATATATAATATATAATATATATATTGGTTCTTTTTTATATATATTTGTCAATAAGATTTATATTTAATCTGTATATATATTCATATATATATATATATATATATATATATATAGGTTCATATATATATATATATATATACACAGATTAAATACAAATCTTATTGACAAATATATATATAAAAGAAGACTTTACCACTATAATCCAAGAAGCATTATGGGTTCAGTGTTTTTCGGTGTCAAGATCAATTTTTTTTAACATATTATTAACACTTGTCAAATGCTATATGAATGGCTTCAATTTATCGTAACATATTCCATTATTTATTTAACGAAATTCACGGAATTGGAAAGTTTTCAATATGGAGATCGGTAAACTTTGTCAATTTCATGATGTACTAAAAACCCATTTACTTTCCACTTGAATCGTAAGATAATTTGATCACAAAACCGTGGGAAAAGGTAGTTAATAAAAACAATGGACCGTTTGGGTTAGTGGAGTTCACGCCATACAAGGTCCGATACTTTTGCAGGTCATCTTCTTTCTCGATTTTATGATGAAATTATTATTACGATTCAAGTGGAAAGCAAATAGGAGTTCATAGGCTTTTGGTATCTTATAATATTAACAAAGTTTGCCAGTCATCATACTGAAAACGCATCGTTTCTTAGAACTTTCTTAACCTTCCCGTGCGGGCTTGTATTTGTAACGCCAGTAGACGCACGGTGCGTGAAGTCCACCATGCCTTTTCTGTAATGATTAATGTTTTTTTCTTCTGTTTTTTTTTAATTCTAAATTCATTATTTTATACATTAATTAGTATTTAAACAATACCTAATCGTATATATATATAAATATGTATTACGTACTTATAAAATATTAATTAAAACAGAAACTGAACACCTACATTGATGTACTAAAGCCTATGGACCTACGCTTCTTAAATATACGAAACAGAATAAACTACCCACATAAGGAAACTACAAATCTCTCGGTCACAAACTTTTAGGACTATAACTAAATCTCCAAGGTACGTCATAAACAATACTTTAGAAATAGAAATTCATTTTTAATCTAGGACTAGGTCCCTTAAGAATAACGGAATTGTTCATATAAATTAACAATAAATCTGGCCAAAAGACCTATTACAATAAAGAATAACTAAAATACTAGTAATAAATTAAGTATAACAGCTCTTGGGATATATTAATGAAAACAGTTGGGTAATAGGGTTGCAATACTACAATATTTTAGATAAAACAATAACATAATAATCACTGTAATGAGATTAGAAAGGAACGCTAAGTCAGTTTTATAAGCAAAGTATCGTAGTGATGGAATATAAAAAAAAAATAACTGTTGATATATAAAAAAACAAATTAAAAAAAATGATTTACATATGTTCCCTAAGAATCGTTATGGATTGTGAAGAGGAATTGGAATAAGAGGATTTTAAATTTAGATAAGGATGATGCATGGCGGATTTTTAGTGGGATGGAATTCCAGAATGGAAGTGAAACCTTACATAAAGATCCAAACATGCCAACAGTACACGACCACATACGGACATACAAAAAATTTCACATTAACTTACCTGGAAGTACTAATACATTGATACAAGACATGGCCTCGATTAACTTTCCTGAAAACAAGCTTGGGAGGCTGAAAAGAAGCTGAATGAGGAATCTCCTCATCTAAAAATATACGGAATTCAAGTCAAGAAGCTATGCCGCTGGACGACCCTTTTCCTCACGCCGATCAAGCCACTATTAAAAAAAAAAACAGTAACATATAAAACAACTAGTACTTATATAAAAAAAATAGTACTTATAAATAAATAATAGTACTTATAAATAAATATAATAGTACTTAATATAATAAAATATAATAGTACTTAATATAATATAATAAAATATGATATTATAATAAAATATTATGATTAATATAATAAAATATTATACTCAATATAACAATATTAAATTATATAATTATTATAATATTATAATTATATAAAATATTATACTTAATACAATAAAGTATAATAGTACTTAATATAATAAAAATAATAGTACTTATAATTAAGTAGTACTTATATAAAATAAATAAATAAAATAAATACTATATAAAATAAATAGCACTTATGTAAAATAAATAAATAAAATAAATACTATATAAAAGAAACAGTATGTCTTATGTCTCAAATGAAATTTCATATTATTTGTGGTACTCTATTTTTATCAAGTTATTAACAGTTGTCTACAACTTCGTCAGTTACTTAATTTTATTGTAACATAGAACTTTTTTATTTACCCTTCGAACGGGTGCTGTTGCTGTTGCACGGAATACACTAGCCTCGGTTTCTAAGCAGTCAAATCTTTCAAAGTGTCCTGATCTCGTGGAAATCGAAGTTATTCGTTCGTCTAACCCTTAATGTCCTTCTGCTACCTTCTCATCTGCCTTTGACCCTTACTATACTTTTAATTTTACTTCCATATTTTAGGTGATTATAGTTGAATTGAGGTTTTTGAAATTTCATGTGTTTGGAAGGAAAAATAACATAAACATTACGAAACCATATTCCAAATGTTAAAACACACTTGAAAAGCCCATCTTGTAATTGAGCTTGTGTGCATTTAGCATCATCGGTAAACCGAATCTGATCACGATTAATTTAAATAAGTGAATAATTTTTTGCTTTTAAAATTTAATATTTACATTTTTCTAATTGTTTTATAAAGTAAACTTGTGTTGTCTTGTAAAAAAAACTTACGTTTTATGTTATCAAGTATACATAAATTATATTTATTTTTTTATCTTTAGATGTGAGCTATTAAATTAAAGTTTAAAACATATTTTTTATATTAATTGATTTCCTTTATTTAATATGGTCTGCTTTATAATGAATATAAAAAACCAAATACCTTTTTTTCCCATCGTAAAATTAAGTTAACAACACCAGCGAATAAAAGAAATTTCTTTAAACGAAACTACATTTTCCAAATACGGAATGAAATAGCTTATCTGATTCACAATTCATCATTATATTAATAGTGTGCAGCGACCAGACTGTTTTCTGTCCGGTGCCTAGCTAATTTGAGGATACCATCCCGCACGAGTTCAACGCAGTTTGGATCGGTATTCATGATTCTTCGCGGCATTTCTTGGCCAGGAAGCATATAGCTGCGGACTTGATGTAGAATTATATCTGGTTCAAGAACAGCTTTGTTTTACCAACATCCTTGATATTTAATTATTGAATTATGTCCACATAGTTTCCTGAATATGAACGACCATTAATCTCCAGTTGTGAGGAATCAGGAATCGTATCATTAAACGTATCGTAGATATCCACGAGTCTATACCGAAACCTAAATATCATAGAAATGTGATACAGAAGGTGGAAGGCCGTTAAATGAATATTCAGAAAAAATCATGAACCAGAATCAGGGCTACATTTTTTACTTCAGCTCTTTGGGCAATCAATCGTCTTTTTTTTTTTTAAACTGATGATATAAAAAAGACTGTTAGAGTGATAGAAAATTGCAGTTTGGTAACTAACATTACAAATGTGCAGTTTTCATCTAGCGTCAAAACAATTGTCTTGGCCCCTGCTGTATAGAACTATTTTTTTCTGTAGCTGTAACTCTCGTTTTTTGTTAATTTTCAAGCATAAGTTTATTTTTTGGTTATAAAACTTAATACTTTTTATCTTTATCATATAATTATTATTTTTGTAGCTGCATTTCTCATTTTTTTTAATTTTTTTTTTTTTAATCTGTTTATTGAATAATAATACAATCAGCCACTACTGGAGGGCTATAAGCATTAGGGCTACAAGTTCTCATTCATACAATATATACAAATAATAAAGAAATAAATATAAATATAATAAGTAAATAAATAATACTGGTGAAGAAGTTAAATAAAAATAAAATAAACAAATAAAATAAAATAAAAACTTCTAAACACAATCATACCTATATACAATATATACATTC
This sequence comes from Nezara viridula, assembly GCA_928085145.1. Lineage (NCBI taxonomy): Eukaryota > Metazoa > Arthropoda > Insecta > Hemiptera > Pentatomidae > Nezara > Nezara viridula. Next base: position 167,353,444 of record OV725078.1, on the reverse strand, counting down.
GCCCAAGAATCTCCGAGCCAGGCTTTTTCCCCCACACGTGGAAGGCGAAGCAAGACTCCGGAAGATCCCAGCGCCACTTTTCCAGCCGCATCACTAGTATTAGAAGCCAATGGAGACTGAAAGAGGGCACTAGAGCCACAGACGCTCAGGACATGAGTGGAGAAGCTGGCCATTGCCAGGACTCCAAAGGCATATTTACAAAAGATCTCGAGGCCACTGCCGTTTCAACCTTCGAGGGGGATGGTATGGATGTTCGGAGCTGGATAGGGATTGCGCTAGAGGATTGGGATGATGAATGAGGTTCTGGTGAAAGTTGGAGAATCTGGATGGGATGATGTCATGGACATATGGGATGTTAAGGTCATGGTGTAGGGTCTTGTTCGTGACATAATATGGAGCATTGACTATTGTTCGAAGGACTTTGGACTGGAAGGATTGGATGCGTTTGATATTCGATGATTTAGTTGTCCCCCATTTTTTTTTAATAACGTTACTTTTGTTTTGTATATTTTGTAACCAAGATTAAGGAAGCGTTGAATAAAAAAATAGAACTCTTCTCTCTTTTGTTTCCTTTGAATAATTATTAATTCCTATTTGATATAGCATGTATATGTGCTCTGATATCTTATATCTTGACTTTCGTTTCTTAATGTTTGTATGTGGCGTACCATACTATTGTATATAGAATAAGTATCTTTTTTTGTTATTTTTATTATCTTCCAATTTATCATATTTTGTATATAGTAATTATGTCTAAATTCTCTCTTTTTCCTTTTATTTAATTTCTTTTGCTTATAAATAGTATTAGTTCTGTAAATAGATAGATATTTCTTTCTGTAAATAGATCTCATAACCTTTTTTGCTGCTTTATAAAAATATCCAACCTAACCCCATCTCACCTGAGCTAGCATGGTAGAATAAATATTTAATGATGGTCAAATAATGAGTATGTACCTTATGTTTTCTAGATTTATTATCTCTTTAGAGATGAAAGGCTGGCAAGCCAGGCGCCAAAAAAATAAAAATTCCTATAGAAAATTATATTTACTAAAACTTATTTTATTATCTTTTTATTTATCCTTTTTTGGACATAATTTGTTAAATTTTATTACTCATAGCTTTGTATTATATTTTCCAAAAATTAAAGTGTATATTTTAATTGTTGGTGTATTTATTGAGCGAACCTTCCAGTATCCCTTAAAAAATTACGTTCTTCTGCAGTTGGAGCAGAAACTCGTTTATTCGGAATAATTTAAGCAGGGCTATTCCAGATAAAGCAAAACTCTGTGTAAGGAATGGTTTCATCAATGGAGATTAGTTTGCAGCACCATCAAGAAAAATCAGTTATATTAAATTAAACTATTTATTTATTTATTTATTAAGTTTGCCTGCAAGATTTCTTGAATAGTGATATGTTAATGCTCCGTATATACATAAGCATAAATAAATAAAGTAATAACAAAAGAATAAGAATATAAATAAGAACAAAATAAAATATTATAAGGAGAGTGAATATATATATATATATATATATATATATATATATATATATATATATATATATATGTATATACGGAGTGAATGTGCTCTTTGAACTCCATTATAAGTGTCCTTAACTGAGACAGATTGTAATATTCTTCAATAAAAAAAGTTTTAAAAAATTTACATAACTAAATTCCAGTTAACATTATTTTATATATATTTCTTAATCAGTTTGGTACGAAAATAAATATAAGTAATAATGTAAAAGAAAACGGTGAATTATAGAAAGCGTGTTTCTGTTGTTTATTGTCTGAATATTGTGTTATAATTGCAAAAATCCTGTCACACAAAATTTTGTCTCTAAAATATACGAAATACATAAAGGTTTCCTACTTTTATGTAGCGAGGAAGAAAAAAAAAACTAATTCGTTAATGTTCCGCCAATTCAGCCAGTATCAGGACAGAAAATACAAAATCGCATAACTCCTTAACTTCCAAAAACGTACTGACTAATTTGTTTGGATTACTTGAATAGACGGTACGTTTTTTGGAGTGATTCGATCTATTTTCTAATCTGATGTTGTCTGAATTGCCAAATATTGACGGGGTAGTTTGTTCTTATCTGCATTTTATGGTGTGTTTTACAATCAAAAACTATGGGAACACACACACATTTTAATGGGTTTTTTATATGCTCGTGTTTTTGATGTTTTTCATCTCCAGCCGATAAGGTGAAAAAAAAAGTGCTCAGTGCTAATGCCGCTATAATTTAAGCTAATTAATTGTGTTTTTTATACTTTGTGAAATGTCTAAATTCACCTTTAGAGACACAAGGTTGTGTGGTTGTACTTCCCTAATTATAACTTTACATCTGATTTCTGTTTTATGTTGATATTTTTCTCGTTTATATTAATTGCATGAATACTTTTGAAACTATATTCTTCAATTATTGGAGGAAGTTAGTCAACTGTTCAACATATCATGAGTGATAAATATTCAGGACGCAGTCACTATATAGTTTTTATTGTTGCCGACGGTTCAACCCAAACATGTGGGTAATCATTAGGACATGTTTTGAGCACTGAAGGTGTTTGGATATTAAAATGTATATGAAACTGTGGCAACACTGGTGTTACCTCCATGTTGGATATAGTTGGTTTTGGGTGTGAAGTCAGTCACATGTATAAGTTACAGGTTAATAAATGTGTTCACAATAATCGGTCTTATTATTTATAGCCAACATAAAAAATGACTTAGTCGAAAAATAATAATGTACTAGGGGATCAATTACACTCTTAAGTTGCTATGATACTAATTTGGTCCTGTGTATAGGTATGTATATGTTCTTTTTATTTATTTATTTTTAGGTTATTTTATTCTTATTTATTGTATATATATTATTTTTCTGTATAATTTATTTTATTTATTGTACATAGAGTGTGAATGTGATCTCTGAACACTATTATAAATGTCCTTGAGACAGTTTGTAATATTTTTCAATAAATAAGTTTTAAAAAAAAATTAGGTCTAATCTTTAATCTGGAATTCTTTTAGGAGGTTTTACTATTCTTCCTGTTCTAGTTTGGTAACCGTCAGAATCATTACCATAATCATTATTACATTCTTCCCCACTAAAATTACCACAATTATTACTATTTTCTTCATTACAATTGATATCTACATTATTTTGTATTTCTCTTTAATTTCATATGTTATTCAATTATAATTGTATTTGTATTTTATTCTGTTTAAGTTTGTATAATTGGTTACTGTTTTAAATTTGTATTATTGAATCATGTTTCGTTTTGAATAATCGTATTTTGTTTTAATTTTGTATTCCAATAATATTGAAATTATGTTCTGTAACTTGATAGACTTGAACGGGAGGATGTTTGGATATTATAATGTATATGATGCTGTGGCAACACTGTTGTTACCTCCATGTTGGATATAGTTGGTTTTGGGTGTGAAGTCACATGTATAAGTTACAGGTTAATAAATGTGTTCACAATAATCGGTCTTTTTATTTATAGCCAACATAAAACAGAAGGTATCCAAGTGCCCAAATACCTTATTCGAGTACTTGGATACCTTCAGTGCTCAAAACACGCCCTGATGATGACCCACATGTTTGGATTGAAACGTCAGCATTAATAAAAACTATATAATGACTGCGTCCTGAATATTTATCACCCTTTATATTATATTCTTAAATGTATTTCACTTCTCTCTGTGGCATACATTCTCTTCCATATTCAAAGCACCATACACAAAAAAAACGAGTTCATGGATAAAACGTGGAAAGAACTATAATTCCTTGATAAAATATAATTCTGTCGTCACTGAGTTATACTCGTAAACGATATTGGTAATTCCTTCCCTCCTGAAGACTGAAGGATGTCAAAAGAATCCTTTTCAGTTCCCCATCCAAACCAATTGTTGAGAGGCTTAACACTCAGCTGATTCAAGATGTAATTAATTCTTGAACGGGTCAGAAACGCTTTAGCACCAGCTAAATTAATACTTGAGGTAAAACAGGCTTGTTGAAGCGATAAAACATCTAAGGGCGATTCTCAGATTACGGGTAATTTTCATGATGGAATTTTAATAATTTTGGCTTAATTAATTTTTTATCACCTTATATTAATACTGAGCTAATCATCTTGACAAATTGACAATATAAGAATTCGTTATTGAATTTTTAAATTGACGTAATTACTACCAGCCTCAACTTATTTTTTTTTTAAATCAATTAAAGCAGTTTAATTTGTGCGTTATAGTGAACTATACTGCTATGTTAATTATAAATAGCTATCTAGCCAGAAATATTTGTAATTACTATTTTAAAATAATAATTAGTAGTATTTTATAAAACACTGTGGAAACTAATAGGCTTTTTCTATTTCTTTATTTATTATTATTTATGACTATACTAAGTCTTCATTAAAATAAAGATGTCTGATATACACTGGAGGTCATAAAAGCGGGTTAGGTGATCTGTCCCTCTCCGACTGAATTGGAAAGGAAACTATATGGAAGCCTGGAGGACCTGAAGAGGACTAGTGAATTCTTCATTTTAGTTCCTGACCTAGTCATATAAGGAAGAACACAGAAGAAGAAGAAGAAGAAGAAATGTCAAGGTATTGCATGAAGAAGAGCTGAGAAAGTTCGCTCTATTTGTACTAAGTAAATATAATTTTATCTTATACAACAATATATTTAAGTTCTAATGATAATTCGCGTTTGAGACTTATTTTACACCGCCTAGCTAAATAATATTCTCAAAAAAATACAGTTTAATTCCTATCTTTTAAACATTTAAATAAATAACAATAATATTGTGACATTAATTTCGATTAAATCGAAAATATTATACAATGCACTGAGTTATATATCAACGAACCGGATCAATAAGTCACGTGACGTAACTGAACATTGACACTTTAGCTAAGCGTAACACGTTTGTTGACTTTGCCGGTACCTCACCCTCCTAGCAAAACATTGTTAGTGGTTTCCGGTTGGGGACATAACTAACCCATCAACAAAGCCTTCCAGTCAGAACCTGACAAAGATTAGTTAAACCTTGTAAGAAATTCACTACTAAATATAAGTGTATATTTTAGGTTATATGGTAAATCTTAATAACTGGAAATCAAGATTTATTTATTGATTTTATACTATTTTATTGAGTAATATAACATTGAGTCACAATATGGACTATGGTTGTAGTGAGAAACCAGTTCATTCACAGCATATTTACATAAAATATACAAAAATAAAATAAAGGGAAAACAATTATAAAAAATATAATATATCAAAACAAGATAAATTTAAAGTAAAATAACACAGACATACCTATATTCGCTGTTTACAATCAACGAAGGGAAATACGAACGAAGCTTGTCTCTCCACCTGTGGAAGGAAAAAGAAGACTATAGGGGATCCCTATGCTATACTCTATACCGTGTCACTGGCACTAAAATAAAGTTAGTTAACTTGGAATAATTGAAATTAAGATCACTTGAAACCGGTATAGCTAAATACCTACATGTCTGGAATGCAGAGTTTGATCGTTGCCAGAACTCCGATGTATACACATTAAAAAGGTCACGTGGCCACTACCGTTTCGTGAAGGATTGTAGAGATGGTTGGAGCTAGATAATTAGAACAAGAAGATATGGATGATAAGTAAGGTTCTGGTGTAATTTAGAGACTTTTTCTGGGGTATGCTCTGGGAAAAAATGGGATATTAAGGTCACGGAGTAGAGTTCTGTTGGACTTCTTATTGGGCATTTACTACAGTTAGAAATGATCATATAGGTCAAAATTTAGCGTTCTTCTACAGTTCTAGTCCGCAGGTCCAGATGGGTGTTAGGATTGTCTTGTTGACTGTAATTTCTTGTCAAATTTAAAGCGGATTTAACACGATATAAATAAATACCTAATTGTGGGTTAATGGTTGACTGTCGTGAATAATGAAGAGAAGAATGGTTGCGGTGATCAGTCAGAAATAAAAAATAAATAATAATATTTATTTTAACATTTCCCTTTGTTTGGCCCTGAAGTTCAGGCCTTCATCAGGACTGTTCGAAGAGATAGTTCGAATAGATTGCAATATTCGAATTGAGTTCATAAATAAACACAATTCACAAAGTGATACATCTCTGTTTACATTTGATGCTGGGAAACTACTGATTAATCATGAACTAATATTGTTTCAAAGTCGATAAAATGTAAACATTTCATTCCGCCCTTTTTGGTGTCAAGGTATTAGGATGTCCCATAAGTGCTTCCCTTTTTTTAAAATTTGTTCTGTAAGGTTGATTTACTGTGATATGTATATATATATATATATATATATATATATATATATATATATATATATATATATATATATATATATATATACGAACATTTATGTTCTTTTACCTTCATTCATCTCTGAGGAAGCCTCTTATACCCTTTCTCCAAAATTGTACCTCATCCTCCGTACTCCCCAGACCTTGCCCCATCCAATTATTACTTGTTTCTTTCGTTAAAAAATTCACTCCGTTATAAACGTCACAAATCCGAAATCGAAATAAAAACTCATCTCGATGGATATTTTGCGAGCAATTCTCAAAATTTTGGAAAAAGTGTATACGATGCTTTCTGACAGATGGAAGAAGGTAATAGAGTATAAATGTGCTTATATAACACAATGAATCAACCTTAAAATCAAATAGAGAAAAATAATGGAACTTATACGACACCCTAATACATTTCAGTCCACCTACAAATATTAAATAATCTAATAATGGAACTAGAACTTAAACAAATCATTTTGCCATTGCTTCGGGAAGCAAGCTTGTTAAAATATTTTCGAATCGCAAATGATTCAGTGTGATTACACTTAAATTTTTTTGAAGATAAAAAACTTCTTTTCTTTTTTGTCTTTTTTATTATTTATTTATTGAGTAATATAACATTTTGTCAAAATTGAAGAGAACCAATCGTTAAGCATGTACGATCGCTTTTTTAATTGGATAATTTAAACATCAACTTGCTCAAGGAAATTTATGATTGATTAATTTTTGTTGAAATTTAATTATTATTATATAAAATAATTCATCTTAATAATACTCCTGCCTTGATTCATAAATAAACTGATATCATTAATGACGGGGTGTGTTATGTATGTTAATAGTGTTTAAAACTTGAGAATGTATGCCCTTCGTTTTTTTTTTTTAGCCTCCACAGCTCGCTCATTTGTATTTCTAAAACAAATTCAACAACCCTGTGTTCGTGTTCATTCGTGCATGTGGTCCTTTTTTCCGAGATAATTATGTTACGCGAACTCACAAAGAAATAAAGTCAAGACGAAGTTTAGCACAGCATATTGATTTGACTTACTTAACAAAACAAGATAAGGACACGTGATAAAAAAATAAAATAAAAACATAGCTGAATGAAATTTATATGAAAATGAAAAAAAAAAATCTCACATTGTTATTTACTCTGATTTATTTGACTAATTCTAATTTCATAAACAACCTACCCCCCCTCCTCCCCTGCTATCCTTCTAGTGACAGCTAGATGCCAGCATGTTTGCCTTTTTTTTTTCTTGTCAAGTTTTATTGAGTTATTAGCTGAATCATCTCAGACATGATGCTACACTACTAATATTGTAATATTAAGTCATTTTTTATTTCTTAATGATATTTACAACTGTATTAAATAAATACATCTAGTAAATTTGAACATATGGATATAATGACATGAAAATATTTCCTGAGTAACTACCCAGTGATCTAATGATATGTCTACATTAGGAGATCAAGGGGCCATCTTCTTTTCAGACGCAGCGGAGGGTTATCAGGAATTGAAGAGGAACCAAGGTTAGAAACGAGAGGGTTAGGATGATTCTGAAGTTTATTATGGAAGGATATGTATCTGGATTGGGCCAGGTTAGAAACATTAGAAACATTAAGGTCATTATGGATGGTTTTATTCGTAACAAAGCAGGGAGCATTGAGGATATTGCGAAGGATTTTGGATTGTAAGGATTGGATACGAGAGGAATTCGATGGTTTAGTGGAGCCCCATAGCTTAACACCGGAAGTCCAAATAGACCTTATTATAGCCATGTATATGAGTATTTTGTAATTAATTGGGAGTTTAGATTCGTTTGTCTAGTTAGTGCTGAAGTAATCGGAAACGTCGAGAGGTTTCTTGTCGTTTCAGTCTGGTATGAAAAGATATTTTTAAAATGATAATTAGAATTGTTTTGCTCTTCTGTGATACTTATTAGAAATTTAGTTTTCCATAGTTATTGTACTTGCTATAAAATATTTGTATTGAATTCTCTGTTCAATATTTTACATTAAAAATTTTACCCTTATTGTTTTATTCGGCGGGTGTGTGTGATTATAGCGATTCTTCTAAGTGTCTACTGTTATTAATACCAGTGAGAGGCGCTGGGATTTCCTAGTGTCCTGCCTTTCCTTCCACGTGTGGGGAGCAAGGCTTGGCTCGGAGATCTTCAGTGAACGAATTTCTTTGATATGTAATGGAAGCATGGTTAGTTATTTTGATCAGTTTAATTTCTTTTTGTTTAGTTTATATACATTTACTTTTAGTATTATTATTTTTCTTGATAATTATTTTTAAATAGAGTGTGGATAAGCTCTCTGAACACTATTACAAATGTCCTTAATTGTGACAGATTGTAATATATCTCAATAAATATGTTTAATTAATAAAAAAAAACACTGTTTTATTTATTTATGTTTTCACACATTTTTTATCAAATGCCTATGATTAGGAATTATATAATTGGTCAAAATGGAAAAGGCATCTCACAGATGACATGGGACTAGTTATACTACATATAGAGGTACGACTCTATTTCACCTCAAATTACTGCAACACATGAGGGTTAAGAGAGTGTGTTGATTAGACTTAATTTTTTTTATGTTTTTTTTATAAACTTATAAATAACTTCCTACAATCAAAATATCGTTATTTTTTAGATTTTTTTTCTTTTTATTATATTTATATTAACTGCGACTTTATTTAATTTTTTTTCACGTTGGAAGAAAGGACAGTTTTTCCTCCTGGATACACCGGTAATGACTGATATTCTATAGTCGTTATTTTAGTATCTTTTTATTATTATTTTTTTTAAACTGTTGTAGTTAGATCTTCTCTCCTGGTGTGCATTTATGTGAACTTTGGCTCCTATTACCAATGATATCCTAATGACAAAACCTTGACTGTTATTTAAAGGTGTGTTTTGACTTACTTTGATACCGTCAGCAGATGGAAAAATGTCAAAAACAAGAGAAAAAAATATTAGCTTAGTGAAATAACCATTTATATATTTGTTTATCCCACAGCTTTTGAAATGTCTAAACGCACTTTAAAATATTTGAAACTCATGGTTCGGTGTTGGCATATTCCAATAACATCTTAATCACAGCTATTTTTATTTTTATTTTCACTTCTCATTGATTCATGTAGAAATTCATTTGCACCAGTAATGATTATAACAAACATCGAATGAGTTGTAAAAAAATAATGCAATGATAGATAGTAATTTTTATTTATTTTTTTATTCGCAATATAATGTATCTATGCACGTAATTACATGTATTCAGTATGATTACTGTGGTTTTCCTTTACCAAACAGCATTTATTATGTTTTTTTATCTTTCTCTTTTTCCAAAGCTTGCTTCTCTTCCATGATGGTATTTTCCAGCAAGCTTTCTACCACCGCGTTTTATCATTTTACTCTTTGGTCTCCTTTTTTTCTCTCTTCTACTTCCAGTTCCATGCTTACCATTGGTAATATTTCTGGATACGTTCTTTAAACATGCCCAAACCACCAGTTTTTTTTTCCTTTTCACCTCCATTAGCTCCATAATTCTTTCATTTTTAATTCGTTCCCTTCAGGGATTTTCTAACTGCTCTTACTGCTCTAACCTGCCCCTACCCCTTATCCAAAAATCCATATAGTTTCCTTTCCAAAAGTCTTTTCCGGTTTCTTGCATTGATGACCCATGTCTCCTAGACACTCGTCGTTAGAGGATCGAATATAGATTTAAATAGTAGTTTTCTAGCACTGAACTGTATTTTCGAGCTCCAAAGGATGACGTTGTATTGATAATACATCGCATTGACTATTCTTCCGTCACCGACTGTCCAGGCGATATCAGAATGATTTATGGGACAAAATTCTTATCGTCGGGTTTCTTAACGTTAGGGGATATGTCTGTATACATAAACATTTCGATTTGAATGTTTGTATAATTTCAACATGGATCTTTATTCTTCTTGTATTATTTGATGTTTAATAATTTACTTAAGAAAGAGTTTTATGTTAGTTTAGGTATAAAGTTTGAACATTTTTCTCTTCCTTATAATTTAAATTATTTATCTATCCAACGTTTTGGACTCTTTGTCCATCTTCAGAGACATTTCTATTCACCGTTAGAACATCATAACGTGACATTTGTTATAATGTTTTCCTATATTTACACATATTTGCTTAAAATGTATTTACAATTCATTTTTTTAATTTATCTTCTTAATCCTTTTCCTTTATCGCATATTCTTTTAATGCATGTTATCAAACATTTTTCTTTCTTTCTGTATTCCATTTAACAATTTTATACATCACTTGGTCAATTTTCATCATCACATTGCTAGTTATTTAAGCGAACTTTGTTCTAGTCCTTTTATGTATAAATATAGGAAACAATTGAAACCACTTCAGTCAATAAAATGCGAAAAATCGTTTTCGATGAAAATAAGCTTAGAACGGCGAGATGCGTGTTGAGTGCAAGAACCATGTTAATCTGTTGCGTAGTTCCGTTAATACATGATGTCTTTTTCGATCGTTGAGCGCAGAAATAACATGAGTAATAATAAAATAACATGAGAAATAACACTTTCACTATTGTAAAAGTGAATACGGTTGTATTTACACAAGTAAAAGTGAATACGGCAGTATTGACGTTTATCAAAATGAATACGCTTAAATTTTCAGAAGTGATTAGAAACATTTCCACACAACCTTCTTAATGAATACTCTTATTTATTTAAAAAAAATATATTTACTATATGCATAATTTTATTTTTGTAAATAATATTATATTCTTTGTTTTACAGTACGTTATGTTAATTATGTTACAATGTATTATGTTATGTTAATTATCACTTGTAATATTTTTAAGTAATATAAAATCCCGAGTATTTATATTTACACTTATAATCAAATTAAATTGTAAAATAAATTAAAATCAATATAAATTACTGTAAAAAAATTGTTAGTTAAAAAATATAAACTTTTAATGAATTCCAAGTTTTCAGCTGTCAGTAAAAGACAGTTGAGGGCAGAGACAGCATAAGTTCGAATCAAATTTTCAATTTTCCTGAGCCTAATTTATGTCATAATTATGTCATTTTTGCATGATAACAACATAAATGCATGTTATGACAGAGAAAAAAAAGTTCAAATATTTGAAGATTTGTAGGAGTTATGACGTTTTTTTCTATCTCCTGAAAAATTTGAACTATGTGAATGAAAAGGTTTACTGTATGGTTTGAAACTATGGTTTAAGAAGTTTATTGTATATACTTTTTGATTATTATTTATTGTTATCTACTTACTTTATATTTTTTGTGAATACGGTGTGAATGTTACCCTACTTCACTATAAATAATGTCCAAGAGACAGATTGTTGTAATACTCAATAAATAAATTTAAAAAATGAAATAAAATAATATATCTTTTCTATATATATTTTTGTGTGTTGCCATATTGTTAATCTACGGAACTTTAAATGAAGTCTGATTTAGCATTGATTATTTCAAAGCACAATTCAAAGAAAGGCCATGATTGGCTTGGCAAGGAACTTAGTCTGCCACAAGAGATAATAAGCTAAGGTTTGTGGAGCCATACTTCAGGAGAGTCACTCCAAATATCTTGCTGACTTAATATTGTTCCTTAAGAAAATTAAAATTTAATCATATCTTGTAATTGTATATATACCTGTTAAGTTTTTTTAAGTTTGTATGTTCTTCTTCAAATTTTAATGATACCTGTTAATTTTTCTTCTCGTCGTAAACCAACGACTTCCTGTCCTACAGTTTCCTTTAACAATACTCCACTTATCCCTGCTGAGCAAATCCGATATCTAGGACTCCACCTGGACAAACGACTAACTTGGAATCCTCATACTAGACTGAAACGACAAGAAACCGCTCGACGTTTCCGATTACTTCAGCACTTACTAGACAAACGCTCTAAACTTCCCATTAATTACAAAAAACTTATATACTTGACTATAATAAGACCTATTTGGACTTACGGAGTTGAGCTATGGGGCTCCACTAAACCATCGAATTCCTCTCGCGTCCAATCCTTACAATCCAAAATCCTTCGTAAAATCCTCAATGCTCCTTACATTGTCACTAATAAAATTATCCATAAAGATCTTAATGTTCCTTATGTTTCAGATCTGGCCCAATCCAGATACCTATCCTTCCATAATAAACTTCAGAATCATCCCAATCCTCTCGTTTCTAACCTTGCTTCCTCTTCAATTCCTGATAACCCTCCGAGGCGTCTGAAAAGAAGATGGCCCCGTGATCTCCTAATGTAGTCATATCATTAGAGTGCTACCATTGGGTAGTTACTCAGCAAGTGTATTCATGTCATTATATCTATTATGTCCAAATTTACTTGATGTATTTATGTAATACAGTTGTAAATGTCATAAAGAAATTAAAAAAAAAAAAATTCTTCTATTAATCTTTAATTGTTAATTTTAATATTTTTAAACTTTCTTCCTGTAATGTTTAATATTTAAATTGTACTTTTTACCTTTTCTTGTTTTAATATTAATTTATAATTTTTAAAACGCATTTTTAGATTATAATCTTGAAATCATTACCTTTTTTTCAAATGTCTTTGTTAACTTATATTTTTTTAATATTTAATTTTAATGGTTACGTCAACTTTTCTTCTGGTAATTTTTAATATTTATACTGTACTCTTTAAGTTCTCTTCTTTTAATATGAATTTTTATATTTTTAAAGTATTTTTTGTTTTATTCTTAAAACCGTTAACATTTTTTTAATGTGTCTTTGTTAACTTATCTCATTTTAATCTTTAACTTTCAATTTTTATAACTTTAATTCAATTCAACTTTAAAGTGTATTTGTTAGCTGTAGTTTCGTTATGTATGCCTACGAAGTTGTTGATCCATGTTGTTCTATCCATACATATTATATTGTGATATAGGGCGAAAATAACCCAGAAGGTTGAAGAGCCGAAAACAATTATAAATAAATAAAATTTCAATGTCGGTGATATGTTTACCTAAGAGTAATTTATTTATATATCGACATGGGTAGAGTGTAATCTAATAATACTCCGGTAGCATGTTCGATGCACCAAATTTCTCACTCATTTATCTCTATTGTTTTACTTACACTTTCTCTACGCTTCGATTTAAGGTTTTCATTAACTATTAACTGATTTTTTATATCATGAGCTAAAATTACGACTCCTGTGCGACCTAGTCTCATCGACATTTAGACATTGAAACCAATAGTCAGGGGGGTCGGGGGTGTTGGTAGCTAGTTCGCCAGCTAAACGGTTAGTTTAGTAGCTAACAAGCCAATTATTGGCAACTAAAATAGTTCGGGGTAGAACTTCCACTAGTCAGCTTGTAAACGTGATTATACCCTGGCAATTTACTAGAAGCTTGTGAATTTTCAGACTTGTACCTAGTAAATACATCCAGTTTAAACCATGTACATACAGTATTTCAAAATAGAGAAGAAGAAGATTAAGTCTTTTTACTTATCAAAATTACATATCAGTTATAAAACAATACAAAATAATATTTTTTGGATTTAAAACCTAAAATCAGACATGCTACATGGTATGTTGAGCGTCAGAGGACTCTGTGTTCTATAACAAAATTATATTGCAATATATTTAAGTACAACTAATTAATAAGAAAATAAGAATGATTATATTTACAATGTAAAAGTTATATAAATATTTTAATTACAAAAAGAGTGGTACCAAAATTCTCCAATTTATTAATTGTTAAATTCTCCGGTGAGCATTATTCTATAGGAGAAAGCAGACTTGCAGTAATTTACCAATGCTATCCAATTGTTTCCATTTATTAAATCTATTACTTGATCCCGAGATAAATTTCTAGATTTTATCGGACAAGCAGCCAGGAAGTGATAGAGATCTTCTGTTTCGTTTGTATTACACATGCTACAATTATTATTTGTTTGCTTGAAGTGTTTATAATTCAAGTTCAAAACATCAGCTCTAATTTTAATTACCCATCTGATTACCTTCAATGAGCTTTTGTCATCAATATAATTTACTGAAGTTAAATGAGGATTAAAAGTGAGAGTTTTAGAATTCCGAAATTCAATTACATATTGATTATATATGTCTTCCTGAATTTGGGTTCTTAGTAAATATAAATAAGCTCTCTATAGTTCAACATCATTACAGTTAGATCGATTTAAGTTGAAATTTAATCCATGCAGTTCTATCAGATTAAGTAAGTCCCTAAATCATGCGATTTCTTTTTTAATTATCTGTAGTCCTAATATTTTTGGATATCTATGTGGTGGAAGATTCAAAATTTTTATAATGTAATCAAAGTGGGGTTTAATTGTGAAGATAAATAACGGATCTATTTTAGTCTCAAAGTGAATGTTTCAAAATAAACTTTATCGTTAAAAAAAAAATATAATGTATATAGGTATGTTTTATACAAGATGTTTTTTTTTTACTTTTATTTCTATTTTTATTTACTCATGTGTATATATATATTTTTTTTTTCTTATTCTTTTGTTATTACTTTATTTATTTATATTTTTGTATATACGGTATGAATGAACTCTCTGAACTCTATTATAAGTGTCCTTAACTGTGACAAATTGTAGTATTTCTGAATAAAGTGTTTAAATCAAAATCAATCGTTAAAAAAAAAAAAAAAAAATCCTACCACTCCCAATTGTAGCTATCTACAGTCGCAGTCGTAGAAATGGCACCACCTATTTTTTTTTTTAATTCTTATGTTGATAACACTGATTGAATTTTTTTTTGTTTATCTACTTATTACTTATTAAAGTTACAAAGTTAAAAAAAAGTTAATTATTGTACCAAGGCGAGCTTAATGAGTGATGATAGACTGCCTAGACAATGCTTTAATAAGCTCAGAGCTCTAGATACATCCGGAGGAAAACCTTATCCAATTTATAACTGGGGTACCCAAGTAAAAATGATTGAGTTGCCAGGAACTGTGTGTTTTATCTCAAGATGTGATGAGTTTTAAAGATGAAACAATTGAAAAAATGAGGAACCACCATGCATCCAAGACAGCGACAGAAAATTAAATACTAATTTTTTCTTTTATTAAAGAAATTTACAACTGTAATTAATAATAAATACAACAAGTAAATTAAATACTAAATTAAACTGAAGATATAAAAAAAATCTGCTCCTTTAATAGCATCGCTCCAGAAGACTACATGCTGTTCAAGGCTCTAAATTTGAACAAACAAAGAGCAGTCAGTTGTCTCAGAGTGACAAGCAACGATTTTGTTAAAGTATACATAAAAGATAGTTCCGTCACTATTAAATCTATCGAAGTATGTAAAGAATGTATCTGCCTTGTGACTGACCCGATGCCCTATTTTTTTATTCACTGCAGCAAATATGTTGAACTTATAAATATTACTAATATTACTAAATAAATTCTTAAAGACATTTATTGTTGAATCAAGGGACGACATTATGGTAGAAGGTATATTGAAGATGGACAGTGTCGAAAAATTAAATCAAGTTTATTATTATCCTTACAATCCAAAATCCTTAGGAAAATCCTCAATGCTCCTTACTTTGTCACCAATAAAATAATCCATAACGACCTTAATGTTCCTTAGGTTTCTGATTAGGCCCAATCCAGATATTAATCCTTCCATAATAAACTTCAGAACAATCCGAATCCTCTCGTCTCTAACCTTGCTTCCTCTTCTATCCCTGATATTCCTCTGAGGCGAATGAAAAGAAGATGCCCTGGAGATCTCCCATTGTAAATACATTTTGTTTTTAGAGTACTACCAGTAGGTAGTTTCTCAACAAGTGATTTCATGTTATTATTTTCTGTTATCAACTTCACTAAATGTATTTTATTTATTAATATAGTTGTAAATAGCATGAATAAATAAAAATAAAAAGTGTATTATTTCATAAAAGGATGCTCAATAAACTGTTAATTAGTATAATTAATCACTATAGAAAAATGTTAATGCGTATTTATATTGTTATTTATTTATCATGGGTGATAAATATTCAGGAAGCAGACTTTTAAATATTTATTCAGCAAATTATTTACATTGTACAAACAGAAATGTTACCTCCCTTTCCCTACCCCCTGGCTATGTTTACCTACCTTTTGCTATCTGAAAAAGGACAACTGAGAAATCCTCCCCCGACCTTTTCACTAACCTACCAAATATGTCAGTACTTGAAAGCTTTCAGTGCTCGAACCACGGTCAGTAAGAGAAAATATTACAAATTTGTATAAATGGATTATATAAATTATTTATAGTTTGTATAACTTTTTACATATTTCATTTTTAATACTTGTATTGTAATATTAGTTAAGATTCATGTACCATCAATCAATGTAGTTTATTATTTACCATTATCTGTCGTATAATATCATATCTCTTAATTTATTTCAAATTTTCAGCCCGGATGATGACCCACCTGTTTGTGTTACAGATAAAAAATTAAATTTTTTTTTAGAAGACTGCGTCCTGAATATTTATCACCCACGATATGTAGAACGGTCGACTAGCTTACTTCAATTTTATTTATTTAATATCTCTAAAATATTTATAAACAAAAAATTGTTGAACTAATTATGTATTTATATGTATTTTTGTTAATTCGTTATAACTATTTGTCACCTATTGTGACCATAAAAAATTGAAAATTTTATAGTATTTTGGTTAATATATAAGTGAAATCTGTAGAATATACTTGGACTTTAAAACATACTAATAGATTAATTAATCAAAAAGTGATTGATAAATTACTTGAAAATTTTCCTTAAAGAGTCAATAATTATAATTGGTGACTTTACCCTACTTGACCATTATAAAATTTACCATCCTTAAAAGAAAACTTTTTAAAGTTTCAAAAATAAGCTCTGTTTAGGCAACTTTTCTAATTCCAATAACTGTCATGAGTTTCAATAAGGGAACATTCAAAATTTTGGGCTACATTCTAATTTTAAGCAGTGGACTGTATCTTAATGGATTGGTAGGTTATAATGATTGTGCAAAAAATAGCTCAGCTTCTTTATGCCAGCTTACATCTTTGGTTACCTGGAGGGCCCTCCGGTATGGTGCATCTGCTGTGACTTCTAGTGCTGGAGTGGTATGATCATGGGTGGCTGCCAAATGTGAAGTGGCCGAGGAAATCAGGAGCTCTCGAGGCTTAAGTGTTATCTTTTATCTTTTAGATCTGCCCCCACCACTCGCCGTAACGCGGGAGACTCAAACCATTCTTTCGTATAACCAAGCTCCTTCAAAAATAAACAATAATAAGGGTAATTCAATTTTTATAACAGACGCAGGTCGAGGCAGCTGGAATCTGAGGTTGGCAGGATTCAAATGATATGGACGAACAATTTTTTTTTTTTTTTTTAATCACGATATTGTAATAATGGCCGTCTTAACGTCCATAGCTTAAATAGACAACCATGTGAAAACCTCACGTATCCACTTTAACAACCTAACATATGTTTTATTAATAAATAATCAAAATCAAAACATTTATTAAATCATTAATACAGTTTAGACAAACAGACTATAAAAAGCCCAATGATATCTCTAAATAAACAATAGACTATAGATAATTAATAAAACTTAATTTAAGGAGTAATCTAAATTTAACTATTTACAACTAAACAACAAGAACTTACTGACTAACCTAAAGCTGATATACAATTTACTAACTAATATAAATCTGGATAATCTAAAAAAATACCCAAAGACTTCATCCATATAAGTCCGCTTCTTCCAGCAGTTACAGAGATAGAGGGAGAGAGAGAAAGAAGATAGAACTAACGTTTCCTCCAACGCACGTAGGTCTCTTCACCTTTTCCAATCACTGTTTCCTTCAATCTCCTAAAAACATCAGACTCTCTCTCTCTCTCTTTACACTGCCTTAATGCGCATTCACTGCCGCATAAATTAACTCTTTTGTTTTGTGCACTACAATATTATTAGCCTAAAAAAAATAATAAATTAAGTTCCCTAGTACTACATTGCATGAAATAGCTGGTGATGTGGTTGCCAATCAAAAATAATGTCGAAAAATTATAACTGAAAATCAAACATTTATCCAATGATTAGATTTAAGAGGCACGTAACAAGTGTAAAAATAAAAATATTTCTAATTCAAACAGTAAAATATCTTTGACAACTAATGTATTATCAATGTTGAAAAGGAAATTATTTTCAAATGCCTTGATAAAATAGTTTTTTTCCCACCGTTTAACCATTGTGTGATTTAATCGCTTGGTCAATTTCATGTAGAGAATATTAAGTATATTTTTGAGAATATTATAACATGTGTAAGGTAATATTGACATAAGCATATAACCATTGCTTAATGTGTTGTATATATATGTAAATAAAAAATAAAGTAATGAATCGACGTTAATTTATCAACGTCCCTTCTATTAATTTTCGATTCGTAAAAAGTAAATTATAGGCTTAAATTAGTTAATATAAAAAAATAAGACAAATTTAATTTTTATTCTTCATAATATGCTGTGGAGGAAAAACCATTTCTTGGGATTGGTTCGGTTCCATCTATTCCGAACCAGGATACTTTTCCCGTTGCCAAGTGGGTCAGCAACTAAATGTATTCCCCCATATCCCGTTGTCCTTTTACAATAATGTCATCAATGAAAAATATACAACTATGAGGCATTAAAAAAAAAGTTACATTGAATATTTATTGTTCATTGTCGAAAAAATAATATTGTGAAAAATATATCGATTTATTGGTTTGAGGTGGATCTAAAAATGAAAAGTAAACTTTTATTTTTTAAAAGTTCCGATATAATCAGAATGTTTATTATTATAAAGTTTTCGTGGTATTTCGGAAGTAGAAGATAATATTTCTTACAAAAAATTAAGTTCAAAATAAGGAAACCTAATGATTACTACAATTATTTCCACGAAAACGTAAATATTAGATCTAGAAACATTATAAATACATATCAATTCCTATGACAGAAATCTCGGAGAAAAACTCAATTTCATAACCACCTTATTTGAAAAATAATTACTTATCAATTTTTTTTATTTTTATAAATAAAATGTGTTTTCAGGCAATTATGTTTATTACAATACATCCCATATCATGGAAAAACAATAAAATCTTTGCAACAGTTAGTTGCAGTAATTTTTGCAGAAAAGATGGTACTTAAAGGTGACTGGATAGGAAATCACATAATTTCTTTATTCAAATTGAGGTGAAATTTTTTATTTTTTAATAAATCTGAACTTGTTTAATATTGAATATTAATATTAATTGAAGCGTTCAAAAGGAGGAAGTTTTTGTTCAAGTGGGGTGAATGTAGCACAGTTAAAGATAAAAAAAAATCACAAATAGTTTATGACATTTTTTTAAACGAAACATAGCTGTGTGTGTCCGCTCAATAATCCTCTTTGAACAGTTTTAACAACGACAAACACTATTTTCGTTTAAACAAAATTTTGTCTTGTTTATTATGAAGTAATGTTTATTTACTAAAGTCAAATATTTTTTATGTTATCACTTCCTATTCAACAACAAATGTAACGAGCATAAAAAAAAAAAAAAAAACGAATCTTAAATTTCCTGTTTTTTGGTGGAAATTGGGTAATTGTTTATATGAAATTTTTTGTAGATCTTGTCTACTATAAATATATTTCCATGCAGTAAATCCCGCTCTCAGGAGCAGAGAAGACTACGTCTAACACACACGATGGCATAGATGAATAGTGGAGTGGGTGTGCGGAATCCAAATTGGTGATTTGGGATTATGTGTTTAGGGTCTGTGATGGGATAGAGGCCGATCTAAGATGAGTTTTCCAATATTTTGCCCATAATGGGCAAAAGAGATATAGGAGGGCAAGAGGGTGTTCTGGCTGCTTTATAGGTTTAGGTATCATTTTGACTATGGATAATTTGAAAGAGTCAGGAATATATGTGGGTAGGAGTACAGCATTATATATATATATATATATATATATATATATATATATATATATATATATATATATATATATATATACTTGTGTGTGGGGGGGGGAATAGTATGGCTTTCTGAGGAAGCAGTTTTAGGGTCTGGGTTGTGATATGGAAATTTCTGAAGGATTAAGTGCTTTTGGTGAAGGAATCAGTTGGAATGGGATATCCAATTCTGCCTCAATAAACCCAAGGTGAATTGGATTAAGGATATCTGCGTGTGGATTAAAGCTTTTAAAAATTATAAAAAAAACTTAGCAAATATTTGAGATTTTTCTCTTTGAGATTGGGTTTCAGTAATAAGTGTAGTTAAAATCTATGAATTTAAGTAAGCTTTTTAGTGATCAACCATAGTGATTTGTCAGTAGTAGTAAGCTTTTCTGTAAAGTTTAATACATTCCTAATTTTGTATTTTCTAATTTCAGCTTTTAGGTGCTTAGTTAATTTGTTGTAATATGACTTATCTGATGGGTATCTAGTCCTGTGCCACTTCGATCTTGCTCTAAGTTTTTCCCTTAATAAGATACGAATGTGATGTAACAAATTAGTCTGTTGGGAGTTGTTAAATTTATTGGTTAATGTATTATCGTTTATTTTGTCACTTATATATAATACAAGGTTAGTATTAGATTTCAAAACCATACTCAAACCCCTCTGGACCTACGGACTTGAACTGTGGGGACAACTAAATTTTCGAACATCAAACGCATCCAATCCTTTCAGTCTAAAGTCCTCCGTATGATAGTCAATGCTCCTTATCACGTTACAAACAAAACCTACCATCATGACCTTTATATCCCTTATGTCTTTGACGTTATTCCATCCCGATTCTCAAATTTTCATTTGAACCTAATCCACCATTCTAACCCTTTAGCACAATCCTTATATAGTCATCCCTACAATACTCCTCGAAGGTTGAAACGGCAGTGGCCTCGAGATCTTTTGTAAAGACGCCAATGGAGTTCTGGCAATGGCCAGCTTCTCCACTAAAGTCATGAGTGTTTGTGGTTTTAGTGCCCTCTTTCAGTCTCCACCGGACTGGTTATGCCGGCGACGCGGTTGAGAGAGAAGCGCTGGGATCTCTTAGAGTCTCGCTTTGTCCTTCTCACGTGGGGAAAAGGGCTGGGCTCGGAGATCTCCTGCCTGATTGTAAATATTGTAATTAAGTATGAATGTTTTTCTATTTATTTCTTTTACTTAAAATTTATTTAAGTTTGCTAAGAATTTCTGTATTTTATTTAATTTTAACTCTAAGTTACATTTCCTCGGTTTATTATAGTTTTTGCCTTTTTTTTTTTTTTTTTCCAAACAGGCCTTAAAGACCACGCGAATACCATGAAGTTAATGCTTCCTCTTCATCTACCTCCTCTTCTCCCATATGCCCCTCATGAGCTCCGCGTGCTTACGTTTTCTCTCCTCAGATCACGCAACACCCTTTTTGGAGCGCTTCTTGTTGCAAGAACCGTTATTCTCTTGAGCGCCTTCCTGTACTCATCTCCGTCTAAACAATCTTGGTCTCTTAGCCCCACTTGGTCTATATGATCCTTAATCTGTTTAAAATACCCGCTCAAATTCTTATGAATGTGGTTGCGCTGAAAGATTTTATGGTTAAGACTTTCAGGATTCATCCTTATCATATGGCCATAGAACCTCAGCCTTCCCACTCTAGCTTCAGTTTCTAGATCCGTAGTTTTTGCCTTTGTTATATAGATGTATATATTTTTTATTTTTTGTATTGTATTGTATATATGGTATGAATGTGCCTCACTCAGCCTTATAACTCAGTGCCCTTACTTGTGGCAAAATGTATTATTTCTCAATAAACAGATATAAAAAAAAAAGTATTGGATTTACAACATGTCTGATTTCTTTGCTCCTCTTCCTTGCCTTTTAGGCTATAAGGATTTTTTCCGGGGCAGATAGTGACTGTGGGGGGGGGGGGGGGATAAATGCCAGAGTTAAAAGCCTCCCATGGCACCGGGATGTGAACATGTAATTATTTTTATCTACTTATCTTTGAACCGAGTTGTCGGACAAAGAGCGGTGCTGTGCACATGCATTAGCCCGCTCGGCAAAATCCCGCCCCTTTATCAAGCCTGATTTAATTACCTTATTTATTATACCTAATTACATTTTAAATAAATTTCGAATGCATCGCTCGGAAGCCTTCTGATCTAATTTGTTTTGAACCTCCCCTCACTGACGGATCAATTCCACCGCCTCTCTCGTCGTTCCTCTCTCTCCAAACTGACGATCGGAGCGTCTCTCCAAGGGGCCAGCGACTTTAACAGCACATCTGCTGCACCTCATCCTTTTTGGTGAATCGACAGCCTATCGGCTAAATTAATTTGGGCAGCATAAACCATATCGAGGGTGGCGAAAAGCGAGGCGTCAATAGGGTGATGCGTCATCATTAACAAGTTAGCAGACTAGCCCCAAATTTCAATCATTGCAAGTTTTTACTTTTACATACTAAATTTTAATACCCCTTCAAGGATAACGGATGGAATAAAAAAAACCGAATTAAGGATATTAACGGTTCAAATTATTCATAAATATTATTGAAGGAAGTTAGTCCACTGTTCTACATATCATCACTCCTTGGCTTCCAAAAACATACTGGCTAGATATAGATAGATAGATGACATGACTAGACAGTATGTTTTGTAGAGTGATTTGATCTATTTTCTATCCTGATCATGCCTGAATTGGCAAATATTGACGTGTTAGTTGGTTCTTATTTGCATTTTAAGGTGCTTTTATACGTTTCCAAAGCTATGGGAACACTTATATTTTAATGGATTTTTCCATATGCTCGTGTTTTTTTATGTTTTTCATCTACAATCAATAAGGAGAAAAAGAAAAAAAGTGCTCAGTGCTAATGCCAATATTATTTAAGGTAATTAATTGCATTTTTTATGGTTTGTGAAATGTCTAAATCCACCTTTAGAGAAACGAGGTTGTGTGGTTGAACTTCCCTAATTATAACTTTACATGTGATTTCTGTTGATATTTTTCTCGTTTATATTAATTGTATGAATACTTTTGAAATTTTATTCTTAAACAAGTAGGTCCGTGCGAAAAATTCGCACAGGACATTGTTATCAAATGCCAAATTAATAAGAAAATAAAATAATGTAACGTATCAAAAGATAAAGAAATCAAATGCTACGTTATCGATAAATATAATCGACAAAGGAAACAAAAATTAATTAAAATCTTCATTTTTGTTTGGAAAAAACATTTTTACAAAATTCAGTAAGCTGTGTCTTTGCTGAAAATTGTCCGATTTCGATGATTTTTTTTTTCTTTTGTAGGGAATTAAGAAATCTTTTATATATACATGGGAATAACCCAGGGAAAAGTGTGTAATTTTTTAGTTTTTCTCAAATAAAGTTTCTTTTCTTTCATAACTTATTTGCCTGAATTTTAGGGGTGCTTGGACTATTTTGCCCGCCTGAAGGAGAAGGAAGCCTTCGAAATCGGTGGCTCAATCTTGAGATTTGTTGAATAATTAACGATGATATGACTTGCCGATCAAAAACACCATCGATAAATAATATAAACTCTTCCTGTCTCGATCATAGAGACCTCAAGTCGACGAAATGAGACATGTATCCAATGACAGTACTACAATTAGCGTCAGGTTGTGTGGATGCGAACCCTATGGCTTGCGTTATCTCAAAAATAATACTTTTTGGGCTTAAAAACGCAGGATCCGATAGTTTCGGAGGAACTATCCGGGTCTTGCTGTACGCCTTAAAATCTTCAAGATCCAATTTGTCCCTTATCGATAACCTACCACCGTTCCTCTATTGAAGCCTAGCAAAATGTTTTTATCGACTTTATTTATTTTAGAAAGAAAAACAAAAGTGGAGAATACGATTCACTAATCCCCCGTGAAATTCTGAATCCAACGGTGCCCCATTCATGGTATTTGAGCATGACAGGAGCTTATATTTGGTACAAAACAGATTTTCAGCCTTACTGTAATAATATATGTAGGAATTATATTGGAGGAAGTTAGCCGACTGTTCTAGATATCGTGGTTGATAAATATTCAGGACGCAGTCATTACAATTTTTATTAGTGCCGACGTTTCAACCCAAACATGTAGTTCATCAGCAGGGCTGAAAATTGTTAATACAGTCAGAGATATAGTATTATACGACAGATAATGATTAATAATAAAAATATAGTGATTAATGGTATATGAAATAGACAAACGAAATATGTAAAAAGTAATACAAACTAAAAATAATTTATATAATCAATTTATAAAACATGTAATATTTTCTCTTACTAACAGTGTTTCGAGTACTGAAGGTATTCAAGTACTGACTCTTTGGTAGGTAAGTAAAAGGAACGGGGGAGGATTTCCCAGATGTGCTCTTTCAGATAGAAAAACGTAGGTAAACATAATCAGAGGAGGAGGTCGGTAACATTTTGCTGTCTAAATTATTTAAGATGCATGCAAGATTTGCATTATTTCTTATAGTTACAAAATTGTGACTATTGGCTAGTAATAAACATAAGCAAGGGGTACGAATCAATATAAACATAACATAGTTTGATTGAATGTATACAACAGTTAGCCGAACAATGTTTATAATACAGAAAATTGTAATGCATTGAAATTATAAGTAAGACAATATATCATACAATATTTTAAGAATAACAATATAAGTAAAAATAAAAATATATTCTATTAAGATTTGGTTGAAACGTCGGCACTAATAAAGACTTTATAATGACTGCATCTTGAATATTTATCACTCATCATAAATATTTATTAACTTTATTATATTTACACAAGAAAAAGGCACCCATTCATATTACATGTACCTGACCCCCATTATTATACAGTTTGACTGTGTATAATTATCTTTATTACTCTCTCAAATAAATAATACATTAGTTTAACATAGTTTTGTTATAGTTTATTTGCTAAAAATCTAGATATAGGGGAAATTAGGTACGGCTGTGACAATTTTCATCTAATCGTCCTCATTTTTTTTATTGTACCAATTAGATATAAGAAAGGTGATTTTTTTTATAGTAAACGATACACATCACTAAAATTTTTTCCAAAGGTTATCTTGAGTATGTAACTAAGGAAGCATTAAAAAAAAAAAAAAATAGAACTCTTCTCTCTTTTGTTTCTGGTGACTAATTATTATTTTTTTTAGCATGTGCATGTGCTCTTATATCTTATATCTTGTGTATCGTTTCTCGATGTTTATATGTGGCATGCCATACTATTGTATATAGAATAAGTATCTTTTTTTTTGTACTTTTATAATCTTTATTATCTTTATATTTATCTTTAATTGTATATAGCAATTATGTTTAAATTCTCTCTTATTCCTTTTATTTTATTTCTTTTGCTTGTACATAGTATTAATTCTGTAAATATTTCTATCTGTAAATAGGTCTCTTAACCTTTTTTTGCTGCTTTATAAAAATATCCAACCTTATATATCCCTTCTCATCTGAGATATTTATATATTATTTTATTGTAGAATATTTATTCTACCATGCTAGGCAGAATAAATATTTAATGATGGTCAAATAATGGGTAACTACCTTACATTTTATAGATTTATCTCTTTAGAGATGAAAGGCTGGTAAAGCCAGGCGCCCAACAAATAAAAAAATTCCGATAGAGAATTATATTTACTAAAACTTATTTTATTATATGTTTATTTCTCCTTTTTTTTTTTTTTTTTTTTTGGTCATAAGTACAATGGTTATCTCATAGGAAGAAATTAGAAGAAAAAAAACGAAATTGTCACAACCAAACCCACCATAAGAACGATTGTAACAGTGTTTGGGATTGGGAAGGATAAATTAAAAAAAAAAAACTAGTCAAAATCTATTTTATTGTATTATAAATATTTTGGAAAAATTTAGTCTAATAAGACATAAACAATTGTGTAAGAATCAACTTTCGGTCTTCCTCTACGGTAGTCTGGGCATCTAAAAGCAAAAGAAAAGAATATTCTCGTTTTACAACTTTACCCAGAAAATATGCCGAAACCAAACGCACTCAATAGAAAAATAAAAAAAATATAGTAGCTTTGAAAATGTAAAATTATCAACGCATATCCGCACCCAGTCTTCTTTAGTATGTTACATCGATCCCTTTAAGTCTTTTATTAGAGGATTACTACAGTCGTTGAAAATTCCCTTTTTGATCCGGAAGGGCTAGAAAGTTTGGCGGTTGATTATAATTACATTAGCTAGGATGAAGTGCTGTGTAGGAGTAAATGGAATGATAACAGACACTTACAAAGTCAATAATGGAAACCCTGTCACCAGGGTCTACAATACAAATCCCTTTGAAATGGTTCCTAGCAGCTAGTTGCGAATCCTCACCATCTTTCCCTTTATAGTTAACAGGTTATAGTTAATTTGTAAAGGAAATTTTCTAAAAAAAAAAAGATGTTCATAATAAAAAAATCTGGCGCGGTGCGCTCATCACACAAATTTTACTTACCACCCTCCTCTTAGCAGAAATAAGTATTTTCAGACAACGGGAGAATGAAAGTAAAATTTATAGTAGCTATATTAATTTATATTTCATTGTTGGTATTTTATTTGTAAAAGTGCCTTTATATATAAAAATTTTATTATTTATAACGCTTTAAACTATACAATTAAATATTAAATAGTACCAACAATAGCATTTATGAAAACCGTATATGTATATTTACATAATATTGTCGGAGCCTGTATTATATTAAGCTCATGTTACGTATGGAAGCATGTTATAATCTTTAGGGCGAGCTCGGGCGCTTTCGTATTCCTTTGGTTTCTCAATTACAACTATTCTCCGTTACGATTTCTTATTTCTCCTTTAGTTAATCGTCAAATTCTTTTATATTTTATATTTAACTATATTTTTTATTAGAGATAAATCTGAAACGGTCAATTGTTTCAAATGAAAAAAATTAAAGGTACTTTATAGGAAGATAATATTGACAATTAGCCATTTAGAGCACAACAACAAAACGAATAAAACCTACATTCTATCTAAAACTGCCTAATTGTACACAGATATAATGAATTTAATCAAAATCATTAGAGCTGTTTTCGAAAAAATCGTAAAAATGTGTTTCACCAACGATATAAAGTGCCAATACTGGTTAGCCGATTTTGACGAAAACGATTGTAACATATCAAGCATATAAAAACCTTAAATATGCATTTTCACTTTCGTACGAATTTTCGATTTTGAGCTAGACTGCTAGCAAACACACAAAGACACACAGTTCATTTTGCTGGTTATTTGGACTCAGGTAACCTCGATACTTGTATTTCCGTTGAAAACTGAGATTGACTCAGGGACAGGAGAATACCTTCAGTGCTCGAAACACGCCCTGATTATGACAAACATGTTTGGGTAGAAACTTCGGCACCAATAAAAACATTATAATGACTGCGTCCTTAATATTTATTACCCATAATATATCTATTGTAATCAGAAAAAACATATGAAAATTTGGTTGGAAATGCGATCATAGATTTATTTATCATAAATTTATCTTTATATAAAATAATTTAGTATTGAAACGATTATTCGGGGGGCTTTGGCCGTAATATGAGGTATTGAGATAACCCTCTCAATTCAATCCCTTTTTCTCGGCACTTGTCTCCAAGAAATGCTTGAATGGATCTCTCCCGGCTTCGGTAATTTCGCTGCTGACTTCTTAGAGTACATCTCCCTGCTAAAGTTCTCTCCCCGCCCCTTCAAATCCTCTTTCTAAGCCCATCCTGTCTCCAACCTCCTGCCACTGAAGTTTCTCGAGGACGAACCCAGGCCCAAGTACTGTCCTATTGAAAGGTATAATTTATAATGATCATCTTTTACAGGAGAGGCTTCAACGTAAATTAGTTCATGGAAACTTGGATGTAAGTTTAAAAAGATGAGGGTAAGATTAGTGGGCGACCGATTTTAACCAATTTCTTTTAGGTAATACTACATCGAAACAGACATGTCGAAAAACAAATGTTCCAGCATTCATTCCAATGAGAACTCGAAAGTGAGAAAAAAAAATTATGTTATATATTTTTGCCTTTGCTTTGTCCAAATTTTTACGTTGATAATAATATACATAAATATGGATAGATTTCGTTAAATTATATCGATCGTTAAAAATAAAGATTTTTCGTGTAAATTGATTCTGAACTCAATTATTTACGGCCAGTGATTGATAAATTAATGTAATCGCCAAATTCAAAAATATTTTGGTCAACAATTAAGTCTTTGCATAAAAAATGAAATCAAGCATCTCTCATTAATTTTGAAGAGTGGTACTCTTATTTCTTTAAGTTTATTCCCTTCAAAAATTATTTTAGATACCCACTTTGCGGGGGTCCTTCATCCACTTTTAGATGCTGACATATCATTTGAAGAAATCGAAATGGCAATTCTATGTGCCAAGATAGGTAAGAGTGCTGGCCCAGACCTCATTTCTTATGGATTTCACAAAAATTTTCTATAAACTTTATATACAGGCTCTCTTCAATAGAATCGAAGTAATTCCGAATGGTTGAAGTTGACTGTTTAACATGATACAATTTAAAAAAGGCATATCTAAAGATCCAGAACATTGTAGAAACATAACTTCAGCCGATACCATTCTAAAACTATTCATTCAAATACTTCTGTACAGACTAATAATATGCAATTTCACCTGAATCTATATTTTAGGGTTTATCCGTATTTATGAGTGACAAACTAAATGTTCCTGTTTCTAATATTGGCGTTTACATAATAATTGAATCAATCAGCAGGTTTGTTAATTTTAAACGTAAATTTTGAAATAAAAGCGTTTATTTCGTCACTTATAAATACTGACCAGTTCCTGTAATAGAGATATTAGTAAAAAAGACATTTTAACTATGACTTTAGATGAATTTATAAACGAAAAATCGAGATATTTAGTATTTTTATTTTATAAATAAAAACTGTGTTTTTTGTATTTATGTTTATTATTATACATCCCAGGCGTACTTGTAGAGGACGAAGCTTGTTTACGATTTTCATTTGCAAATTGTGAATACTGTACCAGTATGTGTGTTATGAATATCTTTTTTTTTTTTTCCTTTTTTTTCCTTTATCTCCGTTGCTTACTTATTTTGCTATTGTTTAACTATTTGTTTTACCTTACGGCTCTAATAATTATTATCATTGAACGACGGCATCCGTACATATATTATTACAGTAAGACTCGAAATCGGTTTTGTACCAAATATAAGCTCCTGTCATGCTCAAATAGCACGAATGGGGTACCGTTGGATTCAGAATTTCACGGGGGGTTAGCGAATCGTATTCTCCACTTTTGTTTTTCTTTCTAAAATAAATAAAGTCGATACAAACATTTTGCTAGGCTTCAATACTGGAACGGTGGTAGGTCTGTAGATCGATGCGGGACAAATTGGACCTTGGAGATTTTGATGCGTACAGCAAGACCCGGATAGTTCCTCCGGAACTATTAGATCCTGCGTTTATAAGCCCGAAAACGTACTGTTTTCGAGATAACGCAAGACATGAGGTTCGCATCCACACAACCTGACGCTAATTGTAGCACTGTCATTGGATACATGTCTCATTTCGTCGACTTGAGGTCTCTATGATCGAGACAACAAGAGTTTATATTATTTATCGATGGTGTTTTTGATCGGCAAGTCATATTATCGTTAATTCTTCAACAAATCTCAAGATTGAGCCACCGATTTCGAAGGCTTCCTTCTCCTTCAGGCGGGCAAAATAGTCCAAGCACCCCTAAAATTCAGGCAAATAAGTTATGAAAGAAAAGAAACTTTATTTGCGAATAACTAAAAAATTGCACACTTTTCCCTAGGTTATTCCCATGATTATATAAAACATTACTAAATTGTCTACAAAAGGAAAAACAAAACATTGAAATCGGACAATTTTTCGCAAAAATACAGCTTATTGAAATTTGTAAATATATTGGTTCCAAACAAAAATGATGATTTAAATTAATTTTGTTACCTTTGTCGATTATATTTGTCGACAAAGTAAGAATTGATTCCTTTATCTTTTGATACTTTGCATTATTTTATTTTCTTATTAATTTAGCATTATATAACAATATACTGTGCGAATTTTTCGCACGGGCCTACTAATATGTTATATTCAAATAAAAAAGAAATACTGTTCTTATTTTCTTAGAGACATTGATGGAGGATTGAGTTTGAGGGAGGATTGGTGTGGGTTTGATTACACCTAGGCCAGTTAATATTTATTTCGCGGTAGCACCATTCTGGTTAGTGAAGTGTGGCAATGTTTATGAAACCCACAAAAACACTTTCAAGCCGGACAAGTTTTCACCACAACTGCCTGTACCAGAAGCTAATTGTTTCGTTCTTGTTTAATTTGTTCAGGTATTATCGAATCGTTTATGATTTTTTTTTTTTTTACATTTTAAAAACAAAGTAATTTATTGCTATCACAATTAACAATTTTTTAATATATAAGTGCCATAAATCACCTTTCTTAATTTTTAGAAATTTTCTGTACGAGATTTAGAGAATAATTAGGAATTTTAGAACAATTAAGTAATTAAAAATATAGCGTTCAACATTTAATGCAATGGAAATCTTCTTATTTAGGCTGCCCATATCCTAGTTCATTTAGGTTTTTTTTTTTTTTTTTTTCTAGCAATGGAAATGTTCGTTCACAAAAAGTTGATACGAAATTATACTACACAACGTTAGCAATGATTCATAATTTTAATTACATAACTTAAGATGGATTTTAAAAAACATTATCATATATTCCATTTTAAATATATTATATATCTTGTTGTATCTTTTATATGATTTTATTATTAAAAACATATTTACACATAACTAGTATTTATTATACATTATGAGCAATCCTTAAAATTGAGGCATATTTAGAATCGAAGGCTCGAATACGATTTGATTGGATAGTTAGAAACTTTTAAAGTTACATCTGGATTTACTTAATTTATTTTTGTGTTGAAGTTATACATAGGAAATGGAAATCTTTGGATGCTCTTTTCATGAGGTTGA
Organism: Nezara viridula; assembly: GCA_928085145.1. Classification (NCBI taxonomy): domain Eukaryota; kingdom Metazoa; phylum Arthropoda; class Insecta; order Hemiptera; family Pentatomidae; genus Nezara; species Nezara viridula. The sequence goes on along the minus strand of OV725078.1, from coordinate 167,322,048 downwards.
ATCCCAATAATTATGAGAAATTTCAAAATTGTTAAATATATGGAGATTTTTAAACAAAATGGCGTCAATAATAATTTCTTTAAATAATAAAATTATTAAGTATGAACTTTAACTATAACAAAGAAAAATAGAGGAAGGATTTCTACCATTAAGCACTTCAATAAAGTTGATAACTCATATTTAATTTCATTTATGTATATTTGCTCTCATACTTGATTAGTCCCCCGAGAGAAATTAAAAAAAAAAAGAAAAAAAAAAAAAGCAATTTAACAAACACCAAAACTGGTTACTTCAATTTGTTGTTAAAACGAATAGTGTTTCACACGACCACATCAGACATCCAAAGCCATTACTTTAATTATAAAGGGCTAAAAATAACAGTTACTCTTGTCTGCTTGACATTTGACTTTTTCAACGACACTCAATGGAAAGAAACATACTCTTTCCAAGCTGTACAATACATTATAAAAAATTAATATTAATAATAAATAAAAAACAATAAAGAAAGCTACACTATATTTTTTTACTATTCATTAGGTTACCATTGATATATACCAATTAAATTCAAAACTTCAAAAAGGTCATTTCATACTTAAAAAAAAAAGTTTTTTCGTCATTATTTCACAACATTTTTTTTTTTTTTTTACCACTTTTGGTTTTCCAATTATAGAAGTCAAGTTAAACGTTCTAACGACAGTTTTGTTCTATCTTAAATTAAATTTGATGGAATTTTAACAGAATTGCTAATATTCATGTTTAAACTATCTTGTATAATTTCCAAGACATTCGTCGCCATAATTGACTAATTTAAAAAAAAAAAAGTTACTTTGCATCGTATCATTATTTCAAGTTTGATCATTATTGAAGAGAGGTGTCAAAGTTGACAAAACTAGCCGTCTATAAATCGACATTCCTCCCTGTCTTCTCGTACTCTTCAGAATCGTGGAACCTCGCCACAAAACACAGAAGTCAGATACAAGCCATGAAAATGAGGTATCCGCGTAAAATAGAAAGAAAGACACGGAGAAACAGGATTCGGAACGCCACCATATGGGATAATCTCAACGCCCAACCGTTGGAGACCATACTAGAGGAGCACAAACTAAGGTGGTTTGGACATCTTAAGATGGATCCAGATAAAAGCTCCAGGAAGAAGTACGAGAGCGGACTGAAGGGAAAAGGCATCTCCTGTGAGGACAGTGTAAAGGAGGCATACAGAAAGCGCGAAATAGATTGGAATAGGAGAATAGAATTTTTAGAAAAGAGAGAAAGCCGTGTTTACACCGGCAGGATAAGCAGCACCCTTAAACCGAACGGCGGTAGAAGAGGAAATGACTATGATGATTATTATCATTATTTGAATACATTTTTTTTACCACTCACTTTGTTTGCGATTAATTTTATTTTTATAGTTTATGTGTGTATAAAGTATAGCAAACCAACTACATTAATTAATATTTTAGGAAATCGGACAATCAATCTTAATTATTTTATTATCTTGACTCATATACAGGACTACAATAAGACCTATTTGGACTTACGGAGTTGAGCTCTGGGGCTCCACTAAGCCATCGAATTTCTCTCGTTTCCGAAATCCTTCCTAAATTCCTCACTGCTCCTTACTTTGTCACTATAAAATCATCCATAACGACCTTAATGTTCCTTATGTTTCTGACCTGGCCCAATCCAGATACCTTTCCTTCCATAACAAACTTCAAAACCATCCAAACCCTCTCGTTTCTAAACTTGCTTCCTCTTCGATCTCTGACAAACCTCCGAGGCGTCAGAAAAGAAGATGGCCTCTAGATCTAGTTTTGTAATTGCATTTTTAGAATGCTACCGGTGGGTAGTTTCTCAACAAGTGGTTTCAAGTTATTATATTCTTTTGTTCACATTTACTGAATGTATTTTTATTTGTAATACAGTGGTAAATATCATCAATAAAAAATTTTATTATTATTTACTGAATTCCTTTCGTTTTTGTTATTAAATAATTTTTAAGTGTTCTTTCATTGTTGTATAACATAAAAATAATGTAGGTGTTCTAAAAACTCGTGGTGAATTATATCACTTTTATCCTTCTTTCATCGGTGTAGTAACTGGGAGTTGAAAAGTAACAGAATGTAAAATAAGAACATTATCTGAAATTTAGAACGTTCAAATTGAATTTCTTTTATTATTATTATTAATTTCCAGCATGGAAAATAATAATTAGTCAGTAAATTCTCGAACGAAATAAAGGTTTACGCATTGAATGTCTTTTCTCTTTTCTCGATTATTAATACGTTTAATTTACAGGCCATTATTGTGGGGCTTACCCAACCTTTTTTTCCTCCCTACTAATTATTAATTCACAACATAAAATAAAATCAACCCAAGCTTCCGGATGAATAACTTTCTTCTTAAGCATGCCTTAATTAATAGTCTAAAGAAAACAAAAAAGAATAAAAATGTTGAAATATCCATTGCTTTTACAGCACTGTTGAATATAGAAGCTTATAAATTTTAATGACGCTATATTATCAATAGAAAGGAAAGACTCTTAGGAGGACCAATTGTTGAGGATTGCTTCGCAATAAAAGCTTCCAATACTCTTAAAAGCAGCATTTCTTCAGATCTATTTCATACAGCTCAGACTTAATGAAGTATGACAAGGTATACTTATTTTCATTCATTTTAAAAATAGTGATCATAGCCATTCCGACAAGAAAACATGTTTGTATCATTATTTGTTTACTTTGAGGGCAGAAAAGTTTCTTGGAAAATTACCCAATCAATTGGCTTTATCTGTTGCTTGTTCATTTTATTTTATTTTTTATTTTTACCACTTCTCAGCTCCATCGGGAGAAAAGGCTTCTTAGATGTTTTCTCCCATTTCTTTCTTGATCTGCTATTATGTCTTCGTCTGCGCACCTGTTCCCTGCATTCTATAATATGAACATCCATTGTAAGGTTGTTTATCATACAGTCGTTGTTTACTAATGACTTGTTTGACCTTGACAAACAGCAAACATTATTTCTATAGAAATATGAAAATATTGTTACAAATGAAATATCAGAACATCATTATTTTTAATGATGGACTTTAACCAGTGGGAACACTGAGTGAGGAATCTTTCACAACGGCGCACCATCCCTTGCATAGCACTAAGGAAAACGTCAACCACGTTTGGTCAGTATAAATTCCTTACCAATTGAATCGGTGAGTGCAGAAACCACTTCAGTAAAAAAAAAAAATGTGAAAAAACGTTTTCGATTAATAGAAGTTTATATAATGCAAGATGTGTGTTGAGTGTAAGAACCACGCTATTCTTTTGAGTAGTTCCGTAAATACAAGACGTCTTTTTCGATCGTTCAGCGCAGAAATAACATGAGTCACTGACTGACGTGGTTTCTGCACCCACTGCTGGATCGCATGACAAGCAGTGATGAGCATATTTATATTCAAAATATAAATACGAATACCATTTATATTTACGTTACATATGAATATATTTATACTCATAAAAAGAAATCTGAATACAGATGATAAGCATTCACGGCTGATTTAGCTATACTAAACAAACACACAACCACCAGGAAAAGCACAAACAAAATAATGAGAACAGCAAAAATAGAATCCTCAAAGAAATATTGCAAACTATTGAAGAAATCTGGTAGGCTGGAAATATATACGAATTCTTCATTCTTCATTCTTCGGATATAAAGCGAGAAATACACAAACGCGAGGGAAAGATGGCAAATTGGCGGCATCAAAAGAAAAGATTCTAAGCATCTGGAAGGAACATTTCCAGCAGCTCCTCAATCAACGGCACCCCAAAAACGTAGAAGACATGGACCACACTGAGGACACCGACCCACTTAAGGTTAAAAAAAACAGATATTCAGGATGTGGAAATATCTATCGGCTGGCTTTAAACAAGAAAGCCCCAGGAATAGACAATCTACCATCAGAATAAGAACACCTTAGAGACAAGCTGTTGAACAAATCCTGAAAATATGGGAGGAGGAACGGATACCAGAAGCCTGGAACACAAGGCTGATCTGTCCTATCGTTAAGAAGGGTATGTTAATTACTGATTTACTGATTTGTTAATTACAGAGGCATTGCACTTATTCCGGTTGGCTATAAGACAATGACTAATATTCTGCTAAATCGGATATATCCGTATTATGAAAACATAATATGCGACCATCAAACAGGATTCAGGAGAGGGATGAGTACACTAGATGAGATATTCATCCTGAAACAAGTACTCTAAAAACGATCGGAAGTTGATCAGGATGTAGACTCAAAGCAGAAACTGTCTCTGGAAGATCATGGCTTGACAGGGTGTTCCTGGAAAGTTAGTGAGGTTGACAAAGGAGTGTACAATTGATCCTAAATCCACGGTTCTAAAACAAGAAGTATCTGAATCCTTTGAAGCTCGGATAGACTTGAGGCAGAGAGATGGACTCTCGCCTCTGCTGACAACTTAGCCCTAAAGAAAGTAATAAAAACATCACGCGAAGATGGAGGGGTTTCCGTCAGAATAAAACATAAAATCGTAGCATATGCGGCTGATATAGCTGTCCGCGGAAGCAATCAATAGGATATTGAGAGAATCACTCAGACTCTTTAAACAGACGCAGAGCAAATCGGACTACAAGTCAATGCAGACAAATCAAACTATATGGTAGTAAGCCCAAAAATCTACCCTAATATAATGATCTGCGTAGACTCTCAGTCAATCCCGAATACAGACGGATTCAAATACCTCGGCTCCATAATAACCTCAGTAAATGACCAACTAACAGAAATAGACCAGCGAATAACAAGTGTGAGCAGAGATTTTTTAACCCTTTCAAGATACTGAAGTCCAGAAAAATGTCCAGAAATCTAAAACTAAGGGTGTACAATGCCGTGATAAATCCTGTTCTGCTGTACGGCTGTAAAACCTGGACTCTGATCGGCACACCAGAAGCCATAATTGAGAAAATCGATAGAAAAGTTCTCTATACGATAACAGGGCCTATCTGCATAAGTACATTAACATATAGAGGAAAAGAAACAATAACTGCTAAAATAAACTGGTCAGCCAATATCTCATAATATGAACTCAAGGAGGTTAAGATGGGCATGTAGTTTGAAGCAATCCATTAAAACGCCTTTACACAACACTGAATGCCAGATTAGTAGGAAAGAGACCACGTGGGAGGCCAAAAACTAAATTGATAGATTGAATCAACAAAGATACTGCCGAGCTTCATGCCACAAAGTGGAAATCAGTATCCCCAAGATAAGCAGCGGTGGAGAATGCCAGTTCAGGCGAACAAAGATCTAAACGATAATACATACACACACACAGACACAGACACACACACACACACACATATATATATATATATATATATATATATATATATATATATATATATATATATATATATATATATATATATATATATATATATATATACATCATTATGAGCAATAAAGCTGAAATGTGGATTCATTTTAACGAAGTCAAAATTGAAATGATTCTAAAAATGCAGTCAATGGTTTAGGAAAAGTTTGAATAGTAATCGGCTCTTTAATTCTGAAATAATGAATTCGAAACATAATTATGGAATACGTTTGTTATAATAGTGGAAAAACAGTATATAATAACATTTAGTTAACATATTTTAATGATACAATGTATTTATCCGTTTGAGGTAAAGTTTTCTGAGCATAACTAATCTGAACCATTTCTAAAAATGTCTTAATTACCTAATAAAAAACGTCTAGTACGCTTTCAAAGAATAATATTTACTGGAATTCGAGGAGGAAGGTTGATGATATAGGAAATTTTATTTAAATCGGTGGACAGAATCAACATGTTTGTCTTATATGACGGATCTCCACGAGGCAAGCTTATCGAGGCCAAGGATGTTGTGATAGCCGAGAATAAGGGATAGATATGAAAGTTTCCTCGGCATAGCAGTCGGGTTATGAAGCTCCATATTCAACATTCCTCTCTGGGGAAGGCGCCGAAATTACTCCATTTCCAAGGGTGCCCCCTCTCTCCCCCCAACAGAAATTTATTACATCAACCAAACTGGTTTTCAGTATACTAGATAATAATGTGGTCAATAGGATTATTACAGCCTACATACCATTTTTTGTTTTTTTTAACATTTTACAATATTTAAGGGTGGTTAAACAACAAGACAATGATACTACGAAAAGGATAAAAATAAAACAGTAAATAATATATGAACAATAATGTGAGGTCAAGACATAATTAAGATTATACAGTGTTTACTTTAAGGGGAGGGAAATATATAATGGATGATAACAGACCTCATGAGCTACAAAAAAATCTATATAAACAATGGTCCAATTCCTCAGAAAAATTAGGAAATTTCACTTTAATAACATTTATCATCTAAAGCTATAACGAACTTGATTTTTATATTAAGTTCTGTATTATAAAGATAGATAGAGCCAAGCTACTTTAACTAATCCAGAAAATATGGGAACAGGAATGGATAATGGAGGCTTGGAATACGGGCCTAATCTGTCCTATCCTAAAGAAAGGCTAAGAAAGGCTCCATGTATGTAGTAATTACCAATGCTTAGCAGTCCTTCCGGTTGACTACAAGATAATGACCAATATCCTTCTAAACAGGATATATCCGTATTATGAGAATATAAAAGGCGACCACTAAGCTAGATTCTGAAAAGGGAGGAGGACTCTAGACCAGATCTTCATCCTTAAAGCAAGTGCTCGAAAAACAATGGGAAGTAGCTCAAGACGTCCACAGCCTATTTGTCGATTTCAAAGTAGCCTATGATTCCGTGGGTAGGAGCTGTCTGGGAAATCATGACTGAAGTGGGAATTCCCGCTATGTTGGTGAAATTGACAAAGGCATGTACAAATGACCCCAAATTTAGAATCCAAATACAAGGGGTAGTATCTTAAGCCTTCAAAGTCCAAACGGGCTTACGGTAGGAAGACGTCTATCACCGATGTCCGATCACCGATTTAAATTTTGTGTTGTTTTTTTTTAGCGAGCCACGTTTTTCTTTTAATTGTAAGCGATAACTTAAAAAATATTTGTTTTAAGTAATTAAACATTGCTCCATAGTAAACAAGACAAAATTTACTAAAGTAGAATTTGTCATTTTTAAAACTATTTAAAAAGGACTAATGAGCGGATATACATAGCTAAGTTCCATTAAAAAAAAAAAAAGTCATAAATTATTTGTGATTTTTTCTCAAACTTTAACTATACTACATTTACCCCACTTTTACAAAAAATTCCTCGTTCAATAAGCTTTAAGTCGATATTAATTAAGTTGAGGTTTATTTGAAAAACATTTTGAGGTTCGCCTCAAGAAATGATGTAATTACCTATCAAGTCACCTAAGGGTACCCGTGTTTTTAACAAAATGACTAAAATTATCTTTTGTAAAGCTTTTTTTTTTCTTGTTTTTCCGTGATCTGGGGTGTATTTTGATAATTTTAATTGCAAAAAAACATGTTTTATTTATAAATACAGAAAATTTATAAACAATGAGTTTTCATGTGAGGTGGCTATGAAATTGTGTTATTTTTTCCAGATCTCCGTCATTGAAGTTAATATGTATTTATCAGCTGCAAACTAATGTTTCCAGCCAATATCTTCACTTTTTCTTAAAAATAATTGAAGCATAATCACTTTTCATAAACACTTTACGTGAAAAATATTTTTAAAATCATCATTTTTAAATGTTTTATATTCATAAATAATATGTGTTTTTATGTCATTATTTTTATCATTATAGTGCTACCAATGGGTAGTTTCTCAACACGTGTTGCATGTCATTATATCCATGTGCAAATTTACTAGATGTATTTTTTTTTTAAACAGTTGTAAATATCATATAAATAAAAAAAAATATTAAAATACATTCCATATCACGGAAAAACTAAGGATATAAGCTTTGCAATAGTTAATTGTATTCAGGCATGACTGTGTTTTTAATTTACTTATCTTTAGGTTATTTAATTTTTTATTGTACAAAGTTTTTGATTATTATTTTACTTTTGTTAATTTTATATTTTCTGTATATATGGTGTGAACAGATCATTATATTTCTAAATAAATAATAAAAAAGAAAATAGTATTCATTTTTGCAGAAAACACGGGTACTGTAAGGTGACTGGATAGTAAATCACATAATTTCTTGACAGAACTTGAGGAGAATCTCAATTTTTTTTCCAATAAACCTTAACTTAATTATACAGACTTACAGCTTATTAAATGATGAAGTTTTTTTTTTTAAGTGGGATAAATTTAGTACAGTTGAAGACTATAAATAATTTATGACGATTTTTTAAGCGGAACTTGGCAGTATTTGTCCGTTCAATAGTCCTCTTTAAATAGTTATAAACAAACTATACTATCATCTAAAGTAAATCCAATATCTTCTATATTATGGCTTACTATTCAACAAAAATGTGACTCGTTAAAAAAAAAAAAATATCTTATCAACTTTTCTTGTTGGAAATTCAACAATTGTTTCTGTGAACTTTTGTTTCGATCTTGATGTCTACCATCAACCTTTTAAACATTTCCCCCTACTAACAGGGCACTTTGTTTGCTGACGTCACTCGTGTCCGAGGTAAAACTTGTGCCCTCCTGTTATGTCTAACCTTTTATCGGCAAACACCATAGCAACAGACCAACGAGTTTTCAATTCAAATGTTTAAATATTTGTTCCTTAAGTATAAGTATATATTTAATAAAAATATAACAAGAATTTATATATACATACAATTTAGAAGTATAAATGAATTATTTTAAAATTTTATCAATATTGTTTTGATAAATCACTTTATTTGGTAGTAAAAAAAGAATGGAACTTTTGCCAAAACTGCATCAAATTGATTTAATGTCCGGTTATAATCCATGTATGAGAGTGGGGTAGCTCAGTGATAGGGTACTGTCCAAGGTCCAAGGTCCTAGGTTCGAATCCCGGCTCATGGTAGAAAAATTATTTATCCTGTTTCATTGGCCGTGGGGCAACTTTGGGTAGGTAGACCCTCCTGGGGCACACCCAGCCTCTATAAAGTGGGTAATCGTAATTAAAATAATTGATTAAGAGGAAAAATCTGGCGGTTGAGCGTGATCTCGGTCAAATCACCTCCTTGCACAACCGTAGACCAAGAAACAGTGTTTTCCCTAAATAGTACTGAACCCCAAGACCCTTCATGGGTTGTAGTAGTAAAGGTTTTTTTTATTTTTTTTTTCAGAACCCATGTAGCTTCTGATTAAGTTTTATTCAATTTTCAAAATGTGCTAACCTAATATAAGAAAGCTAGATAAAATTAATAACATTCATAACAAGTGGTATTCACACATTTTATGTAAAAACATTTTTCATTAGTTTTATAAATAATAAAAACGTTTGTTGAGATGTGTATACATTTCTATAATTGATAACCTTTACATTCTATTTTTAAACATGCAATTCACATTGAATAAGAATATGGTGTTCGCCATCTAAGACATAATCTGTAAATTTGCCAGCAGGTGAAAAAATGTTTAGAACCCCTACCGTGGGGTATCAAACTTTTGTAAAAATATCAACTTACATACAAGATACAACTCTGATTTTCAAGTGTTTTTTTTTTTCATTTTAAGTATATTATTGCCAGTAATATAAATAATTTGATTTTTTTATGTCAGAACCCTCAAGATTTGAAAATGACATGTTTTTAGTAAATTTTAAAACATTTTAATAGTTAGTAATTTATAAATTATATTATACTGAATATAATTATATTATACTCAAAACAAAATTACAAAAATTGATGTAATTTAGATGTAAGCCTTGTTAAAATAATAATAAAGAAAAGAGCCCAAGGCTTTATACTTGGCTCAATATTGGCTGTTGTTTCACACGCTTTATTTTTTACTTAGCCTTCCTCCTGATTACAACAAATTACTGACAGCGGCATTTAACTGTGATACATTAATGAAAACCTTCCAGGGAAACTAGCACTTTATTGAATTAGATTTAATGGAAGAAGGATGTGTTCAATATCTTCTTAAGCAACAGTCAACTATTATTTTCATTACTTTAATGTCTAATTAATTGTTTTTAAATCTGTTATTAGACAAATCTTAACATATGTCTGTCCTATATGGAGCTTCACTAATAGAACTAACATGAAAAGACTACATTTTTTTTTTCTTCAAAACAAACGTCTAAGAAGTATCAATGATTATCCCTATTGTACAAATATATATATATATATATATATATATATATATATATATATATATATATATATATATATATATATTATATATATATATATATATATAAAATATATATATAAAATTTTATTTTCTTCATTTATTGACACAACAGGCGCATTTAGCTGCCCTTGGCCTATTCAACAGCCACTAACCATCTTTCTCTCTCTCTTGTGTAAGGGTAACAGGAATCCTAAGATGTCACAGATCCTGCCCCACAGCATCCCTTAATCCCTACCACGTAGGCGCACACTATTTGGAACGCACCTGTACAATTTATGAGCCACTCTTTCCTCACTCATTGTTATCTGATAGCCAAGCTACTTAAGTTCACCATTCTGAATTTTATTAATCGAGTTAGTTTACTAGACAGCGCTAGTTCATGCATGGCCAATATGGAGTTCACTCCATAGTATTGCATCGTAGGAAGAACAGCATCCAAGTTGTCTGCTGATATTCCTTCATCTACTCAGATATCTGCCTCAGGGCGAGATTTGTGATGCCCTGCTTTTAACAATTCTGCTGGGGGTCTATCATTACCTTCGATGTTCTCCACACCAGGTGGAATGGTCTTCTAGTCTTCATCATTAATACCCTATGGTAATTGTACATGGTCTCCCAAACAGTTGTCTGCTTCTCTTGGGTCCAATAAGCTCTTAAAAATATTGGCGCCACGTTTCTTGAGCTTCTTCTTTTAGCATTAGCATGTTGCCATGATCGTCTTCTACAAGGTTGGCTCTCCAGGTCAATCCACACTATTCACCATTTTGTAGAACTTGCGAGACTCTTTTCTACTTCTTGAGTTTTCAATTCGCACAATCGTCTTCCTTAATGATTCACTCTTCTTTCTTCTAACTAACATCTTCGTGTGCATCCTGGCATATTTTTACTTCTTGTAGCTGAGCCGTGTATTTCCACTAACCCATATTAATCTTTTTTCGTTCTTTTCCTGAATTGGCTGCTCACATTCTTCGTCAAATGAATAGTTACGAGGATGTCTTGTTTTTCCTCCACACACTTCTTTAGCAGATTGGGCCAATCCTACCTTGATACACCTCCACTTGCTTTCATTTGTCACTGTAGCTTCATCAACTGTCCCGCTCATGACTACCTCATAGAACTTCTCTGAAAACTTAGTCATCATTTCTTCTATCTTTAGTCCTTCTGTGTTCCACTGCTCGTATTGGACTTTTTTTATTTACAGTACATTTTATTCTTTGCTGGAGCTTCATCATAATAAGGTAACGATCCATGTTAACATCATATCCTCTATTCGATCTTACGTCATTTATACAATTTAAATTTATAATTTTGGAAGGACTGGAGGATACCAGTATCCTGATGGAGGATAACAGGATCGTGATCCCTGGATGATTGAATTCCTATTAAATATAAACAATAATGTAACCTATCAAAAAATATACTTAAATTACATATATATTTATATATTATATAAGTAACATTAATAAACTGTTTTCCGAGAATTTTTCGTGTATCCGCTTAAGAGTAATGAGTTTAAAATATAAATTAAAGAATTACTTTATAAGGAAATAATTCTTGTCTAATATAGAATAAAAATATCGATTATGTAATATATAATTATTGCAAATATTTAAATTTTCTTCTTTTTAGTGCGATTTCTATTTTCTCCTTTTTCTGGGTCCGACAATGGGGTGCTCACTGAAGAATGTTTGTTTTTAATTAGTTAATTGGCAGTTTTAATCTCCTTTACTTAGTCCTTTTTCCTTGATTATTATTTTTAAAGGTTTAACTCAACATTCTCCTTATATCAGAACCTTCATATTACATTTTACTCTTTTTCTCCTATTCAAAAACATTTAAACATAATTTAAGGTTTAAAAACCGTAACGTCTAAGTCAGATTTGAGACTAACGACTTACGGTTGATTCTTTCTTCAATTGACAGAAAACTAACTCCAATTTCAACATCTTTAAATTACTTTAGAAACATTTTTGGTTAAAAAATTTACAGCAGTTTCATTAAATTACTTTTAATAACATTTTTGGTTCGAAAATTCAAACAACTGTCTTTAAATTACTTTTAATAACATTTTTGGTTCGAATACTTACACTATTATTTTCAAAAGTATGGCAGAAATATAACTAATTGATTAATAGTTGATATTAATTTATGGCATATATATTTTAATAAAAAATATTGAATTGGAGTTATTCATTTTATATAATGAAAGATTCAACGAGCCTGAATCAGAAGTTTATCTATACACCTACGTACAAGTTAAAAAATTCAGTAAAATATATTTTATGTTTAAACGTTACAGAAGGAGAAAAGGAGTGGATTGCAATATAATAATAATTATGCTAGGCTATTGTTTGAAACCAATAATTTGGTCAATGCATCCCAATAAATTAATCCAAAGATCATTTGGTATTTATTAAATTCAGTTCTTTCGCCGTAACATATACTTTTTTTTTATATCACATACCTTTTCATTGTTTTCGTGATCATATCGATCACACCTCATTCTTAAAATTATTCTTTTTTATATTTAAATTCTAATTTTTATATTTCATGCATAAATTGTTTTCTATATGATATGCTCCTTCAGATGTTTTTATAAATATCTTTATGTGTTCCATTTGTTTTGTTCATATTATGTAATTTCTTTCCTACCATTTTATTGGAATTACAGATCTTGTAGATTTGCCGCCTGCCCGATATTTTTATTTTGCCCCTGCCACCATTTCTGGCACACGGGGATTCGCCAGTAGTGGGTTAATACGTTGAATATACGTCAATAAAATAATTTATTATAAGTTTTCTTTTAATAATTTGGTTTTAACTGTGGGACCGGTGGAGTTTCTGTGTGGCCCATGGACGTACTCTTTACTGATGAAGCCGCACCTTATCCTCTGCTGGATCGCATTCCAGCCCTTCCGATAATCTGCAATTGGCCTAGTCTGTATGTGTCCGAATTACCGTGCAGCCCTCTTTGTCCGACGCATACGTCCAGATTGCCGTCCAGTCCTCCAGGTCTGCCGCATCCGTCAGGTCCTACTTTCTTCTTGAGCCATATTCTCACGTGTCTCACCACAGGCGGATTTACGGGGGGGGGGAAGGGCTTTCGGGTTGAAGCCCTCCCTCTCCCCCCCTAATGGTAAAATGTATCCATGTTTTATGGTAAAAAATATTAAAAAATGATGTCTTAAAGTATTATTGCTCGCTTAATTACATTTAATAGGGCTTCAGGAATCACTTAAACACCATTTCATATAGGTAGTTAGTATCTTTCTGTTTTCTAAAGTAATTATCGTTAAATATATGAAAAAAAAGCTTCAAGGCTGAAGCCCCCCCCCCAAAATTGAATCCTGGATGCGCTAGTGTGTCTCACTGATATCAGGTGGCGGGGTCCTATCAAGAGTAAAGTTTGAAGGGCTAACTACAACCTTCCATCCACAGACAAACTCTCTGATGATACAGGTATAAGTTTTTCTCGACAACCTGGCACGGTGTTCTCCCATGTCTGCACAGGATACTACATGTTCTACCGTCTCTCAGAAAGCGGCTCTAGCCCCGGCTTCTTTAATGCATCCTTCCTCATGACGAGGTCCAAGGGCATCGCTCCGGCCACCTGGACCGGTCTTCAAGTGACACCGTCCTATATGTCTTCAGCAGAGCCAATGGCTGAATCGTAGCCAGACTCCTCTTCTAATGCTGTTTGAGGTTACCACTCCACGCAGGGAATGCGTATTTCAAGATACCTAATACGACGCCTTTATAAATGGTCCCGTTATAAATCGTTGCAGGGTACCGAGGTCCCAAAACCTCACCCTATCCTGCTTAGCTCATTTATTCACAGGGTTACCCTATCCCTTAAGTACACTAGGTGAGAGGTGACGTAGAATCTCCTTCTTAGCCTCAGTCCGTGGTACGTAACTTCTTCACCCACTCTCACTTTTTCTCCATGTATGTCAAGCTTGATAAGGTGAGCCCTGGACGTGGAGTCTCTCATAATCACCCCTCGATAGACCTTCATTAGTAACGATGTTGCCTCTGCTCTAGATTTTAACGCCTTAACTAACCTTCTCCTTTTCTGGCTATCTCGGGCTATTCCTTTACAGATATCTGCTGGCAATGCAATATCCAGATACATCCATTTGGTTTAGCTTTCCACGTGGTCTCTTGCTCACTATTGAGGCATTCATTGTCTTGTAGAGCTACATGCCTACATGCTTCGAGCTACATGCCCCCCGACAATCTTAACCTGTTTGCTCTAATATCATGAGATATTGATTGACCAACTTCTTTAATGAGTTGTGTAATCCTTCTCCTCTACGTGTTTGTATATCACAGATCGTTTCGGTAATCGTGTGGAGGATTTTCCTCTCGAGTCTTTCAACACTTCTTTCTAGGATGCTGATTGAAGTTCAGATCTGATCAGCAACCGTATTTCAGAGTTGGCTTGATCATAGGGTTATAGATCCTTAATTTAAGATTTCGTGGTATTTAATACCTTTGGAAGAGATTAGAAGTCCTACAAAATATATTTATTTGTTTTTTTATTCGTATTTCTTTTTTTTTCTAGGTCTGACAGCACACCTAATTACATCAGTACACTAAATAGATTCATAACCTAATTCAACTTCAATATCTATTTTATTTTCAAATTCAAATATTTTTGGTTTACAAAGACTTTGTAAAGTTAAACTTAAAATAAACTGCTAAAATTTACAAGGAGGGAGTAATCCGGCCAAAAGTGTATTTAATTGGATCGTTGAATTTAAAAAAAAAAAAAACATTATCAGATTATTTAACTATTTGCTATTGTATTATAAGTATCAGACCTCATCGGAACCGCAGGGGATAAAGGAGACGTCAGTATGACGAGCGTAGTTTGGCAGGTGGCTCTGACAATGAAGGATGAGCGTTGATTGAAACATCAATAAGCAATTTATTGAATTGAATACTACCCGACTTTTGTCTCTTTTCGGTTGAAGAAAAATATTAATAACTAAAAAATGAATATCTTTTCTTCTTCCTTTAAGTTCCTCTTTCTACCTTTCAGTAGTGATTTGTTGAACCTATAGCGGACGTGAAAATACTCTTGTTATCATGTCTCGCATGTGGATAACCGCAAAGTCGTCCATAGTATAAAACTTTTAACCGACTGACCGAAGTTGTGTGTTCAGATGAGGTTTGTCAAGAATTTAAAAATGCTACTAGTTTCATGTCAATAACCAGTTTATTGACTGGACTACTATAGGTGTATACACCGGATTCCGTAATACTGAAACTATTTTAATCATTGTTGTATCCTACTTCTTATTCATATAGCCTCTGCTCATCCCCTACTGGTCCTTAATACCATTAATGTGGCTTAGTGAAAGTTGCTGGGATCTCCTAGAGTGCTGACTTTCCTTCCACGAGTGGAGGGGAAGGCTTGGCTCGGTGTTTCTCTGAGTGAATAAATTTTGTAAATCCTGTATAAAAGCATATTGAATATTTAATAGTTGACCGTTGCATTATAAATTACGATGGTCTTCGGTGCCGGTCATAAATAGGCTAAATAGTGGTAAAACTATATTATTAAAAGACTACGTTTCGATCCTTATTTAATTTTTTGTTTTTCTTTTTTCTTTTCTTTCCCCATATTCCTTTATGTCTATTATTTCATATTATATCCTTTTTCCTTTTCTTTCAATCTCTCCTGTATATCTGTAGAAGTGTATTCACATTTGCATTTATTATATATTACACTAGATAGATAGAAAATAACTTTATTCTGGGACACAGTCCCTTGAGAATAATAAAATAGAACAGAATTAATAGTAAACAATTGTTAGCATCTATTTACTTCAGTTTAGGATCTTGTTACTTAGCTTACTCTGTTTATATTTTAATGTACTTACTGTTTATAATTTTAATAAGCTTATTCACATTGTTTATAATTTTTTTCTAAATATTATATAACTTCCACAATTCTCTATATTTTTGTATCTTGTCCGTTCTAGCCCTGAAGAAGACCTGAAAAGTCGGGTCGAAACGTTGGTTTTTAATAAAATAGTTTTACCACTATTTAACCTATTTATGACCATCTCTTTCCTGTATAAAAGCATGTTTGTAATAAAGTTGTTATTTTTATTAGCTATGTTGTTATTTCCTGTTTAAGTACATTCAGTTTTAGTTCTAAAAAAAACTTTTTATTTTACTAAATGATATCAGGAAAAGTTTAAAATTTTATATGAAATACATGTAAAAACTATTCGTTGATAGTTTCAAGACAAAAAATTGATTTTTACTATTTGAGATTCTTTTCTTGATCAAGAATTATATTACCGCTTAAAATTTGTATACGGATTACTTATATGGTATACTTCCAAAATAAAGTAATCGTAAAATCTATAAATGTCCAAAAATAAACTACAAATCCAGGTATATACAGTGACTCACAGTCAAAATGATACACCAGGATATTGATAAAAATTATTGAATAAATAAATAGTTCAATTTATATTACATTAAAACAATAATTTATTGTAATTAATAAACACCCTAGTAATACTTTCTTTGTGGACGTTCCTATGTATGAAGGAATCCTGGTGAAGAGCTTTGCAAAAAATAATTTACACCCAAACGTGAAACATGGAGGCAGCAATGTTATGTTGTGGGGGTATATGGTGGCTTCTAGTGTAGGAAATCTCCACTTTATAGATGGTATAGTGAAAAAAAACATGTTTACGTAGACATTTTGAAAAGAAATTTGAAAGAAAGTGCGGAAAAGCTGTAGCTAAAAAACAAATTTTGTTATTATCAGGATAATGACCCAAGTTAGTTAAGGAATGACTACAACTATCCCAAAGTTACAAAAACCCCACTACAGTCACCAGATCTTAACGTAATGGAAGACATGTGACAAAAATTGGAGGTGGAAATCAGAGTACACGAAATTTCTACTTAAAAAATTGGTTGAATGCATTACAAACAGTCTGAAGAAAGTAGTAGAAAATAATAAGTATTCAAAAGTTCATAAGTGAGGTGTTCCATTTCGACTGTGATGTAAAATTATCCTTTTCTTTTGCTATTTTATTTAAAATAATCACTATATTGTGATATTCAACTGAATGTTTTAATTTTATCGAGTTTGTACTTATTCAAATCTTGATTATAAATAAATCTGTTAAAGAATTTATAGTTTTATTTGTTTATTGTAACCATTTAACTATTTTATTACTTTTCTACAGGGTATATAAATTTCACTATGAGTCACTTAAGTATTCTAAGAGTTGTTTCGGTGTGTATTTTGAGAGAGAATATATATATTTTTGTTTTTAGCTAATGCAAAATCACCGGAATATTACTCTAATTTCACGGTGTCTGATTTCTGAGCGATGGCCGCCGGCTAAACACCGTTTTCAGCCAACGTTGTCGTCGAAAAAAGCGAAGAGAGCTGGAGAAAAAATATAATAAAATGCCCTCTTTATTAGAATAACTAGGCCATTATCCCCCGGAGCAGAGGAACGAAGGGTATAATGGGGCTAAGATAATAGGGGAGAGGTTGGGGGGGAGGGGAGGAAAGGGTTGTAAAGTAGGGTCATCTATAAGCAACAACTCCAACCACTCTCCGCTTGTTTTCTCGACAAAATTATTACGGATTAAATGTTATTTTTCAATAGTTTGCATTTGTTTTCTTCAATTACTACGAACGTTTTTTTTTTTGGTTGTCGTTAATCTTAACTATAAAGCAAGTATAAACACACTTTCACTTACATATATACGTAATATATACTAAGGGTAAGTATTGCGATCGAGAGAATTTTTGAATCTGAATTTTCAACGGAATCCAAATCACCAAGTCCCGAAAAATAGTCTGTGTGTCTATGTGTATGATAACACTTTAGCTTGAAAAAAAAAAAGTCCTACGAAACTGATATTACGTATTTAAGACAGATATATGCCTTAGTGTGACAGCAACTTTTTTTGTGTGTGTCTTTGTAAACTCTACAGGTCTTGTAGACCTTTGGCAGCATGAACCACGCTTCTGCTCTTCTGTCTGTCTTGAACTGATGATTTCCAGTTTTTTTTTTATTCTATTTGTCCATCTTTTTTTTTGGTCCAATGTAATGAAATATTGATTGATAACTTTCCATAAGCAGTTGTTTTTTTATCGTTCTCCTGCGTTATTACTTTGATCCCAGATCGTTCCGAAATTTTATTTCAAATCTCTCTATTCCGCTCCACCGTTTACAATCCAGTTGGTTCCCATCCCTATCTAGTTCCACTCATCCCTACAACCCTCCTAGAAGGTTGAAGCGGCAGTGGTCCAGAGATCTTTTATAGTATATATCTTAGAGTTCTGGCAATGCCCAGATTTCCCACTCAAAACATGAGTGTGTTTGGCTAAAGCCCCACTGGCTTTAGCACCAGTGACGCGGTTGAGAGAGTGGCGCAGAGATCTCTTGGAGTCTTATTTTTCCTTCTATAGTTGGAGGGAGAAGACTGGCTGTGGGTTTCCTGCCTGATTGTATATAGGTATGACTGTGTTTTTATGTTTTTAATTTACTTATCTTTAGGTTATTTTATTTTTTATTGTAAATTGCTTTTTTTTATTTTGATTTAGTTATTATTTTACTTTTGTTAATTTTTTATTTTCTGTATATATGGTGGGAATGTGTTCATTTATCACTACAATTATTGTCCACGAGACAGAATATTATACATCTAAATAAATAAAAAATATATATTCCATGAAATAAAAATTAATAGAGTCAGTTTAATAAAGAAAAATTTGAATATTGCCAATACTTCGTCGTAAAACCATAAATTCCTGTCCTACAGTACCCTTTAATAATACTCCACTTATCTCTGTTGTCCGAATCTTTTACTTAGGACGCCACCTGAATAAGCGTCTCTCTTGGTATCCTCATACAAGACTAAAACTACAAGACACGCACAGTGTCACTGAGAAACTACTCCAGTATTTACTAGACAGACGCTCTAAACTTTCACTTAATTACAAGACTCATTTATACGACTATAATAAGGCCTATTTGGACTTACGGAATTGAGCTTAAGGGCTCCACTAAACCATCGAATTCCTCTGGTACCCAATCATTACAATCCAAAATCCTCAATGCTCTTTACTTTGTCACAAATATAACCATCTATAACAGCCTTAATGTTCTTTATGTTTCTGAACTGGTCCAATCCAGATACCTATCCTCCCATAAGATTCTTCGGAACCATCCATATCCTCTCGTTGATAACCTTCCTCCCTCCCTCATAACACACCGAGGCGTCTGAAAATAAGATGGTCTCGAGATGTCCTATTGTAAATACATTTTTAGAGTGCTACCAGTTGGTTGTTTCTCAACAAATGGTTTCATGCTATTATATTCTAGTGTTCACATTTACTGAGTGTATTTTTAATTTAAATATAGTTGTAAATATCACAAATAAAAAAATAAATAATTAGTATATTTTTAAATAGATCGGTTACCTTCTGAAACTGATATAAATAGATATGTATATAGTAAATACAATATATGTAAACCTGGTAAACCTTAAAAAGCCTTTGTAAACGGATAGGTAGAAGCGAAGCAATATATATCATATCTGGCACATCTAGATAATTCTAGAGATTTCAATACCTTTGAAGGGAGAAGGAGGTTCTGTTATGTAAGGTATGCAATACATTGGTCATTTCATTGAGGTCATATTAGAGCCGAGATAATTGAATCTGCTTATTGTAGGGAATGATTTTCCACTCACGCACACCCTGTTATTAGGGTAGATTTTCCAGCTTACCATCGTATATTAACGAGCATACGTCTCATTTTCATTTACTTGTAGGCCCATTTTCTCTGCTTCTCATATAGAGTCTCTAGATTGCTTCTGAAAATACAAATGAAGATAAATTTTATAACATAATAAGCTCAAATACATCTTCAGTTTAAATATATATATATATATATGCAATTTCAAATTTTGTCTCACAGAGTACCAATGATTTAACAATAAATCATTAAATACTTGCATTTATTTTTGTCATTGACCTAGTATTATTTTAATTAATTAATCATCAAAATATACGATTTATTTACAAAACAAATATATTTAAAAAAAAGTATTACAACATTAACACCTAATAGTACACTGGTCCTATTAAAAAGATATAATTTTTGTAGATTTGTCCTTATTGTATTAGGTGACTAACAAAATATTCTTATTTTCTAATTCTAATAATAATATTCAAATTTTATGAAAATAATTCAAGCAATTCACGGATTCCATTTTTCAGACATGTTAAACAATAACATGATGTTGCCTTAAAATGGTATTGATTTTCTCTACATGCGGACGCGACGTGTATTTATTTGACAATTTATCCGTTGTCTCTAGTTGGAATATTTCTTTCTGAAGAAGTAACGCGTAATTTCAATAATAGCTGTAATTGAGCAAATAGGATTTCTTATTACACAAAGCATTTTTTACATTGATGATTTTGGAACTAAAAAATAGGAGCCTTTTCAATGCTAATTAGATGGAAATACAAATAAATTTATGAGAAAATAAAATTCTCCCCGAAATTATAATAAAGTTCATCACACATAGACGATAAAATAAATTAAAGCTAATAGTGTTTAAAAATATATTTAAGCATTAATATACTATAATATAAGCAGGAGAAGCATCCCTCTCACTACAAGTAATTTCTTGCAGATGCTCGGTGTTGCGAAGGAGCAGAGGCAAACCAAGGCAGTAACTATTATTTTAGACTCGTTAGGAATCCTCTATCAGCTCATATATTGATCTTGGCCTTCATTTGTTTGATTCTGTGAACCGTTCTTGGCATATTTGCTGGGTATTCCAATAGTCCGACCTAACTCTCTCTTTATATTTTTCAATATTACCGGTTGATTGATGAGTATGCTGTGTGGTTTAGCAACTCAACACAGTTGAGCAGCCGTGCAATATTATTATTGTAATTCTCTCTCATTTTTTTTTGCTTGTATGTGTATATTGTATGAATGGCTGCTTACCGTTAACACTAATACATATTGTACTTGGGTAAGGCAGAATGTATTATAATTCAATAAATTGTTGCAAGCTGTATAGGTTTTGTTGGTTCTCACATAAGAATACTGAAGGAAGTTTGTCGACTGTTCTATATATCATGGATAATAAATATTCAGGACGCAGTCATTTTTTAAAATTTGTTAGTCATGCCAACGTTTCAACCCAAACATGTGAGTCATCTTCAGGGATTGGTTTTAGCACTGAGGGTGTTCAAGTACTCGCTGAAGAGGACCCACATGTTTGGGTTGAAACGTCGGCATAAATAAAAAATTAATTTTTTTTTTAAAAAGACCCCCCTGAATATTTATCACCCACCTAAGAATACATTTATTTCATGATTTTGCGAACTGAATCATGTCCTAACCACTATCATTAGACACAATTATAAATTTCATAATGTAAAGTAGACATAAATTTTTTTTTAAATAATTAAATAATCAAGTTTAATATCATTAATTATCATTTAGTCAGTACACCGCTTCAATGAATTCTTGTTACTATCCCTCTCTTTACTCCAGTCTTAATACACAGTCTTTTTATTATTTCAAGTGGATGTTTATTGCCATAATAATAAATCAATTTAAGTTTGACGGTAACATAAATAGTTATTGGTGTAATTTTAAAACATTTAATAAAAATATTTATTTAAATAAGTATAGGAAATGTTATAAAGAAGCTATACTTTTTATAAACAATCAATATATTTTTGAAGTGCCATTTTATCTGTTTTTGTACACGAGTTCCAATGATGCTTTACAAGTCGCCCTCGAGCTAAAGTGAAGTTCAACAACTTAGCCTTTGTAAATAGACTCAACTTCCCAAGATAATGTTTTCTCTCACTTAATGTAAACGAAGCCCTCTGTTTCACAAGTATTTACAGTGTTGTTTAAATTACTAAATTAGTTACAAAACATCGTTTTTGGCCGAAATGTACTTGTAATCAAACATCGTCTGTACTTCCAGTAAATAACAATATTTATTGTTCATGGTTTTCAGATATTATTAGGTTGCTCATTTTTCTATAGAAATATGTATTGGGTGGATCCATAAGTTCGTTCGGTTTTTGAAGGGTGAAATAAAACATGTTTTTTCATACAAAGAATAAATTTTATTCTATAATGTATTTGCCGTTGTTATTAATCACACCTTGCCATCTTTCTAACAATTTCATTATTACACTCTCATAAAACATCTGGGGCTTAGAAGCGAAAAACTAATCGAGATACGTTTTAGCATCTCTCTCAACGAACGATTTCCAGTTTAGGGATTTTTGGAGGGACTGGAATAAGCGGTAGTCGGATGGTGCAATGTCTGGTAAATACGGTGGGTGTAATAAAACATTCCAGCCAAGTAGCAATAACTTCTACTCTGTGATTATTGAGTGAGTGTGGTCTAGCGTTGTCGTAGTGGAATTCAGCAGCTTTGAGATGGCTTTTCTGTCCCAATGTTTGGTCCAATTACGTTAGATGCGTGCAGTAGATCATCAAATCAATCCTTTTCCTTGTGGAAACAACTGGTAAAACAATACACCGCGATAATCCCTTCATATAGAGATCAAAATCTTTTCAAGCCTTCGGGGTGGAGTAACGGGGTGGTCAACAACCGTCAGCGTTTGTCCACAGTTAACGAATCCGAGGCAGTGAAGACTTTATAAGTAATGCTTTTATTCATAAAGTTACAAATGACATCTAAAATACAGAGTAATATACTACAGATATATGGGTTGAATACATGAGTTCACTCCAGGTCTCCTACAGTTAAGAGTATGACATCAGGGATGCAACTACATGAGTGATTAGTCCAGAGAAGGATGGGTTTTATATTCCCAAGAATATCAAGGGGTGAAGGGAAGAGTGGGAGAAGTCGGAAGAGGACGGCAAAGGAAGTTATCAACATTTGAAAAGTTATTAGAAATTGATATTGTTATTGTTTAGTATTGATATGAGAGATAAAGGGGCCTTTTTCTGCAATCTGTTACTGTCCCCCAATATCTGTTGTTGACAAAGGGTCTTATTGTGTCCCGTCAGTACATTCTAGATAACTATTTCTAAGCTATCAGAGATAGCTTGACCTGGATATCTAGGGCTTTATGCTTTTATGATTCGAGGCGTGAGAAACTAAAAGATAACACATGATTCACCAATTGGCATATTAAATAAAATAAAAGTTAAATTAATATTATTATTATTATTATTTGTTACGGATTAAGTCCATTCCGTAACTCACGATCTCCTGCACATTATATTGTCGTAGATGAACCACTCGTCACTATTTGATTGAGAATGGATCCGTTTCATGCCGGTTAAGGAGAGAGTTGCAGATTGATATTCGGTTGGCCAGTTTTGCCAAGGTCAGTTTGTGTGACCACCAAACATCGAGGCGGGACTAGTGTTGCCCAAATGCGAAAACAAGACGAGTCTTGGTCTTGCACACCCAGTCTTGGGTTTGGTCTTGGTCTTGCGCAAGAGTCTCGGAGTTATCTATTAACTTATTACTATAGAGATATTACTGTATTTTTTTAGGTAGAAGAAATCTAACTAAGCAAGAATGAAAAATATATTGGCAGTATACAATTATTTACATATATTAACTAGAATTGTCAAGCATTAGTAACAATTCTGCCATAATTTTTATTCAAAGAATTGATTTTTCTTATCAGCCTTGGTCTTGGTCTTGCAACAGGTAGGCGGTCTTGCGAAGTGCAAGACCAAGACCGATTTTGGGCAACACTAGGCGAGACACGTGGCTAAGCTGTTTTAAATGACTTTGAACGTCCAAAACATATTTTCAGTGTCTCCGCAATTTCTCGTACCTGTAGCGACCGGTCTAATTCGATTAGATTCCTGATATCACTCGAATCAACCTCGGTATCCCGACCGCTGTGGGGTGCAACTTCGAAACTCGTATCTCAATGAAATTAGGCAAACCATTTTTGAGCAGTACCTTCTGTTAAGGCATCATACCTTACATATCTTTCGGTGGACCTCCAAAACTTGCTTGCCTTTTTGGAAGTAAAAATGTCGAAAATGCATTTTGTCATTTGTAATATTCATGAGGCTGTAGCACAAACAAAACTAAGGCCAATGAAACCAAACACAACTGTTTCGAAAATCGGTCTTATGCCTTTCCGATACGTATCATTATTATCAGATAAGGCAAAGGGAACTGGAGATATTTGAAAACAATTCGCAACACTAACAAAAACCAAACGAACTTGTGGATCTAACCAATATTATATAAAACTAGAGTACAATAATGTTAATAATGATTAAAAATCAACAAACTAGGAAACTTTTTTTTGATCCCAGGTACAAAAACAATAAAATTCTACGGTATTTTGCAGATTAGCACCGCCAGTTACTTATGAACAGGAAAAGAATCTGTTATAGAAAAGTATAACTATTCTTCTAATGTATAAGCATCTGTTAACAGATTCATTTAGTTACCAAAATACACTCCAGTTTGAACAACGAGGAGAGGGAAGCCTTTACATTTTATCAGGAAGCTGAAATTATCCATAAGTATGCTTTTATTATAAAGAACACCTAATGAACCTCGTATACTTATAATATTTGTAGTTGTTATGCACGTTAATGTAGAAATGAATGCTCTCCAATAAATGTTTAAAGCATACAAGATTACATTTAATCACATCCATATTATTTATTTATTCCTTGTGCTCGGGTTACACTACTACTAAGTACTGTGCTAAAGAATTAAGTATAGTAAAACATTGATAGATAGATAGAGAGAAGATAACCTTATTCTGGGACGAATTCCCCTAAGAATAACAGAATTTTAGAGCAAACAAAAAGAAGAGCATATGACCTTAAAAACTGTTACAAAAAAAAAAATAGATTGATAAAAAGCTTTAAGTAAACAAACATGTCATAAAAGATTGGAAAAATTATCCGTGGGAGGTATTTGGGTGAGAAGTCCCCATGGAAGATACTTGTAAGGCAATATTACTAAAAGTCAAAGAGTTTTGGCCATTAGAGAAATGTTGAATGCAATAATATTCAAATGCTACATAATCTTAAACAGCTTACGAAATAAATTTAATATTTTTTAGGGAGAGGGGAGATGACGTCATAGCCCGGAGGGGGGGGGGCGCCGAATGTCTAAGGCCGGCACCGATCCCAGGTGTAGGGGGGGAGAGAAAACGGCAAAAGCTTGAAAAGAACAGTTTTTGATTTCAAACGTATGATCTGTTCTTCTAAACCGATAACAGTTGTTTTTCTTTAGTTCACCAGTTCGCCACTAGTCGAGCTGCTGTTTGATCTGTCTTTCGTTTTGTTTTTTTCCAAACGAAACAAAAGCTATTTCTGATTTCCAACGAACCTATCAGTGCATCATAAAAACACACAATCGTTTTTTTACAAGCCATTTTTCAAATGTTGAGTTTAGGGATGAAATTTTTAGCTCCCATTATTAATGAAGGCTAGAAATAAATACAAATTATCATTATAGTTACTTTTTTATTATTTATTTGTTTATTGATAAATATTACAATCTGTCTCAATAAAGGACATTTATAATAGAGTTCTGAGAGCACATTCACACCACATTTACAAATAAAAAAATAAAGATTAAGCTAACTTCAAATAATATAAAGCTACAAAAGAACAAAATAAAATATCATAGTGAAGAAAGAAAATATAAATAATAGTAATAATAGAATGAAAATAAATGAATAAAATAGAATTAAAATTATCTTAAAAAAAAAAAAAAGTAATGAAAATAAACATCTTAGATGCAGGCATACCTATTTACACTATTTACAGTCGGCCATGGGAACTCCGAACCATACTTATCCCCCCACATGTGGAGGGAAAGCAAGGCTTCAGGAGATCCCTGCGCTTCTTCCTCAACCATTTCACTGGTATTGAAAGCCAGCGGAGATTGAGTAATGGCGCTACAAGCACGGACACTCATATTATAGTTACTAACTTAACTTAAGCATATTTGTAGGCAAAATTAGTTTATTTTTAGGTGTATCTATCTATATTAGTGTCTTGCAGACAGAAAATAATTTTTATGATTGAACATATTCACATAAACCAATTTTATGTTCTATAAAAATTTAAAGAAGCAAACTGTTAAAAATATATTTGAACTACAGTTAAAAGACAGACTCATGATGACCAAGCAGCATAATTTAACACTTCATGAAGAAATATGGCAAATTAGTTTGACAAAGGGGAATTTGCTGAGCTCATCTATAGCATCGGATCCTTCTTTACGCCGAGCGAAACGATGTCATCAATAAGCTCATCGTTGAGAGTTTAGAAACTTGTACAAAATTACAACTACTAGATTAATACAAGAAAGTTAATAAAATATCATTAAAATAAAAAACTGTTGAAAAAAAGTGTAAAAAATATTTTTTAGTTTTAATTAGTTAAAAAGTAATTTTTAAGATTAAACATTCCTTCAATATTAATAATAAATTAAAAGGTTATCAATTTCAAGCTCGAACAATTAGAAACTTTATTCATAAAACGTTTCATAAGACCTGATATTAAATGAATAGGATCCGTTTTAAAACGAATAAGACTGTTATAAAACGAACAGGTCTTACTCCATGAATCGTTGCGTTGTTCTATGAACTATTTTTTTTTCAATAGTTCTTAAGAACTGTTGTTATTTGTCAACGAACAGGTCATTTATGTTTTTCAAAAGTAGCAGAAACTCCCACCTCTAACCAGGTTTTGGGCATATTTTTATTTCGCTAATGGGAATGCATTAACGCTTTTCTAGATTTCCAGCCGGAGTGTTGGCGAAAACCTCACCTGTTCTGGCAATTCTTTTACAATAAAAATCTTTTAAATCCTGTGCTATCCTCTCATTTACATAGCAATATATATGAATGCTATACACTATAGGTATATATATTATAAGTATATGTATATATGTAAGTTTGCTACAGTGTACTACAACACTGTTCCAACCTTTAGTGTTATCTAATGAGATATGATTGAAATAGTTATTATTTATTTGTACTAGTGAAGCTATGTGTAATTTAATACTTTATTAAAAAATAAAATCTCGTTACAACAATCTTACAAAGTAAATTACAAGTTTTCAATTGGTAACCATGTATGTACTTTATTTTCAAGTTGTTAACAAAACCAAGAATGAATTTGTGATCCAATGCATTTCCATCGATAAGAATACCTTGTATTTGGTACCAGAAGAATGTGAAGATTCAAGTATCCACACTACTCTGTCAAACAAAAATATAACAAAAAAAATGCAATGTCTGCTATTAAGAACCATGATGGTTATAGAACAGTAAAAATCGATGAAATTTTTTTTTTTTAGATTACTTGTTTATTGATAAATATTACAATTTGTCTCAATAAAGGACACTTATAATAGAGTTAAATGAGCACATTCACTCCATATTTACAGAATCAAAAAATAATTTTTTTTTACTTATTTAGAAATAAAACAATCTGTCACGTGGACAATAATTATAGTGATTTATAATATAACACATTCATACCATATATACAGAAAATATAAAATTAACAAAAGAAAAATAATAATCAAAAACTATGTACAATAAAAAATAAAACCTAAAGATAAATAAATTAAAAACATAAAACCACAATCATACCTATATACAAAAATAATAAGGTAATTTCAAAATAATGTACACCTAAATAGGAAAAAAATAAAATATCATAATGAGGGAAGAAAATATAAATAATAAAATAAAATAGAATTAAAATGTTCTTAAAAAAAGTAATACAAATAAACATTAGTCACAGGCATACCTATTTACATTAATTACAATCGGCCATAGGAAATGCGAACCATATTTGTCCCCCCACCTGTGGAGTGGAAGAGGAGGCTTCAGGAGATGATGCAAATATTAAAAAATAATATTTTGATGAAGCTGATGATGGTGATTTTGATGTTTGTTTTCGAGAGTTGCCGTCAGAGGAATATGTTCCAAGATCCATTTCCAGAGATGCTGAAACTGAACGAATAGAATCGGAAATTAGGCTTAGACAATTATAAAAGTACTTATATCTAAAACAAGATGAAATCAAACTCCTTCCTTATTACCCCAATGAATCCTCTAGTGGGAACACTAGACAAGCCTGTGATCTGTTTACCCTTGCATCTACCTTTCTAGAATTAGAATCCTCTTTCCTATATATCCTTCTGAAAATGTTATAATTTGTTCTCAGTCCATCTAGAGCCCGTTTCCAAGCCACTCTTCTTTCTGATATTGTTATTTAGACATTTCATGTTTTAGTTACTTGTAAAATAAACCTTTTTAAAAAAGTCATGGCTTCTATATTGAAGATAACTTATATATATACGCATATACGTTCCTAGGGCGTATTGCAAGAACCTTTTGTCACGTCTCTAATATTTTTCGTTACAGTATCATGAAAAAAAAAAATCATTTGGTTCGGTTATCCCACGTCCTAACCTCCCCTTGTTAGGCTGATTTTTATAATAAGAACTCATTAAGAAGTTGGGTAGATGAAATGATGAGAAACAACGCAGTTTAAAATATATTGTAACATTGAAGCGGAGAGATCTTGCCTTCAACAAAACGCTTTGTAAGTTATTAACCGTTCTGTGATAAACTTAGCTTTGTTCCCTAATTGGATAATTGAAATGATACGTTTCAATTAAAGTTACAAATTATTTTGACCCCTTGACAGTAGCAGGTATTGTTCCCTCCCCCGCAATCTCTCCGCGGTATTGTATTATTTAAATGAGGGAGGGGCGGGGAGAAAACCCCAGGACACCTGATATCCTCCGGAATATTTCCCAAGGAGCTGCTAGCAAAGTCTTCAACCTTACCTTCCACCATTAAACCGCACAATACACTTGTTTTTCACGTTCTAGTTTTAGTATTCACGTCCGGTCATTTTTAACCCGCATAAGATCAATTTTAGGTATGACTCAGACTTAATTATAAACAAAAACGGATGTTAGAAAAACTATTATCATGATGATGGGTGATAGATAGTCAGGTAACACCAGGACTGAACAATTTATAACATTAGAGATAATATTATATATCAGACATTATAATATTATAATTATAATAAATATTATATAACACATAATAGTTAACAATGATTAATAATAATAAAATAATAACTAATATAAAATTATGTGAATACATGATGATAGACAAATGGAATAAGTAATAAGCTATACAAACTATAAAATATAATACATAATACAATTTAAACAGATGTTATATTTAATATTACTAACCATTTTACCAGCACTGACGATGTTTAATATTGTTAGCTAGTGAGTTGGTAGGTGAGAGTGTTGGGGGAGGATTTTCTGGATGTCATTTTAAGCCGCTTAAGGAAAGAGTCTTCTCAGGCTGTCCTCCACCTTGTCCAGCCTTGCATGGTCTGTAGCGCCAACCGAAAAAAAACAACAACACAATAGATAAATAAATAGGTAGAAATCATTGATTTTTTAACCAAGGCACTGAAACATAACTCGTGGTTAGCCATTTTCTGTTTTTTTAAATAGAAATTGGAATGTTTTAAATGTGGATATAGAGGGAGCATGCATAATCTTTTTTTAAAGGGAGTTTGGAAAGAAGCAGATCATCGAAAAGGGGTATAAAGGTCAGAAGGTCGTGATTTTGTGATAAATGGGTGGACAGAGGACTTGAATTGGAGAAGATCATAAGCATAGGAGGGGCGTTGGCTGTTGATAATCTTAAAGAAATGTGCCTAAGATATATTGTCTACGGAAGGAATGGAAGAGCTATCCAACTCAGCGTAACGGTGGGAGACAAGGGGTTCCACTGACAAATCTTACAAAGCTATTCATGAGTCTCTTCAGTCTATCATCGAGATCCACCGAGAGGCCACAGTACACCTCACAGCCGTAGTCAAAATGGGAGAGTATAGGATTAAAAACTAAGAGTCTACGGAAAAGTTCGGGAAGAAGATGGCGAAAGCGATGGAATAATTTGAGAGTGGAAATCGATCGTCGAGCAATGTGGGAAATGTGGTAATTCCAGGAAAGGGTTTGATCATTCTAAAGGCCTAAGTTTTAAACAGAGGAGTAGAAGATAAGGATTTGGGAATTTAAGTATAGAGTGGGAAAGGGGGGAGGGGGGGGGAGGTTGGCTCGGAGAAGGGGCATGGAACCAATGACAAATGGCCTTAGTGCTTACAGCATTTAACCTTAATTGTTTTAAGCTTGTCCAAGCACTAATTCGATCTACGTTTTCCTTAAATCTTGGCAAATGCTCCAAATAACTCAAAGGAAGAGAATGATTTGGGAATTGTCGGCATAAAGGTGAGGGGAACAATCAGGGATTGATTTATGAAGATCGTTTATACAAGGTGTTTCAGGGTTAACTGACCAAACTGTAAAATTATAGTAACAGTAAAAAAAAAGGGAACTTTTTATTTAAAAAAACAAGTAAATTTTCCGTCGTATAATATTAAAGATGGGCAGTGCTCGATTACTTTTATGATTTACTTTCTGTACTCAGCCCATACGGCGAGTACTTCATTTATTTATTATTTATGATTGCGCAATAGTTGATCATGTTTTAGTAAATTTTCGAATTTCTCCGATATAAGGGCCAATTCTGATGTTGTTGGAGAAGCTTATTAAAAGTATGTAACATTCTATTGAGTTTTTGTAAATTATCCGATATCTTTGATGTAAGGGACCAACATCCCTTTATGAGAGGAGTTTATTATGAAAATACTACCAGTTAAAAAAATTAAAAATTTTAAAAAACACGAATCTTGATAATGCTATGTTATATCAAATTGTATTTTTAAAAATTGGGCACAAAAACCTAATTGTAGACCTTTTGATCAATAAACTGTTGAAATTCAAATAAATCAATAGAATATTTAAAAATTGCTCCCTTAAAAACTTATCGTCGGCCTTGAACAGAATACATGTGAAAAGCATTATTTAGTCATATTTTATTAAATTAAATTAACCGATAATTAAGCTGTTTATATCAAACTATATAGTATTTTTTTTAAACCGAAAAACTAATAGTAAACCTTGTCATAGAATAAATCGGAAATATTGTAATTAATCGATTTAGATTCAAGTGTTTTCTTAAAGTATTCCTTAGAAAACCTTTTAACAGCCCTCTATATCGAATAAATCCAAACATTTTAAATAAATCTATTTACACTAAAATCAATAGTATTATCAAAAATTACGCCCTCGAAAAGCTTTCCTCTGTATCGAATAAATCGGAAATATTTCAATAAATCTTAATGCGATCCTTTCTAATCATAAACAACTATCCCACACGATACGCTGCGTGAAGAAATAAATAATTTATTCGTATTTGCAAGTCTACAATATTATTCTAAATACATACTAAAATAAATCGAATAAAAAATATATATATTTTGTCAGTCCAGACCTTTTGAACGCGGCCGACCGCATATCTAACATCTATTTGTTAATTAAGATAAGTCTCTTAACAAAATATCTAAACAGATTCTAGCTGCGTCCACCTACGTCTGTAGACGTAATTTGATTATGTAAATAGAATTACATTTATTAGTTTATATTTGAACGTGTGGCTATTTGAAATAACAAGATTATTGGTCATTTAATAAACAATTGTATAGTTTTAAATATATAATTATATAGTTATTACACAACGCCAGATTGCGCGAACTGTACTAAGTTAATATAAATGAGGTGATTACGTTGAGTTCAATAAAATGGACTAGTAAAATTTCTGGGCTTAGTGACAAAAGAATTCCTAAAATAATATGCGTTGTGTCGGCAAGCGTCCGAGGGATAGACCGAAGCGAAGGTGGCAGGATTGCGTTATGGCTGATCTGGAGGGATTATAATTAAACGGCGGAGATTGGTGGAGTCTGCATCGAACCTTCTGGTTTGCTAAGCTTTATTATTTAAAAAAAATGGCGATATTAATTTTACTTACGCTTGCCTATATACTAAAGGAAAGTACTAAATCCGACCTGGCCGAGTTGAAATTTATTTCGTGTCGGAGACACGGAACGAATTGCGACCTTTCGCTCTGATTTTGTTTTGTTTAACTTATTATATAATAATAACTTATATATTATAATATTACAATCTGTCTCAAAGGACATTTATAATAGTGTTCAGAGATTACATTCACACTCTATATACAATAAATAAAATAAATTATACAGAAAAATAATATATATACAATAAATAAGAATAAAATAACCTAAAAATAAATAAATAAAAAGAACACATACCTACCTGCATACACCATTTACAATCAGGCGAGAGAACTCCGAGCCAGACTTGTCCCTCCAACTGTGGAAGGAAAAGATTGATTCCAGGAGATCTCAGCACTTCTCTCTCAACCGCGTCACTGGAGCTAAGCCAAGATGAGATTGAGCAAGAGTGCTTTAGCCACATACACTCCTTTAGTGAGTGGAGAATCTGGCAACTGCCAGAATTCCAGTATTTATAAACTATAAAAGGTCGCGGGGCCACTGTTGTTTTACCTTCATGGAGGATTATAGAGTTAGAATAGATTTAGTTGTACCTCTGAAACAAACAACCGCCCCCTTTCCTCCCCCCCCCTCCGCCTTATGCCCTAAATGGAGTAAAAAAAAATGGAATAACTCTGCAGTTTCACCGGGACATTCGTCAATAATTAACCATTATTGTATTATTTCTATCATCTAAGTTTTTTCCTGTACTTTAAAAATGTGAAAAATTAATTATTTTCCGAATTTCTTCTGTATATGAATGTACAATATTCCACGAAAGAAACAATACTAAAAATTTCCTTGTTTATGTATTTTCAGTTTTTTTCCGGCTTGTATGTGAATTCCGAATGGATTCGAGGAACGCAAGATATTCCATACTAGCCAACTAGGGACAGTGATATGCATTTTAATTACTGGAGTGTCGTCAACATTTAAGCCCGCCTGGGTTGGAGGGTCGTCCGAAACACGCCTCTGACCTCATCTGTCCCTAACTAGTCTAATTTTCAACTGCCGGACTAATTCAGGTTAAACAGAAAGCGGATTATTTCCCTCAAAGGCTGTGTAAAAACAAAGGCTAGCTGAAATTTGTACATTTTTTTTTTTATTTCTCATATTTAGCTTTTTTTTTTGTATTTCTCAATATTCACCGTTTGTTTAAAATCAGGTTATAAAAATTAAAATTATTAAACAAAAAAGGAAAAAAAAAGGACATATATAAACTGTTTTAATCCATCTATGATCCATGTTAAAAAAAAGTACTTTTTTTAAATTATTAATTTATTGAAATTTACAACATAAATAAAAAATATATTAAAAAAACACGATGTGTATGTACTTAAGACCACACAATAAAAGTCAAAAAGACCAATATGAAATATTAAGTAATAGAATAAAAAAAAAAAATTAAAATATTTATAAATTCTTATACAATGAGATGTCAATTAGTATAAGACAATTATTCAGTATTGGTACTTATTTTTTTTTAATACAACTTCTGTAAGGGGGTCAATAATTTGTCGAAACAATATAGAGTACAATAGAAAATCGAATAGAAACACTTAATTTCTTATTTTGCAGCAAATTAAAAAAAATATATCTAGATTAAATTTGGCTTTTGATCGAGTCTGACACCCGGGACTGCTTTACAAACTCCGTAAATTCCTAGATCCCACATTCTTCCTCATTATTCGTTCCTAATTGACTAATAGATAGTTTAAAGTGAATCACAAATTCACTTATTCATCCCTACTTTCTCAGTCCGCTGGTGTTCCTCAAGGTGGTATCCTAGTTCCTATCCTTTACACAGTTTATACATGTCATTACAACGTATGCCGATGACACATGTGTTCATGTGCATCCCGAACTCTCCATTCACCCATCACAAACCTCGAAGAATGGTGTCAAAATTGGAGGATTGAAATAAATTCCAATAAATCCCGTCAAATCACCTTTACCCTTCGTCGTAAACCTATGACTTCCTGTCATACAGTATCCTTTCATAATACCCCGCTTATCCCTGTTGAACAAATCCGGTACCTTTAACTCAACTTGGACAAACATCTAGCTGGAATTCTCATACCAGACTTAAACTACAAGAAACCACCCAAAGTTTCCGACAACTCAAGCACTTACTAGACAAACGCTCTAGGCTTTCATTTAATTACAAAATACTCATATACATGACTACAATAAGACCTATTTCGACTTACGGAGATGATATTTGGAATCCACAAAGGCATCGAATTCCTCATGTATCCAATCCTTACAATACAAATCCTTCGTAAAATCCTCAATGCTCCGTACTTTGTCTCTAATAAAATCATCCATAACGACCTTAATGTTCCTTATGTTTCCGAATTGGCCCAATCCAGATACCAATCCTTCCATCATAAACTTCAGAACCATCCGAGACGCATCGGAGGGTTGTCAGGGATCGAAGAGGAATCAAGGTTAGAAACGAGAGGGTTTGGATTTTTCTAAAGTTTGTTATGGAAGGATGGTATCTGGATTGAGCCAGGTCAGAAACATAAGGAACATTAAGGTCGTTATGGATGATTTTATTAGAGACAAAGTACGGAGCATTGAGGATTTTACGAAGGCTTTTGGATTCAAAGGATTGGATAGATGAGGAATTCGATGGCTTAGTGGAGCTCCAGAGCTCAACTCCGTAAATCCAAATAGGTGTTATTGTAGCCATGTATATGAGTCTTTTGTAATTGACTGGGAGCTTAGAGCGTTTGTCTAGTAAGTGCTGGAGTAGTCGGAAACTTCGAGCTGTTTTTTGTCATTCCAGTCTGGTATGAGGTTTCCAAGTTAGACGTTTTTCTAAGTGGAGTCCAAGGTATCGGATTTGTTCAACGGATTTGGGGTATTATTAAAGGATACTGTAGCGCAGGAGGACATAGGTTGAACTTGGTTTACTATAAATATCTCATGTTTAAAGCGACATAAATAAAAACTGTTATATTTAATCTTAAACGGCTTAAAATTATCTAACAGTTTTTTCTATAACGAACAGGAAGGGAACTATCGAGCT
This sequence comes from Nezara viridula, assembly GCA_928085145.1. Classification (NCBI taxonomy): domain Eukaryota; kingdom Metazoa; phylum Arthropoda; class Insecta; order Hemiptera; family Pentatomidae; genus Nezara; species Nezara viridula. The sequence goes on along the minus strand of OV725078.1, from coordinate 167,286,690 downwards.
TTCAAATTTTTTAAAGTTAAAAAAAAATTGACAACTAAATTATTGTATTAATATTTGTTCGTTAATACAATAAAATATTATACAATCATAATAGCAATATAACTATGCCATTTATGAGTACTTTATGATGTGGCAGAGGACTTCAGACGCCTGTTTCGCTTTTCCGTCGATTAAGTGTATTTTCTAAGAAACTGCTTCAAATATTTTAAAAGTAATCAGTATTTTACAAAGAGAAATGTATTCTTCAGATGTTTTATTTAGTTTTCGTTATTGTTTGCCGTTTATATACAAAAGACGCTTGATTTTCAACTTTAGTTTAAAAAACTTGACTTTATGGGGTTTTTTTTTAGTGCTATGGCCAATAATTTTTGAATATTTTTTAATTCTTCAGCTTTAATAAAAGTCTAATTATTGTGAATTTAAGCCAAATGCAAATGCCAAATCTTACTGACTGAAAAACTAACTCAAGACAAATACGTCAATCCGCTCTGTTATAACGCCAATTTGAAAGAGTTCGGCCACTTTTTATTTATTTTTTTTGTGGGTACATTGGCTTTTTTTTTAATAAATAGTTACAAGGAACACAACTGTATGTAATATATTTGGATATGGGGGAAGTGTATACGGTAGATTGGTCATCCCCACCGTGTAACATACTTTTCGAAACACCTCCCGACTACTGTCTAACTTTCCAGTCAATCTTTAAGGAAAACCTCCGAATTCTCTGAAAGAAGTTCGAAATGGAATTTCAGATTTCTTCCGTTCGAAACTGAAAGAGCATTATTGTGAAGAAATCGAAATGGGTAAATTTTCAATGCTCGATAGTTCGCTTCCTTTTGTGTTAAGAAAAAAATTCTATAAGAAGATAATTCTATGTCGCTCTAAAAAGAAGATGTTTAGCGTAAAGCAAAAAAAGTTAAAAATTTCAATGGTTTTTGGAGCACTGCAGCGAAACCACAAGGCTTTCAATGGCGGAAACTTGGATTTTTTATATTCACTACATACCCAACAATGCAAATAAGAAATTTTAATTACTCGACATTTTGCAAGGTAACATGTCTAATTTGACAGAGCCATTAGTACTTGACGAAACTTTGGGAATCTGGATGGAGTTACGTCTTGTGTTGCACAAATGCGAGACCGGGACAAGTACTGTTCTTGCAAACTCAGTCTTGGTCATGGTCTTGGTCTTGAGCTAGAGTCTCGCAGCAGTCATTCAGTTACTTATTAGCTTATTTCTGTAGATATATTACTGTAATTTTTTTAGATAGGAGAAACTTAAATAAGTTCGAATGAAAAAATAGAGGAGTTAAATGCAAAAGTATATTATTTTTACCAATTATTAACATATTGTAACTAAGATTATAAGATAAGTATTAGTAACAGTTTTGCCTTAATTTTTATTTAAAAAATTCATTTTTTTTTATCAGTCCTGGTCTTGGTCTTGCAACAGTTAGGCGGCCTTGGTCTTGCACTTTGCAATATCAAGAACGATTTTGGGCAACAGTAGTGGTAAGTGAAATTTAAGTGACGCCATACACCAGATTTTTTAAAGTATATTTTATTGTATATATTATGTATATATATTGATGTATATATTATTAATAAATGTTATAGTTATTATTTATATTTAATAGCGCACGGTTATTGTTCGGTTGTTTAATAAAGGGTCCATCGATCGGCACTATTCTCCCTCGCTCTTGGGTTAATGTTAGTCCTCCCCGTGTGAGGTGTCACTCCAGCGGTTATTGAATAACCGCCCCTGAGGATATTCCAGCGGAGAGAAGAGGTGTTTCTTGTTCGGCTACCTGCCACTTAATAATAGTGACAGAAATGGTTCCCAGATTCTCTGTGTATTTATATTAAGTTTTAATATTTAAAATTATTTTTTACTTATAAAATATATCCGGTTATAATTCGGCTCGGTAATGATTTAATGGCACTTTCAGAAATATTTGTACTGTGTATTTTCCGCCCAGTTCCAGAATACAAAGATGAAATGAAAAAGCATAATTTAAATATACGTAATAGTGAAGTATACTTTAACATTAAAACATAAAATGATAGTAAAACAAAACTATATACACACACACACACACACACACACACACACACACACACACACACACACACACACACGCACACATACACACAGTAAATGAAAGATATAATAGGTATCATTTAAAAAAAAATAACTAAAATAAAATAAATGAAAAATTAAATTATATTCAATTTATTTGGATGTACATGGACAAAAAAAAAATTGAATACAGTTATATATCCATTTCCAAATAAACAGTCAACTACACTAAAGTAAATTAACAGATGATTTTATTAATTAAAAAAATATATACGATTAAACATTTCAGTAAACAAAAATAAATGAGTGGATACATGATATTAAAAGTAATTATTGAAAAAAGACCGCGGTTGCGTTCATAAAAAAATTTAGTTAAAATAAATTTTATTAAATAGGTAGTTTTTCAGTATATTTTATTCATTATTATACTAAAGTCAACAATCGAGTATTCAATTAATAGTAATCATGTTTAATAAAAATAAACTTGTAGTAATAATAGAAATAAATAATTGTATTTAAATGAAAATAACAACAAAACTAATACATTCAATATAGTGAAAATTCGGTATCCAAATTATTGTAATCACGTTATCTGCATCGTTTTCTTAATTTTTTTTTTTCGATACCGTAATTTATAGTGAATGGATCCTGCAGTAAATCGTGATATTTTTTTTTTTTTTTAAAGTTAAATGCAATAATTGCGTGTAAACGAGATGATAATTGTTTCTATTTTCCTCAAGAAAAGTACTTCCTGAAGTGGTTCTACTAAATCTAAGTATAACACACCTTTGGATTACAAACGTTTTAAAAATTAATGATGAAGAGAAGTTAATTTAAACAACAAGGAGATAAAACAAGGAGATACGAATATTCAGTATCATGTTAACAATGAAGAATTGTTCAGTATACTTTTATTACTATTATTTTCATTTCTGTGTCATGAAGTGTCATAATACTTTAAGTTGTTAATTTAAGTGTCATAATAGTTGAAGTTGTTGAAATAAATAAGATTTGAATCACACACATATATATATATATATATATATATATATATATATATATATATATATATATATATATATATTTTTTTTACTTGTTTATTGAAAAATATTACAATCTGTCTCAAAGGACATTTATAATAGTGTTCAGAGATCACATTCACACTCAATGTACAATAAATAAAATAAATTATACAGAATTATAATATATATAATAAATGAGAATAAAATAACCGAAAATAAATAAATAAAAAAGAAAACATTTACCTGTATACAATATTTACAATTAGACGAAAGAACTCCGAGCCAGACTTGTCCCTCCAACTGTCGAGGGAAAAGCTTGACTCCAGGAAACCGCTGCACTTCTCTCACAACCGTTCAGATTGAGCGAGAGTGCTGTGAGTGAGCCACATACGCTCATGTCATGAGTGGAGAATCTGGTCATTACCAGAACTCCAATATTTACAAATTATAAAAAGTCGCGGGGCCACTGCCTTCTTGGAGGATTTTAGAGTTGGGTGGTGCTGGATAGGGATTGTAAAAAGGGATTCGGATGATAGATAAGGTTCTGGTGAAATTTGGAGAATTACATATAAATAAATAACATAAATTACATTACTTGTGACATTTTATAGCGACTGAATTGCTGAGAAGAAAATAAAAATTTCTGAAATGTTCAACATTCACTATTAGTGCATGGTGAATGTCGACATTTACCGGTGTGAGTCAGAAATAAGAGTATTTATCAAATATTACGGACATACACGAAATGACTATGTGAATGTTGACATTCACCGATGAAAGTTTACATTCTCCATATTTCGGTGTTTCCCTGTAACATATATATATAAATCATACTACCTAGTTCCTACATATATATAAGCTAGGACACATTATATTTTCATCTCTTATTTCCCGATTCCGGATTAGAGTCCAGCTGCGCCAAATAATTATTTACTCTGTTATACCTGACGTGAATTGACAATAGGGATGGGAAGAACCTTCTGTTAAGTAGCCAGCCTCTATAAAGTTGGTACGTTTAACTAAATCATTAATTGGAGTAATTGGAAAGTTTATTGTGATCTCGGTTTAAACCACCTCTTTCCACATTTGTTGGCCTAAAAAACTCTTCACGGGATTTAATGGAACAGATTTTATTTTATTCTTATAATTTCACATGAAGTGAGCTATAACTAAAATAAAATCTAAACCATTTTAATAATTTATTAATAATTCATAAAATCAAATTCATTTTAATTAAAAACCACTGTCATACCTCGAGTTTTGTTTTGTTTGCGATTTTTGTTTTCATTTTCTTCAAGTGCGATTGTTACCTTGATATCTATTAATATTTTAATTTATTATCATGAAGCATACTTTCTCTTTGTTTGGTGGTTTATTTAGAGTTTACCAAGAAAATACAATTATTTTTGGCGATGAATAACTCAAAGTTTTACGACTTAAATCCTCAACAAACAGCAACAATTATTTTGTTGTAAAATGATTGTCAGTTCAGAAATACTGATTGGGATCTGTATGATCTACAATTATTAATATTTCAATTAAATCCTCCATTTCACCCTAAATACTTGGCCGTTTGTTAGTGGTAGTACTAATCCTAATACAACTCGTTGATTTCCTTGTGTAGTTTGTGAGAACTACAGTTTACTCATCCAACGTGTTCTATATTATCATATAATCAATCACAATATATTAGTGATTGATGGAGGTCAATGAACTGTTAATTTATTGGGTTTCAACGCTGCCTATTACATGAAATATTGAAAAGAAAATTGTTGATAGCCACTTTTGTTTTATTTTGATTTTTTTAATTTAATGGAGTCAATTGTAAATAACTTCAACAGCGCTCAAAAATATTAAAACATGAATTTGAATTTAATAATGTCCGATTGCTACAGAATGAGAAGAACAGATCTAAGAAAAAGATATTTAATGCTAGCATTTTGCACAGAAGTGGGGTGATGCTGTTAGATGATGCAGTATTAACTTGAATAACTTTTATTCGGAAACGTTGAGCATCTTGGATAATTCTAATAAATGTATTTAATTTTTATCTACCAGTGAATTGGTTGAGGGAGAAGCGCAGGGATCTCCTGAAGCCTCACTTTTCCCTCCATAAATGGGGAGACCAGCCTGGTTTGGAGTTCTTCTGGCTGATTGTAAATAGTGTATAAAGATTTGCCTCCGTCTAAAATGTTTATTTAATTTTTTAAGAACATTTTATTTTATTTATTTATTTTTCTGTTATTATTATTTTATTCCTCGTTATGATATTTTATTTTGTTCTTATGTAGCTGTATGTTATTTTGTAATACCTTATTCATTTATGATTCTGTAAATATGGTGTGAATGTGCTCTTTGAACGTAATCGAGACAGATTGTAATATTTATCAATAAATAAGTAAATTCAAAAAAAAGTTTTATCGTTTTTTATCTTCATCTGCGTATTCGGATGTTTTGATATGCATCTATGTGTGCATTTCATATTGATCATATTTTCACTTACAGAAAAAAAAAATACATATACTTCTGAAACCAGCATTAAAAAAAAAAAATCTTAATACAAGAGACGGAACATAAATGTTAGGTTATAATTTGAAACAGTCCAACCACACAGTCTTATTTCTCCAAAATGCAGGCAAAGAAAAAACTTGTTTCAACGTTTCACCAATTCAGATGCCATCAGAACACAAAAGAACAGCAAGTTGAAAATAACTCCATGAAATCCAATCGAATACTGAAAAGAAGGTAAGATAACACAGCAAGGGAAGGTTAACGATAAAAAAGGGAAGTATATGAGATAACCTTTCCTTGCTGTGTTACCTTACCTTCGATGTTCGATTTGCAGTTCCCTTCTGTCCTATGACGTCTGAATTGGCGATACATTCACTGGTTTTTTCATTGCCCGCATTTTGGAGACATGAGACTGTGTGGTTAGAAATATTCAAATTATTACACACACGCACACACACATATATAAACAAGTTGTGCTCTAGGCTTCCCTTCTGTACAGATATTGTCAAACTTGGGTCTTTCAAAATATGAAAAAAAATAAAAAAGAAACTACAACTAAGTGTGGTTATTATGCACAGAAATGGGCCTTCCATAATTGTTTCCTTGATAACACCAGCCCTTATCCCTTAATATAAGACTGCTTATCTATAAAAAATAAATAAAAAATTGGCGATTTCACCCTAATATTTACAGGATTTGATAAAGCTTTAAATATTCTGGGTAAAATAAACATTACCCTGTTATTAGCGGTCTTATATCTATTTTCTGGACTCTACTAAACTCTAATTAAAGCACCATTCTATCGTGCTGACAGTGCTGCTACAGGAATACCTATTGGTGAGTACCGGTAAAGCCTTATTGGAAAATATTAATTGGCCTCGGACACAATGGAGCACTTCCCAGACTACTTTTCTTGAAGGGGCCCTCCACAGAACTTTGACAAGAGAAATAAAATATTTAAAAAATAAAGTTTTAACCAATTTTTTTTTTTTTAGTTACACTTTTTTGTAATATCATAAAAAAGATGGGAGCATCCGGAAAATTGACGTAGACGTGTAAAAGTGATTCTACATGCCCGAGTCCTGTTACAAGAAGTACTTGAAGCCTTAGAAGTTCGAACTGGTTTTGAGGCAGGGACACAGACGTATCTACGGTGAGAATGAGGGCTTTCGAGCTAAAGGTCCCTCCGAAATAGTAAAATATAGCCATGTTTTATGCAAAGAAATGTTAAAAAATTATCTCTCTAAAGTATTATTGTTCGTGTAATTAAATTTAATAGGACTTCAAGTATCACTTAAACACCATTTCATATAGGTAGTTAGTATCTTCCTTTTTTTTCCAAAGTAATTATCGTTATATATAAGAAAAAAAAGTTTTCGAGCTGAATACTTAAAAAAAAATATTAAATTCTGGATCCAGTGGGCAGGGACATAGACTCGTCTATGTTCAACTTAGTTCTAGATCAGTTGATGAGATAAACACCACGTGTAAATGTTGGGTTGCACGTAACTATGAAAATATCAATCGTTGGAAGGAAGGCCAATCTTAAGCGGACCCTACACGGTCATTCGGAATTGCAATCCGGGGCACTAATGACGTTCCGAATTATCGTATAAGGTAGTGAATGAAGTACTGATGGTGGTGCGCTGCGGATTTCCGAACATCCGGAAATCAAAGGTTCATTCACGAGAAGTGGAGGGGGGACTGAGGTAAAAGTAGTGGGGGGACTAACCATACTGCTGGATAGATAATGTTACCTAGGACTCACAACCATTATGAATAGTAAATAGTTAAATATTTTTTCATATCCCTTGTTTATGTTTTTAAACCATCTTCAACTATTTCTTTTAAATAGTCAAGTGGGCAACAAATTAAAAAAAAAATGTGGAAACTTCACAATTTACTTTAAGAAAAAAAACTTTAACGTGTAATTTGTCAGTTCTTTTCCCATTTCCCTCAACAAACTTATTATTTTCGCAATACCTTTCCTTAATTTTTGTAAGTAGTAGACTTATATTTTACTAATTTTTTTCAAAACGATTTTCTATGAGACTAACCTTACTACTAGACAGGTTAGTTTACCTAGGTCTCGTTTTTAAGTAAATAATTTCATAAAAGTAAATAATTGTTTATATCCCTAGTCTATGTTTTTATTAACCATTTTCAACTATTTTTTCTTTAAATAGTCAAATAGGGAAAATAAATTGAAAAAAAAAAAAATGGAAACTTCACAATTTACTTATATAAGAAAAATCTTTAACTGTTGTGTTTAATTGTCATTAATTTCTCCATTTTTCTTAACAAATTGATTATTTTCACAATACTTTTCCTAGATTTTTGTATGTAGTTGACTTATATTTTTCTAACTTTGGTCTAAACGATTTTCAGGCACTAGGAAGTAATTATCTCCATTTTTCTCTTGATGCCCAATATTATAAATGACAATGTCCAAATAAGCATATCTTTGCTTACAACTGAGCTAAATTGGTGTCAGCAACAATAAATAATGATCAGTAATGATTGAACGTGTAGGGGTCTTCATGAGCAAAGCGATCCCGAGCAATCATTGCCATTCTTGTGACGTTCATTCATGAATTACCGTGTAGGGTCCGCTATAGACTCGCTGAGCTTCTGATAAAAGAGTTCCAACTCGCCCTGCAGGTAAATGGAAATAAAACAAAACAATATAATAGTAAGCCAAAAAAATCCAGCCCAACAACAGGTTTTGTGTAGAAGGGAAATCTTTCCGAGTGTAGACATATTCAAATAGCTCTGTCTAACAATAACCTCAATGAATGATGCTGGGTCAGAATTAGAGCAGGGTATACCAAGCGTTTCAATTGAAATCGGTGACTCACTGACCAGTCACCCCTTGTTAGTGCAACTATTTTTGAAAAGTAATAGGTTTGGTGCCATTGGTTTGTAAAAATATATTTTCCATCAAAAGTTTTCTAAACGATTTTTTTTTTAAACAACATACTGTTTATTTCCAGTAGTTATGTACCTTTAAAAGTATCATCTTAAATTTATTGGGTCCATTATCCTCATTTTAGTTGCAGTAGAATATATTCAAATTTATTCAGTGAATATGTCATCATTGAACAACATAATATTGTTACGGTCTTTATTTTAGAAAAACTGTTTCCTCAACAAACTTGCGGGATGCACAGTGGAGACGGTAGGGTTCGCAAAAAAAAAAAAAAATAATAATAATGAAGTCAATTAAATATTACAAACTATCTAATAGACGCCACGATATTTAATTGGTTGAATTTGGAAAATAGCGAAAATCATAAAAATAAAATAAATTAATTATTTTAATAAAAAAAAAAAAAAATTTGGACGCGGAGTGAGCTACGAACTCGGAACCTTTGGATTTAAAAACATATGTTAATTAACCTCATAATCTGTTGAACCTTCTTACTCGGTTATTATTGATTTTCTCTAATTCTTAATTAAAACTTAAAAAAAAAACAATATAATATATACATACAGCATGAAAACAAACAGAAGAAAAATAAAACTGTTTATTATTAATACTAATGATGAATTTAATTATTTCTATTGATTTAAATAACAGTTAAAGGAAATTAAAATTGTGAACAAGAAATGAGATTTATAAGAAAACAAAGAAAATTCAGTTAACATTAATTATCAAAGAAGAGATTAAAAAATGATTATAGACCTAAACATTAACTTACAACTATACAATAAACCAATTACAAATATTAGGGAAAAATAATAGATAAGAAAAAACTTATATGTACATATTTACAATATCCCACTGGTTGAACTATGTCCAATTGGCATCAGGGTCACCATAAAACCAAATTAATTCACATACAAAAATCCTTAGCATGCCTCTGCACTCATGAGGTTCCGCCATCAATCCCTATGAAGTGTCATATGTCGGCTGTTATACTGACTTAAAATTAATACTTAAAACTAAGACTTATTATAAACTAATACTCATTATTAAAGTTAATACTAATTACTTAATTTTACTAACCGTCTTCGAGGTAATAAAAAAACCCATTACTTTACGAAATAATTTTTTTTTTTTTGTATTTTATTTTTCATCACAATATTTAGCACGATTTGATATAAAGCAAGGTAGTAAATAGTAAAACATGGTCCCAGAACCTTCGATCACTATCCTCGGTTATAATTTTCAATAATAAGAATTATGAACAATAATTACATTTATTTAGAAAGTTTCAATAAATTCAAGTACCATTTAAATTTATATATAATTTTACAAGTCTCACGAAAGTAATGTACGTAAGTCGCAGCCTAACCTCTAATTCATCAGTAATCCTTATATCAGTAACAAACACGCTGATTTAGAGGTACACTTTTCAATTTTTCATTTATCTACACGAACCCTGGTTAATTTCGTTCCCACAAAACCATTGTTCCGATGGAAATTGGATTTCCCTTTAATTAGAGACGTTTTGTCGTCCCGATTCTTTTTTTTTTTTTTTTTTTTTTTTTTTCATGAATTAGTTTATGAAGTGAATGTGATTTCAATGGAAGTTCGCGAGAGTTTTGTTCGCCCGATTCGTAGGAAGGACTGACCTTTTAGATAATGGTTCACTCTTTTAAATGACAATCAATTTGACTTACTCAATGAAAATAAAATATCATTACAAATTTAAATCGTTCGTTCAAATTGGCTATAGAATTCTTGAAAAAAACGGATACTCCCACTTAATAATTTTTTTTTTGGCTACATACATACATAAAAGCTAACTACATAAATGCCAAAGCAGGGATTGCAACCTGGAAACAAGGTTTCGGTAAGGCTGGATTCAGGAGACAATTAAAACTGTATGTAAAATTGAGATTTCGATTGTAAAAGATGTATTTTGAGAGTAAATATTCCTTCTGGTACTACAATTCGTTGTAAGTCAGAGCATCCTTCAGCATCAACCGCTAGTGTTTTCGGTGCACTGCCACTGCTTTCCAGATCCTTACTCGCGAAATGGACCATACACACTTATTCCACTTCATAGGCCCACCGTATTCTAGGCCTGCCGATTCTCCACTTCTCTTCCAGATTTTTCTTTGGATACAATCTGTACTTTATTCTAACGCACTCTGCTCAGTGGATCCTTCCAATTTCTTTATATTTGAAAACGTTTTTATTATTAAAACGTCACCCTTCTTATTTCAGAATTCGTTCCATATCGCCAAACATAACCGCTGAATACTAACCCAAAAATTCTTCTTCTTAACCCTTTGTCTGCGGACGGAATACATGTCTTCCCGTTCAGAATTGGATCACAGATGCGGCCGGGGTACATGGCTTACCGCCAGGGCGGTCGCCACTCGAATTGGTGGGAGTAAGTCATGCCTTCACTAATATAAAATTAACACTAAATGTCTTTTAAAACTGTACGTTTTTGAACAAAAATTAATATAGGATACTCAATAGTTGACCGTTGTATATTGAGGAAAGCCGTCGTTTAGACTCAAGACTTCATTAGAGCTATAACGAACAAGATACAAAGGCAACAGAAAAAGGAATACACCTAAAAAAATAAGAAAGTTATTAACAGATTAAATAAAAATTATTGAGTACATTTAAATATCAACACCGTATATAAAGTATGGAGAATAGTCAAATAGAAATCCACGCAACCTAAAAAAAACCTGTACCGCTAAAACCCAAGAGTTTTGGGTTTAGTACGATGTAGGAAAGGCACTGTTTCTTGGTCAACGTTTGTGCAAGGAGGTGATTTGACCGAAATCACACTCAAACGCCAAGTTTCCCCCTTAATTATATTTTTAATTAAAGGTAGCCGCTTGATAGAGGCTAGGTGTGCCCTGAAGGGTCTCCCGATCCAGGGTCGATCCACGGTCGATGAAACAGAATAAATAATTTATCTGCCATAAGCCAGATTCGAACAATATAATAAGAATAAAAACAAATAAAATTGGAAGGATGAATGATGTAAGTAATCATGGAGATAACATAACAAATATAAGAAGAGGTTGAAAAGAAAGGGAATTTATTAAGAAGTATAGAGGGATAAATAAACAAGTGGTTCGAAAGGTAAACAAACGTTTATAAAAAGGAAGTGAAGTAAGTGAAAACAGTGATGAAGTTTAATAATTTTCATTATGTTTTGTCTTAGAGTATGTAGGTATTAGTGTTGCCCAAAATCGATCTTGGTCTTGCACTTCGCACGACCAAGACCAAGGCTGGCTAACTGTTGCAAGGCCAAGACCAGGACTGGTAAAAAAAACCGATTTTTTAAATAAAAGTTAAGGCAAAATAGTTTCTAATACTTGATAATCTTAGTCACAACATGTTAGTAATTGGTATAACCAATATACTTTTGGATTTAACTCCTCTAATTTTTCATTCGGGCTTAATTAGATTTCTCCTATCTAAAATTTATATTAATATCTCTATAGTAATAGACTGTTGCGAGAGCCTTGCGCAAGAACAAGACCATGACCAAGACTGCGTTTGCAAGACCAAGACTCGTCTTGGTCTCGCATTTGGGCCACACTAATAGGCATGTATATTTTTCGTTTTGTTTTTTGATTCACTTATCTTTATTTAAGTTTATCAGTTATTTTATTTTATTTATTGCATATACGTTTTAATTAGTATTTAGCTATTTTGCTACTGATTATTTTATATTTTTTTTTTGTAAATATTGTGTGAATGTTATCTTTCCTCCCTATAACAAATGTCCAAGTGACAGATTGTTATATTATTCAATAAATAAAATTCAAAATGTTTTATCAAAATATATATAAATTGTAACTTCTACAGTTTTCTATAGCTTTTGTATCTTGTTCGACCTACGCTTGATGAAAACCTGCATAGTTGGATCAAAACGTTGGCTTAATAAAATACTTTCCTCATTTATAAGTTTTTAATGACCACCTCAGGCCAGCTCTTTCCTTGAAAAAAATCTCTTTATCTACTTGAAAGTTTTAATTAAAAAAAAAAAAAGTTTTCAATATACACCCAGTTATATAGAACTAACACAACAAATAAAGTAATGGAATACTGGCCTCAGGCATTACTATAACGAACCGATTCCAAGGGGTGATTAGGACCATTCATTGTAGGGCGGCAATTTTGTGAGAAGCAACTAGGGGAGGGGATTGTCGGTGGGCGGATATGTGAACCTCGTGAACAGGCTACAGAGGAAATGGAGGCTTGCAATTAGATCCAAGATTAATTGTCGCTAACCTCTGTCATTTCGGTCATTAGCTGCCTCATCATGTTTCCCGCCCATATCCTCATCCAATCCCGCCATTCGTGCCCTGCCAGATAGCTTGTCAAGTCTCCTGGGACAATCGGCAAATCATTTGAACAAATAGCTTGTAGGCCACTTCCAATGTTTATAGAACGTGGCTGGGAAGGAGAACACGGAATATGAAGCGATGAAAGCAGCACCAATTTCAAGTACATTTGATTGCGTACATAAAGAGGCCATAAGTGATTCTTGAAACAGTGCATGTTTTTTTAAGCTTTGGCGATAAATAATGCTCTCACATATAAATGTTAATGTTCTAATTCCAACTTAACAGCCATTTAATTAACCCTCAATTAACAAGGTGGGTCGGATACACAGGCCGGAAGCCTCCCCCCCCCCAAAATGGTAAAATGTGACCATGTTTTACAGAAAAAAAAATATTAAAAACTATCTCTTAATGTATTCTTGTTCGTGTAATTATATTTAATAGGACTTCAAGGACCACTTAAACACCATTTCATATAGGTAATTAATTTCTTTATTTTTTTTCAAATTAATTATCGTTATATGTATATAAAAAAAAAATCTTTCGGGCTGAAGCCCCCCCCCCCCCAAAATTAAGTTCTGGATCGGCTAGTGGTCGGATACAACCGATGAATACAACAGTTCTCGAACATGCAGTTCTACGTAAACGTCAATGATATCTTAAGTAACATTACACTCAAATGTCCGATAGTTTTTTTTTTTTTTTCTATTTATTTAATGAAATTTACAACTGTATGAACAATACAACTAGTAAAAATGCACACATTAGAAATAATGACATGAACAGACTTGAGGAGATACTGCCCAGTGATAGCACTCCCTATTTAATTCTAGGTGAGAAGATCACGAGGCCATCTTCTTTTCAGACGCCTAGGTGGATTATCAGGAATCGAGGAAGAAGCAAGGCTGGAAACAAGTTGATTCGGATGGGACTGGAATTTATCCTGAAAGGATAGGTATCTGACTTGGGTCTAAATCAGCGTCATATGAAACATTAAGGTCTTTATGAATGGTTTTATTTGTAACAAAGTAGGGAGCATTGATGATTTTACGAAGGATTTTGGAATGTAAGGATTGGATACCAGAGGAATTCGATGGTTTAGTGGAGCCCCATAGCTGAACTTCGTAAATCCAAATAAGCCTTATTACATTAATGTATATGAGTCTTTTGTAATCGAAAGTTTAGAGCGTTTGTATAGTAAGTGTTGGAGCAGAAGGAAACGTCGAGTAGTTTCTTGTCGTTTCAGTTTAGTATACGGATTCCAAGAGAGACGTTTATCCAAGAGGAGTCCTAGATAGCAGATTTGTTCAACAGCAACAAGTGGAGTATCATTGAAGAATATTGTAGAATTGTGCGATAGTAGTTGTCAAATAGGAGCTCCAAGGTCAGAGTATTTTCGCTCCTATCAACCATGTTAGCTTACATTATTTATGCTAGGGACATATCTGACCCCGTTGTCTTTCAACGTAGTGAGTTGAATTAGACCCCTCTTGATTGGTTTCTTCTTAATTAGTTGATTTTTAAATTATAATATTTTTGATCTGCTTAACATTTTGTATAGTCCAAAGCATTAATATAATCTTAACTATTGAAAAACTTGCCCTACCATGTTTATCATGTGTGTCAAAACATACCCTCTTTCGACCTTATCAATTTCTCATATATTTTCTCCCTATATAAATATTATTTTTTATTTAATGCCACATATAAAAAATGTTTTGAACCAAGATCTGATAATCAAGAAAAGCATTTTTATTTAAATTTTATAATTTTCTCGTATCTTAGTGTAGAAAGCTAGCTTGTCTGTTCTACTTTACACATAATGTGATAATTAGTCAGGACGCGATCAGTTCTACGATTCAACCCAAACTTCTGGGTCATCAACAGGGCATGTTACCAGCACTGAAGGTGCTTTATTATTTGTTATTATTATTTATAGTTATATATATATATATATATATATATATATATCTGAATGTATTAAATGGGGCCACAGTAGCCGAGCGAGTCTGCAATTTTTTTTATTTATTTAGCGGGAATCAATAACAAAAAAAAATAAAATTAATAATAAATTAAAATAAGTGCAGTCCCTACTACTTAAAACACTACGGTGCGGGTTCGATTCCTGCATGTAAAGTATAAAGTCCCCACCCTGAGATTCATAGGGAGGTGGGCGACCCCTGTGTCTTCTGGTCCTCCAGGTTGGGGGTTGGGTATAGAGCTGAAAATCTCCTATCCCATAAAAAAATCTGGGTGGAAGATTGACCCAAAAGATTGCCTGCTAACAATCCTTCAGGAATGTTCCTGATGAAGAGTGAGAGGAGTGAAATATGATCGCGTTAGTAAACCACGGGCTTCCTGGATATCTCGAAGAAGAGAAAACCAAACGATCACTAACAGCCCCAAGTTGCTGAAGAAAAAAGGTCGAAATCAACAGGCGTAGGAAAAAAAACAACATTAATATATGGTTTTATTATTATTAGTATTTCTATCGTAAATAAAGTAAATGTGTACATCAATCACTGTATCATTGCTCAAAAATGAGCAGTAATTTAATAATAATTGGGCTGTGGTCGATTCAAGCAGAGTAAGTCAGAGTTCGTTAAATATAAAAGTAATTAATTACGACAGGTTCAATTCTTCTGTATACTTGTTACTTCTTATTATATTCATATTTTTTTTTTCAATCAATAGAGAAGGAGATGCTTGGAAGTGTAGTCAAGAATGAAGCACAAAGTAACGAAATAAGCTAGCTATGTAAGTATAACTTCTAGCTTAGAATCTTATATATGCTAGAATATTCTATATCAAATGATGTTCTATTCTATTTATTTTACCTGTGTAAGGGCTGTTCCACTTTTTATTCTTTTTATTTATATAGCTTCTATATTTTTACTTTTTCTTTTTCTATAAACAATAGTTCCTTTTTTTCTTATATATTATTTTTTGCTTTCCTACCTATACTAGGTAGAGAAAGTATTGCAATCGGGTCAAATTTCCGATATGCGGTTTTCGACGGATCTATACGTTTCAGAGCCACCTGAGTCCCAAAAACACATTTTTAGCCATTGGTCTGTCTGTCTGTCTGCCTGTGCCAAGATTCTCTCGGGAACTAGTGAACCGATTTTGTTGCTTCTTTTTTTTATTTTGTAGAGTTTTGACTGCTGATTCCTGTGACATGAATTAGTTGCTCCATGCGCAATAGCTGCTGCGCAAAAAATGAATAACATGTTCTTCTATAGAGAAGCTCGAAAGCGGCTCTAACTATATCGATGAAACATTCCTATAATGTTCTAATAATTGTCCTTTCAACTATCGTACATCGACTAAATCTCCCCCAGAAAAAAAAATAAGAAAAAAAGTTATAAAGAAAAGAAAAATGTTTTGCGGCCTAACTTGCTAAGAATATATTCTATGACAAAATGTTTATAAAACATCTGAAAGATAATTAAATTACCAAAAAAAAACCGTCGGAATCGAACCAGTATGAGCGACGATACAGCGTATTGTATTTTCTACACATGCTTTAATTTATTGCTTTCCTACCTATACTAGGTAAGGAAAGTATTGCGATCACATCAAATTTCCGATATGTGGTTTTCGACGGCTCTATACATTTCAGAACCCCCTGAATCCAAAAAACACAATTTTAGCCATTAGTCTGTCAGTCTGTGCCAAGATTTTTTTGGGAACTACTGAACCGATATTGTTGCTTCTTTTTTTATTTTGTAGGGTTTTGACTACTGATGCCTGAGGCAGAAATTATGGTTTTTGACGGATCGATACGTTTCAGAGCCTGAGACACTGTTTAGCCTGTTTTTTTTAACGTAATAAAATTCCCTACAAAACTAAATAAAAATCATTCATTTCGGGCTACTATTAACGAAGTTACAGCTACTCAATTTCCAACGTAAGATTACGGGTAGATATCATGGTGTCTGAAAGGGATGAATGAATGAAAAAAAAAAATTAAAATGTGCACAACTAATTGAAAGTAAGAAAATTTGTTGTCCCTATCACACAAGCTTCACTATTTCCTCTACTTTTAACAGAAATTATTGTTTGACAAAATTAGGCTATGGAAAAAAGTTTTTGATCAGCAATATTAGAGGGTGTTGAAATGTGTACAATGATCTACTTTAAGCCAGTTTACATTGCTTTAGTTTATCAAATAAATCGTACTCAAATCTTTTCTATGATCAATTTTCAGGAAAATAAATCTAATTAAATTTTTTTTGTTCCTTTATGGACACATTTAAAGATATAAAAACTTTTCTGAAATAGGTAGGAAAGTCTTTTTTTTAAGATATGAGCTCGTATTTTAGGAGTACATATTTTAAACGAAGGTGGGGGAGTAGCTTTATATATGAATTCAAGATTAAATTTTAATATTATTAAAAAAATTTATGGCGGGGTACAATAAATCCTCAGAATTCATTTTCTTGGAATTAATCTCTCCAAGATATAAAGTTTTATTAGGGGTAGTTTACAAGTCTTCAAAATTTTGGAATATTTTCACAGTGGCGTACTAGCATATGGTACAAATTTGTATAACATGGTATGTTTAAAACGCTATTTTAATTCCTTATACAACCACTAATAATTAATACACCTAATTTATTGTACACCTTGTGTTAGAACTGAATTTGAATTAAGGTACACCAATTACACCAATAGTTCTTCTAAAATATTCGTGGCTTATCACAAGCAGATGAGAATAATACAGGATATGAATACCCTAGCTAATGGCACAATAAAATAGAAACAAAAAAATTATAATTTCTTTTTTATTTCAGAGAAAATTTGGATTCGTATTCTAAGTTCAGTTTCTCATCAGGGAACAATGTGTGATGTAGAAAATCTTAACGGTGGAAGAAGCAAAGGATGATCTACGGAGGGGGGAGGGAGGGAGAACTTTCTCCCCCTCCCCTCCCCCCCAAAAATGGTAAAATATAACCAGATCTCATGAAATAAGTATTAAAAAATTATCTCAAAAAGTATTATTGTTCGTGTAATTATATTTAATAGGTAGTTAGATTGTTTCTTTATTTTTTCTCAATGTAATAATCATTATATACAGGGTATTTGAGGGTTATGTGGCTAAACTGTAAATATGAATTAAGGACCTCAAAACGAGAAAAAAAATTCCTCAGAAGGTATGTCCGCAAACGATTTGCTTAGGAGATATTTACACTACAAGAGTTTAAATTCTTATGAATTATTTACCTTATATTAAGTAAATAAAACTTATTTGTTTGTTCCAACTACTTTATTAATTAAATGTAAACATTAAATTCATATTAAATGTTGTTCAAAGTAATTTGGGCTGTTTTTGACAAAGTTAAGGGGCAAAAATACCATCAGCACGTGGAATCATAGCAAATGTACCAGTTTCTCTAAGACGATGAAACGTGGATCTAAAGGTAGACTTGTTTGGTAATCTTCTATTCGGAAATTGCCTTGCATTTTCACGATGTGCAGCATATTCACCAATCGTATAAATGGAAGGCATAATGTTGAGTACTCTGCGAAAGCCTCTTACAAACTGATAAATGTTATTGAGAGTTCCCAATGCTAATTCCAAATAGTATTAATCCTTATGTTGCCAATAGTTTTTATACAGTTAGGGATGAAAAGCCATATTAGTATTCTAATCCATCTCCTAAACAAAGCGTTTGCGGACATACCTTCACTTTGAACAACATTTAATATGAATGTTAATGTTTACATTTAATTAATAAAGTAGTTAGAACAAATAAATAGGTTTTATTTATTTCCTATAACGTAAATAATTCATAACAATGAAAATCTTTAGGTGTGAATATCTCCTAAACAAAGCGTTTGCGGACATACCTTCAGAGGAAATTGTTTTCTTGTTTTAAGGTCCTTAGTTCATTTTTGCAGTTTGGCCACCCTGCAGTTTAAGCCTGAAACATCCTCTACATAAAAAAAAATTTCGAGCTGAAGCCCCCACCCCAAAATAGTGAATAGAAGGAAATTGATTTAAAGTAAAATAAACTAATATCGTCATTATCTATTTATATATATTGTATATTTTTATTTGTGAAGTTCATATATTATTTTCCTGTTACCCTTCTACTGTTTTTATTACTACTTATCATTATTATGATTTTTATCTTCACTTATCTATTTTTATAAATATATAGTGAGGGAAAGTGTTGTGATTGTGAAATATTCGAATCCGTGATTTCAACTGAAATATACGGCTTGAGACCAAAACACCAAGTTTCGAAAAATTGTGTGTTGTGTTTGTGTGTGAGTGTGGGCGTGGCATGTGCGTGTATTTTTATTTTATTTGTTTCCTTAGTTACTGCCTTAACCTAAATCAATGTCAAATAAACCTAATCTAAATAAATAAAAAACATTGATAAACTTTAAACGAAAATCCCTTGCAGTAGCATTATTTTTTAATAATAGATCTATAATATAATAGATATTCTACTTATCTTCTGAATACAAGGTTATCTTATCCTTACATAGGTATATTTAGCCGAAATCAATCATATATAATTTATTAATGAAAACTAAAAGTATATTTATACAATAAGAAATAGATCTTAAAGTCTTAGCAATGTTGTATGATTTCTTTAAATTTAAGTGCATTGCTATTTTCATGGGTCTCTATTTTGTTTTTTAAGTTGTATTTAATTAAACTTTTGTATACAATAAAGCCATATTTCGGTTGAATAAAATAATAATGTTGATAAATCGATTTCGTAAAAAATATTTTTTTATTAAACGATACATCGATTCAGTAAGAAATGATGTCTTTATTGAACTATGTATCGGATTAAGAAAAAAATATTTTGAAACGACAATATATCGTTTTAATAAATAAAAAATACAATTAGTTTTTTTTCTAATTATGTATATTTGAATAAATGTTATTCATTTTTTATATTAATCCAATATATTGATACAACTAAAGGAAAAAACGAATATTACATTTTTTACAAACGCAAGAATAATTTTATTTAAATATTAAAAAGTTCCTAAGTTGACCGAGGTGACAAAGTATTTTGTAATCACAATCGCAGTATACCTTGCTACAATATTTTTTAAAATTAAAATTCAATAAATCTTTGTCATTGACAAATTTTTGAACAATATAATCCGAAAATAAGTGACATAATAAGACTAGTTGTCCGAATTTCTTCCATTTCTGTTTTAAAATCTTCTGAATATTCAATTAACATATTGAAAAATATTTAATCTATAAGTTAAATGGCATTATAATTTAGTTGAAAAAAAGTTTACAAACATCTAATTTTGCGCAGTATAAATTGAAGCGTCCAACTTTTAAACTTATTCATTAAAGGTTTACGCGGAAAACAGGTTGAAATCGATTGAAAACCGACTATACTTAAAAGTCTAAAGAATATGTTTGTACACATTTTAAATTCATTATAGGAATTTCGAATGTTAGTCAATGTCGCGAGTTTTTCCTGACTCGTCCCACTGTGCGTCAAAATCGACTAATCGGAGACGGCACTTAATATCATCAAATTTACACATTTTTACTATTTTCTAAAAAGCAATTTTGATTAAACACGATATATGACCACAAAATCAAGTGGTCTTTAATATGGGAGGTTTTATCTTAATTGAAGTCCTTGTGTATGAGAAGTTGTATTATCATTCACTCAAAATAAAAAAATAAATATAAATAAAAAAAAGATATGTTAATTAAGTGTAAATATTTTATTGCAAGCTGGGTCAGGAGTGCCCATCCCCTCCCCCTCCCCCTCCCCCCGAGCGAATGATATTACAACCTCTCATACACAAGGTCAGGCTATTTAAATTAAGATAAAACCTCCCATATTAAAGATCACTTGATTATGTGGTCATATACCGAGTTTGATCAAAATAGCTTTTTAGAAAATAGTAAAAAAGTGTAAATTTGATGATATTAAGTGCCGTCTCCGATGGCTCACAAACCTTCCCCCACCCCTCCCAAGATATTTTATTCCTCTCTTCTTCTTAAAAACAGTGCAAACGAAAGTAGAATTTAAATATTCGAAGATTATATACAATTGCACATCCTGCAATCTATTCCATGTTTCCCCTTGTCTTTTAATTTGAAACTTTTTATTTTGAAAGTTCTCAACCTCTTCGGAATGTACCCTTCCCTAAAAAATTGAAAATTCTTTCAAAAAGGGGCTCCTCACAAATTTTAATGGAGCAACTTACGATATAAAACTCCCTTCTGGCCACCCCTCAGCTGGGTTAAAGTTCAAAACTGACAAAGTCCCGCTAGTGTGAATATTTCTTAAATTATTTTTGGGCATAGAATTAATATATATATTTAAACTCGTTTATTGAGAAATATTATAGTCTGTCTCATTTATTATAGTGTTCAGAGAGCTCATTCACACCATATTTACGAAAACATACATAAAAAGGTAATGACAGTATAATTCACAGAAATAAGAACAAATTAAAATAGCATAAGGAGAAATATATATACATATATAAATTTAAAAAAAATTAAAATAAAATGTACTTCTGTACTAAAAAATAAACATCTTAGAGACATTCAAACTGATATACACTATTTACTATTATAATAGTAGAATATATAAGTGTAGAAATATAAGAAATGCCAATGACCCTTCGGGGTTGAGGCATTACCACAATAAAAAAAAAATAATAAAAAATAAATAGTAGAATATATAAATAAAATTACTACAAAATTAAATAAATGATTTTAAGTATTCGATGTGTGAATGAATAACAAAAAAAAAAAATTATTGCAATATCTGACCAACTACTAGCTACTCACAAATGCCTTTTCCGATGGTATCAGCTTCCGAGTTCTCCCGTAGAGAGCAGCACCGGCCGGACAAACTTCATTAAGGATGAGCATGTGTATTAATAGAACTGGGAGGTCACTATGAGAAGGGTAGGGGTTGCCATAATTGAGATCCCTTATCCCCCATAATTTTAAAATCCCAAAAGTTTTGAAAATATAATCCAAACAATAAAAACGGTAGAAACATTTTTGAGATACTAAATAAAGTTTCAAAACTAACATCAACATTTTTTTTTTTAAATAATTTTATTTAGTATTAATACAGTCTGCCACACTGAAGGGCATTGGTCCTCCGGCTGCAGTATCCATTCACACAATATTTACATAAGAAAGGAAAATAAATATAAATAACTAAAGTAAAAAAAAATATATAGATAATTTTTTTTTTTTTTTACCTTTCTTTATTGAATGTTAATACATTCTGCCACATTGAAGGGCATTAATATTAAAGCTACATGATTCATTCACACAATATGTACATACAATTAATATCAATAATAAAGAAAAAGAAATATAAAAAAAATAAAGTAAGTAAATTGGTATGCCTGTGTACAAAAAAATAATGAAATAATAGATAAAAGCTAGATTAAAGTAAAGTAAATTAAAGTAAATAAATCACATTCACACCTATGTACAATATTTACATTCACCCTCAGGGGACTCTGAGTCATGCCTTATTCCCCGACGTGGAAGCCAAGGCAGGACTCCAGGAGATCCCAGTGCTTCTCTCCCAGCCGCGTCACTGGTCCAGTAACATTAAATATAAAAAATTGGGATTTATTGTATCAATGTTTTTATTTTTTTTTTTATTTCTACATTTGTTCGAATAGAAGATGGACTCTTATAATTAAATTATTAATTCTAATCTAAAACTTCGTGGACAAAATTATGCATATTCAAGGAACTTTAATTTAAAATATATTTATTTAGTTAATAAATGTTTAAATATTCAACTCTTTACTGGCTTCGAACGTGTCACGTACCTGTTGCGAATGTTGTAATATCTTTTCTCTTAATCTGCTTTATACACCCCTTTTATAAAATTTATTAAAAAAAAATTTATCAAAGAAAATTTTAAGAAATAGGGCGATTTCTTGTTAAATTAATTAATGTAATGAAATCATTTTTGTTAGGCACGATTCAAGTGAAAAGCGAATGGGGGAGGGGGTATTCTTAAGTTTTTAGTATCTCAATTAATAGACCAAGTTTACCGATCTTAAGATTGAAAACGCCCCATTTCCGAGAATCTTCACAAAGAAAGAAGTTGCTTTCAGAGTTTGAAATCGATAATTATTTTTTCCAGAAAATCGTGAAATAATTGTTACATCAATTTTTAATTTAAAAATCATGCCTGATTTATAAATAAAATTGAAACCTATCTTTGATTTTTATGTATTCGATAAAAAATAATAATTACTCAATTAGTGCTTTTGCATAAATAATTATGTCTATTTTCAAGTCACAGTTTAGGCCTCTCAGGTCATAATAATAAAAATCAAAATTAACTTCTGATTATTATTTATTTTGTTTATTTATTATGACTGAATTTTACAAAGAACCTAAAATATATTGGTATAAACATATTTTTTTTATATTGCTGAGGAGGGGGACAGAGATTCTCCGAAACGTACAAATAAATAATAATAATAAAGTTAATATTGATTTTTATTATTCTGACCTGTGAGGCATAAACTATGAAGTGAAAATTGATATTATAATATAAAGGTCAAAAATTTTAAACAATATGGTAAATAATAATGATTATATTGTGTTAAAAATAAATCATTTCAGAAAATAAATACCACCTTTTTCACACAAATTAAATAAAATATTAATATGCAAGTATACATTTCTAAATATATTTTCACTGCAGATATTGTACATATTCTTTAATTTTGATTAATGTAATTTTTGGTCAGAGGTGGTTTTTATTTTTCGTTCATAATTGTTATTCTTAAGGGATCTCGTCCCAGAATAAAGTTTATTTTCTATTTCTATTTCTATATGTTATTGATGTAAACACTTTTTAATATCACATTTCTGAAATCGCTTTAATTGTACACGCGGTATCTGCATTATATATATATATATATGTGTGTGTAATAGAAGAATCAATTTTATCCTTTGACAAAGTCCCTTGAGAATAACAATATTGTACATAAAAATCAACATAACATCTGGTCAAAATGCACATTACAATAAAAAATCGAAAACAAAAAAAAATACTAAAAAATAAGTAATAAATGAAGTATTTACATAACTATACAGATGTAGATATATATATATATATATTATATATATATATATATATATATATATATATATATATATATATATATATATATATATATATATATATATATATATATATATATATATAAAGTAAATTTTTTAAATTAATTTCAGAAATAAGATGTTGTGTTGCTAATAGTTGATAACAATATTTTTTACCTACTACAGACTCAAAATGTATCATAGAGATATACACAAAATTGAAATTACTGATTTGAAAAGGTATTTTTCAAAAATTATTATTATTGTTGATTTTTAAAATTTTGATAAAAAGTCATGATCGCCATCGATTAAAATCATCTAATGATTTATAAAAATTCCACATAAAATTGTGATCTGATTTTATTTTTTAAAAATGAATAATAAAGAAAATACATTAAAAGAATTGCAATGGGGAAAAATACTTGTCACTCATTAATTTCTATGTATAATATTTACATTTAGCTTAGATAATTCTGAATTATACTTTGCCGCTGTCACTTAAGTAATGTGGCTTAATTATGTTTTGTTTTTTGAGGGGGGAGGGGACAAATTTTCTTTAAGTACGATCGCCATTAGTTGGTCTCGAGAGGGCGAACTTAACATATGCCGCATATTTGTTAGCATATTTTTTTTCAAAACCTCAAATATGACTTGCAAAATATTTACTGACATATGCATATGAAGATGGCGAAATCAATATTTTTTTTAGTGAACACAATCCCTCTCTTCACCGATTCCTCTCCCCTTAAGTCCTAAAGCTGTTAGTCCCTCTGAGGTCGGATTCCTTATAAATAAACTGAAACCCAGAAAATCTACAGGATTCGATCTTCTTCCCAGATCCTTCGATAACTTTCTAAAAAAAAAGCTATTATATTCTTTACCAACTTATACAATTGTATTCTTCTTACAAATCGCTTTCCACTGATTTGGATACGCTTTTTAATCATATTGTTTCTTAAACCAGGCAAACCTGCAAATGACACTACATCCTATAGACAAATAAGCTTTCTCACAATCCTTTCAAAAATCTTTCTCAAATGAATCTTACACATACTCGAATCAGAAAAATTTCTTCACATCAGTTTGGTGGAAACCAGAACATTCCACAGTTCATCAAGGCCTTCGCGTTGTTGATCACACTTTGCACTTGAAAGCAAGACGCCTTTCTGGACATAGCGCAACTTTTGCAGCAAGGGTGTGACACGATGGCATGCTTTTTAAACTCAAAATACTCTTACCTCAATCCTAATATTTAATCTTCTTGATCTTACCTTTCCAACCGTTCCATCCAAGTACGCTGCGGCACAGAACTCTCAAACCATTATCCAATAGAGGCTGGTGTTTCACAAGGCAGCGTTTTGGGTCCATTTCTCTACATCTTCTTCACAGCTTACATCCCTAGGAATCCAAATAACTTCCTGCCAATATTTGCTGATAATACTGTTATCCTTTCCTTCCACTTAGAACCTCAAATGGCACTCCTAAACCTGCAAAGTTTAGAGTTTGATTGAGCTGATTCTCTGATTGAGCAGTGGTGCAAGGACTGGTGTATTAAATTAAAGCCTCCAAGGCCGTGGTTTTCCACCTTTGTACTAGTCAATACTAAACCCTATCTGGGGGTATGGAATTGAACTGTGAGGGGCAGCTAAATCTTAGAACATCAGACATATCCAATACTTGTCCTTCGAAAAATAGGCAATCCTCCGTACTACGTCGCAAACAAAACCTTACATCATGATCTCAACATTCCAATTGACTTTGAAATAATTCGAAATAGATTCTCAAATTTCCATTTAAAAAAAAAGTATCCATTATCCCACTCCCCTACCACAATTCCTTTTCATCTCCAGCCATCCATGTAATCCCCCACGAATGTTGAAACGGCCTTTTTTTAGGTCACATTTTTTCTCGATTTTGTGATAAAATTATCTTACGATCCAAGTGGAAAGCAAATGGATAATTACGAGTTCTTAGTAACCTATTAAATAGACAAAGTTTGCTGATCTCCAGATTTAAACGCCCCAATGCAGAGAGTTTTCTTGAATAAAATATTTAGATATAGGTCACGATAAGATGAAGATATTCACGAAGTTTCAGGCTGATGTTAGTAATCTGATAAAAAGGTGTCTGTATCACGGACTATGCTCTACTAAAGTTCTGAGCGTATGTGGCTTTAGAGTTCTCCCTCAGTTTCCACCACACGCTAGTCAGAGTACTGAGTACCAAGTAGTTGACTCAAATACTGGACTTTATTGAGCACCAAAGAATTTAATTACTTCTCCAGTTGATTTCGAACGATTAACTGAAGTAGTTTTTGAATTCCCAATAGTGATTCAAATTGAATTAAATACTTGTACTTGGTACTCAGAGTAGCATTTGCCTTTCTCTGGTCTCCACTGACTTTCAAACAGTGACGTGGCTGGATGAGAAGCGCTGGGATTTCTTTTAGTCCTGGTTTGCCTTTCACTCGAGAGCGACAAAGTATGGTTCAGAACTAATTAGGCTGAATTTAAATATAGTACATAGGAATGGATGAGTAACATGTATTTTTTCTCCTTTACGATTCCTAAATATATTTTTTTTATTTTTATTTATTATTCAATTAATGTATATTTTTTACTTATTTTATTATTACTTAGTTTATTCATTTTCTTCTTATTTTATTTTTTCTCAATTATTATATAAAATACAAATTAAATTGTATAATGGAATGTAAATATAGAGCCACAATACTCAATGCCCCTGGTTGTGGCAGATTGTATTATTACTCTGCTAATAAAACTGTAATAAAACTAGATTGGTTCGAGGTACAGATACTTTTTTATTTAATTATTACCATTCGTATAAATCTTCGTAAACAGCTTCATTTTAATGTAGACAGTTAAGGTGAATAAGGCCCAATTTAAGTAAATCTTGATTCAAACAAATCAAATATCTCTGTGCGAATGAATAGATTCCATAAAAACTCATCATGAATTTAACCGCTCAAAGAGAACATGATACAAAGTATGTCAACTACACATCTAAAACATATTCATTCATCCAAAGAAACGTCGATTAAGCGAAATCGTTTCTGGCCGCATCCCCTGACATTAAAGATCAAAAGAAAACGGATCATAAAACGACCCACTGATCCTTAAATTTAAATTTAGTCCGACAATAGGTGATAACCGTGTGTCATCTGTTAATACTTAATATCGAACACATGTAATAACTAAATTTTTGATCTTGTTGATGTCAAATTTTCTTCATGGGTGCTCGGATTTAATTTTAAGGATTATTCCTGTTGCGGACTTAATCTATTATTTGGCTGAGAGTGAGTGAATATTTAATGTTGCGTTGGCCGTTAGACAGAAACTCTTGAAGTTTGATTGGAACGTTACATCTCATCCTCCGTACTCCCTGGGCCATTTTTGTCCGATTATTACATGTTTCATTTGTTAAAAAATCCTCTTCGTTATAAATATAATAAATCCGAAAGCAAAATAAAAATGCACCTCTATGAATATTTTGCATATAAAAAGGGAATAATAGGCTTCCTGAGAGTTGGAAGAAGGTAATACGAGTTGTGCAGAACGATTCATACATAACACAGTAGATCAACGTTAAAAAAATAAAAAATGGAATAAACTTATGGGACACCCTAATACATGATATAAAACAATCCATTAATAACAAGAATATTTTTTACCACGATATAATTATTTAAATTGTTATTTAATATTTAGAAACACACTAGCTGTTGTACCCCTTATTGACGAGTGTGTAGTTCAAATTTGAGAATCTTTTTTTGAGATAGATTTTGTATCATGGGAGGGAGATCCAAATTTAATTTCATAAAATTGTGTGAGAGTGGGTTGTTTTGAATTTTTTATGGCGGGGCTTATGGAAGCCAACGTTTCGCAACAGTCATTTGTTTAGGTGCCACATAACTAAACCGACTACCACCGATCCATAAAAACTTTTTAAATGTTTAATTTTCATTTATGATGAAGCGAGGAGGTTGTGGAGTCGGTTTAAATAATCAAAAACAGTTGTAGTCTCTCCACTTCTTTAAATCCTGCTGAGTTTATCGCTAGCAAAATAACATGGGGCATTGAATCACCTACATCCGTGTAAAATTAGAACTTGATCTGAATATTGTGGCGGGAGGGGTGAAATTTTTGGGATTTTTTTTTCCGATTTCCGGCTAATCTGTTTGGTTAATTCTAAAAATGTAGACGACAACATTTGTTAGGCTCGGGATATTGAATCGAATGACGCCTGAACGGGAAGATCGAAAAAAGTTGATAAATGAGTGGATTTTACCCCTGTTTTAAGCGACAACGCGTTACAGATGTTCGGTATTTCGGATTTTTCCTGTTTATTTGTGATAATTTTATCCATCAGCTAAAAAGCACGACTTTTAAATGTGGCTCGCGGTATAGTAGGTTGGGATGAGAATCGAAGTATGTAACTGCCTAACCGGGATCTCTAGACAAATTACTCAAGAATTCATAACTTTGGTTCTACTCTATATTTTGTTTTCATTTAAAGCCTATGTTTTAAGTCAAGCAAACCTAAATATAATGTCAAATTTTCAAAAGCCTACCATTAGTAATTGATGAGCTTACCCCTGACAAAATATCGTCGGACAATACGGACATACAGACAGACAACAAAATGTTTAAAAGTGGATTTGGTGTCTGTAATGTATAAAACGGAAAGATATCATGAAACGAGTTGATTCTATTCAATGTACAGACAAAATCTTTATTTTATTTATATAGATTAACAAAAAACAATTGATTAATAAATCAACTGTTCACCATGTTTCAAAATATTGCAAACGCCTTGATATAAGATTATACATTGTCATTCAAAGAAAAAAGGTAAAATTTAATTCATTGCATTAAATGAGGCAGATCGATGTCATTAAAAAACATTTCAAACTTTCCAATTTTTTTTTTTTTTTTTTTTTGGTGATGACGTTATTGAGATTTAATAAAAAACCTAAGCTTCCTCTCTTTAGAAAGATGATATATTTTAATTATCTATTGATACAAAATAAACAAAACCATTTCCATAGGGATACATCCATTCCAGGGGATACATTGAAAAATCACGGTTCTGAGTCGTTGGAAATTGTGACGTTTTTCATAAACGGGAGGGAGGGCTAAACTGGGGGACGAGATAAACGCTTTTTCTCTTTGGAATGAAGTGATTACATGAAAAAAGTGGGTTCATTGATCCCCACTCCTTCCCCCTTCCATAGGGTAACCAGGCAGTGGACCAACAATTTACATGTCTGCTAAAACCCATTTGCTGTGATACAGATTACTGTTTTGTTTTTTTCCTTGTTATTGATGAATCGTTCTGTTTTCTTCTCTCCGATAGGATTTTTGTTTCTTGTTACTACTCAGTATCCTCAAGTTTTGTATTTTTATTTATTCTGTTCTTTACCCTCTTTTCTTTAACTACGTTAGTAACCAGCCATATTGCTAGATGCTAACAGAAATTCTTAGTATAATTCATATGACATGAAATTCATTTACGAACGATTTTAATTTTTTTTTTAACATTAATCGGTTCGTATCATCCCGTGGAATTAATTTATTCAGGGTGTCCCGTAAGTATAGAGAAATTTTTATAGGAGTGATAGACTCAAGGCCTACCTAAAAAAATCTTATAAGCAATGGGCCAATTCTCAGCAAGAAAAGAAGGATATCGAAGTTCAGTGGTTTTTTAAGTAAGTAATCCTTTTTGATGAATAGTAAGTGATAACTGAAGAAATGTTTAATTTAAGTAATTGACAACTACATCACTGTAAACTAGATCAAATTTTCTTCAAACGAAAATAGAATTTGTCATTGTTAAATCATTTAAAGAGGGATGTTGAGCGGCTAAATTTGGCTAAGTTCTGTTTTAAAAAAAAAAACATAAATTTTTGGCGATTTTTTTTGTCATCATCCAACTATATTACAGATACCATACTATTATAAAATTGTCGTAGTTTAGCAAGCTTTAATATCATATTAATTAAATTGAGATTAATTAGGCAAATTCTTGAGATTCACCTCAATATGTGTAAAGAAATGTCAACTTCTATCCAGTCAACTAATTTTTTTTTTTTTTTTTTTAGTATTAATACAGTCTGCCACACTAAAGGGCATTGGTACTAGGGCTATGGTATTCATTCACACAATATGTACATAAGAAAGGAAAATAAATAAAAATAACCAAGTAAGAAAAAAAATATATATAAATAAAAAGATAAAGTAATATACAAGATAAGTAAAATAACAGATTAAAGCCGAATGATAATAAATAAATAAAACACATTCACACCTATGTACAATATTTACATTGGCCAGGGGACTCTGAATCAAGCTTTGTCCCCAAATGTGGAAGCCAAAGCAGGACTCCAGGAGATCCCAGTGCTTCTCTCCCAGCCGCGTCACTGGTATTGTAAGCCAGTGGAGACTGATGGAGGGCACTAGAGCAACAGACGCTCAGGACTTGAGTGAAGAATCTGGCCAGTGCCAGTACTCCAATATATACATATTTACAAAAGATCGCGGGGCCACTGCCGTTTTAACCTCCGAGGAGGATTGTAGGGATGACTGGAGCTAGATAGAGACTGTGCTACAGGATTAGGATGATGAGTGAGATTCTGGTGAAATTTGGAAAATTTGTCTGGGATTAGGTCAAGTATAAATGGGATATTAAGGTCATATGTAGGGTTTTATTGGTTACATAAAATGGAGCATCGACTATTGTTCGAAGAACTTTAGACTGAAAGGATTGAATGCGTTTGGTGTTAGGAAAGTTTTGCTGTCCTCCACAGTTCGAGTCCGTAGATCCTGATAGGTTTCAGGATTGTCATGTAGATTAATAATTTGCTCTCAATTGAAAGTTGAGATTTTCTATTGAGTAGTCTATATAGTCGGCCATCGTCATCTTATGAGTAAAAGGTGTATTTCCCTTGAAAACTCTGATTCAAAATTTTAATCAAGTATTTTCCCTTATTGTACTTTAAATATGGTACTTACGTGAAACTAAAAAATAAATATATAACTTGAAGGAAACATAATTGAAAACTAATCTTAAAAGATAAAAATGTTGATACTATTTTAAGAAATTCATAAGCAAGAAACTAATTATTAGTAACTCGCTTTCTCCACCTCCTGCCTTGCTAATATAGCAGTCAAACTTAGCTGATACCTCCAACAGTTAATCACTTCAAGTTCTAACTCTCTGATATTAAGTTCAAACTTGAGAGCAAGCTACTATTTTTATAGTTATCATTTTCCTACCGAAATAGAAATTAATAACTCCAAAAAGGCTAGGAAGTAATAGGTTTTGGATTATCAAATCACATCTACTTACTTAAATTGTTATTGCAAAATTCACCCTCTGTAAAGTTCTTTTAGGTACTAAGATACCTGTTTGACCTGGGAAAAAATACGATTCAATCAAAAAAACGTTGTAATAATTTGCTAAATTGACATTTGATACAGTTCTGAATAATTTCATACATTTTTAAGCATTACGAAGTACAAAGTTGCGCCAAAAAAAAAATTCTACTTAACCCTAGAACGACACACACGTCAACTTATTCTGACACTCTGTGGTGTGGTACACTCCAAACTTTAAATTATCATAAAATTTAATTGTCATGCTTTGGAAGACCGTAATACTTTTCAGAAATAAACTAAAGAATCAGTAAAATAAAAAATGGATATAAATGGAGGTCATTTTCATATCTTACGGCCCTGGAAACATATAAGTAGACTCTTATATCGAATAAATTCAAAAAACTTAAATAAATCGAAATGCAGAGGCATAATCTTAAAATCGAGGTTATTTTCAAAAACTACGCGCACGATAACTGACCCGTACATCGTAAAATAAAAATAATTAAATAAATAAAAAAAGGTTGAATTTGAAATGGAAATGGTTGAATTTGACTTGGAAAAAAGTTTAATTTGACTTGGAAAAGGTTGAAAATGACTTGGAAATTCTATAATTATAAAACAGTTTGATCTAACAAAACGTAATAAAGAAGAACAAAGAACGAAAAGGGAAAAGAATAAAAAATCTCATATTTTTCTTCAACATGAGAAAATTTCAACGCCGATTGAACATGATGGTTTTAGCTGGTATTTCGCAAATTTATAAGAAATACTTTCAAAAGAACAGTACAGCTATAATGGGATATCATTGAAATCTCCCTACTATGCAACAACGATGGGATAACGCATTCCGATACAATTGAAGGATTTGGGATAAGTGACTAGATTTCAGTCCTCCCCTCCCCTAATAAAAGAACTGCCATGGAGTTACCTCGACATACATGGTCAGTTATTTGAAATATCTTCATGAAATGATCATAAAAAAAAATCTGATGTGTCCACTCAACGACTTCCCTACCTATTTCAGAAAAGTTTTTAAATCATTACATATGTCCATCAAGAAACAAAAAAAAATTGAATTAGATTTATTTTACTGAAAATTGATCAATGAAAAGATTTGAGTACGATTTATTTGATAAACTAAAGCAATGTAAACGGCTTAAGATAGATCAGTTTAAAAATTTCAATAACCCCTAACATTACTGATAAAAAACTTTTTGCCATAGCTTAATTTTGTCAAACACTAATTTCTGTTAAAAGTAGAGGAAATAGTGAAGCTTGTGTGTGATGCGGGCAACAGTTTTTCTTACCTTCACTTAGTTATCTTTTTTCCCCATTCTCTCCTTTCTGACACCGGGATATGAACCCGTAATCTTACATTGGAAATTCAATAGCTGTAACTTCGTAATAGTTGTCCAAAATGAACGGTATAGTTTTGTAGGGAATTTAATTAACTAAAAAAAAAAAAAGGTAATAACTCAGGGGGCTCTGAAACGTATAGATCCGTCAAAAACCGCATATCGAAAATTTGACCAGATTGCAATACTTTCCTTACCTAGTATAGGTAGGTAGGAAAGTAATAAATTAAAACATGTGTAGAAAATAGAATAAGCTGTATAATCGCTAATACTGGTTCGATTCCAATGTTTTTTTTTTGTATTGTTGGTGATTTTATTGCCTTTCAAAAGTTTTATTAAAAATTTTACCGTATAATATATACTTAGCGAGTTAGGCCCCAAAACATTTTCTTTTATATATAACTTTTATTCTTGAATTTTCTCTGGAATTTAGTCCATATACGAAAATTCAAAGGACAATTATTGGAACATTTTACGTAAGTTTCATCAAAATCGTTTGTGCTGTTTTCGCGCTACAGTCTATAGAAAAACATGTTTTTGATTTATTGCGCAGCAGCTATTGCGCATGGAGCATCCAATTTCAGTCGCAAGTATCAGTAGTCAAAACCCCACCAAATTAAAAAAGAAGCAACAAAATCTATTCACTTGTTCCTGAGAAATTCTTGTCACAGACAGACAGACAGACCAATGGCTTGATGTGTTTTTCGTACTCAGGAGGCTCTGAAACGTATAGATCCATCGGAAACCTCATATCGGAAATTTGACCCGATCGCAATACTTTCCTTACCTTGATTTTTATTATTCTGACCTGTGAGGCATAAACTGTGAAGTGAAAATTGACATTACAATATAAAAGTCAAACATTTTAAATATTATTGTAAATAATAATGATTAAATTGTGATAAAAATAATTTATATCAGGAAATAAATATCACCTTTTACACACAAATTAAATAAAATATTAATAGGCGTTTATACTTTTTTAAATATATTTTCACTGCAGATATTGTATATATTCTTTAATATTGATTATTGTAAATTTTGGTCAGATGTGGTTTTTATTTTTTGTCCATAATTTCATAATTGTTATTCTTAAGGGACCTCCTCCCAGAATAAAGTTTATTTTCTATTTCTATTTCTATAGGTTATTAATGCACATATTTTTTAATATTACATTTCTGAAATCGCTTCAATTGTGCTCGGCATCTACATTATATATATATATATATTTGTAAATAAAACTTTCTAATTAATTTCAGAAATAAGATGTCCTGTTAATATATAAATATCTTTGCTTTGTTTTTTTATACCTATTTTTTTTCTCTCTTGTTCAATTAAGACAATTATGAATTTTACCATAACCATGTAATTTATAAATTTATAAGATACATGTAATTTTTCGTCACATGCATACATGTATTATGCTTAATTCATATTACATGTAAAATTTAACAAATAAACGGCCCTTATACAGGGTTACTGCATGAGGAAAGAAGGGAAGAAGATAAAAAAAAAAAAAAAAATAGCATGAGTTTTTTTAATAGAATTATTGTTAAGACAAATACAGTCGTGGTTTTTGATTATAGGATCATCTATTAAATGCGCAGACTCTCCATTTCGATTGGGGGAAGGAGACTAAAACTGCCCCGCAACATGATGTATGACTCAAAAATTAGTCACGAGTTCGCGTCCCGGTGCCGAGGGAATCTTTTAAATTCTCACCCACACTCCCTGGCCCGGGAAAACCCCGTATAGCCTTAACAGCAAGGAAGGGAAGGACCTCAAAAAAAAAAAAAAAAAAAAAAAAAAAAAAAAAAAAAAAAAAAAAAAAAGAAAATATATTGAATAATAAAACTAAATTTATATATTTCTTTGGAAGTTGTAGATTTTCTTTATGTGCGTGTGGATAAATTTGAAAATATCTGAAAAAACAATTGAATTTATTATAAATTGTATACATTAAACATGGGAGGATAGGGGGACAGCCTTCATAACATATGTACATTTCTATAACCTTTTCAGCTAAAAATTAATAATGCTAAAGAACTGAAAACTATTTTTGATTTCTTAGTTTGCACAACCTTGTAATAAAGATACAATGTTTTGACAATCTAATGATTATTGCAAAAATATCTATAAAAAGATTCCCTTGAAAATATATTTATACTTATACTTATTAAATATATTTTTCCAACTTTATCGTAGAAAATGTATGATAAAATCACGTAGAAATGGAGGTGTACACATGAGAGGTGAATGAATCACAAAATCCTAGGAAATATTTCTATATAATTATCCATGAATATAAATGAAAATTTAAATAATAGGAATATTTAGTTGGTTATAAAATAGTTACATACCTACGTATACGCCTAGCCAGCCAAACGAATTTTCTAAATCGATTTTAATTTAAATATTTTATTCATTCATGTATCTTACTTGTTATCAATTTTAACTTTTTTTACTTCAAATTATTGGGGGAAGGGCAAACGAAATTCTCTCCCACTCAACATTTTTATTGAGGGGCGATAGCTCCTCACCCCCTCCCCCCACTCCCTGCTTGCCTCCTCTTCCGGTAGTCTATGCCTATGCTTGCAAAGTACATTCAGTCTCAAGCATTTGTGCACATAAACAAAGACGAAGTAAATTAAATTACTGTCAGTTAAGTCCTGTGTTTCTTTGGAATGTAGGAGGCATTTGACTAATCCACTAAGTTTCAATATTCATGAACGTCAACTTTACCAACAACTCAACTACGTTTGCTAGGCGCATAATAAAATATGCAAGTAAATTTTATCCGTCCCACATCTTCCTCTACATGGAGATATATGGAGAGATAATTTATATTTACTAAGAACTTAAATTCAGAAACACATATATAATCAATATGTAATTAAAGTTTAAAATTTTCACTTTTTATCATCATTTAACTTCAGTAAATTACAAAAGTTCATTGAATCTGATCACCGGTAATTAAAATTAGAGCTGATGTTTTGAACTTAAATTATAAACACTTCAAGCAAACGAATATTAATTGTAGCATGTGCAATACAAACGAAACAGAAGATCTCTATCACTTCCTGGCTGCTTATCTGATACTCTCTGAATTTAGAATTAAATGGTTAAAATCTAAAAATTTGTCTCGGGATCAAGTAATAGATTTAGTAAATCGAAATTTCTGGACATAGCGCAAGCTTTTGACCGGGTATGGCACGCCGGATTACTCTTCAAGCTTAAAATCCAGCTACCACAGTCCTTATACCTAGTACTCCGATCCTATCTTTCCGACCGCTCCTTCCGAGTTCGCTGTGGCACCGAATTCTCCGACTGTTACTCAATTGAGGCTGGCGTTCCTCAAGGCAGCGCTTTGGGCCCCATCCTTTACATTCTCTTTACCGCTGATATTCCTGTCCATCCCGATACCCTCCTGGCAACTTTCGCTGATGACACTGCTATCCTTTCTTCCAACTCAGATCCTGAAACAGCGTCCGCAAACTTACAAAGGCACCTCTTCCTGATTGAACACTGGTGTAAGAAATGGCGCATCAAGGTAAACGAATCTAAATGTAAACACATTACCTTCACCCTTCGGCGTAATACCTGCCCACCAGTTTATTTTAACTCCATCCAGCTTCCTTTCTCAGATACAGTCCGGTATCTTGGCTTTCTCTTAGACAGACGACTAACATTGAATCCACATACTAGACTTAAAAGACAGGAACTTAACAGACGATATGGCCAGCTATATAGACTACTGAATAGAAAATCTAAACTTTCTGGTGAAAACAAATTACTGATCTACAAGACAATACTGAAACCCATCTGGACTTACGGACTAGAACTATGGGGAACAGCTAAATTTTCTAACATCAAACGCATTCAATCCTTTCAGTCTAAAGTCCTCCGTACAATAGTCGATGCTCCCTTCTATGTAACCAATAAAACCCTGCATAATGACCTTAATATCCCATTTATTCTTGATCTTATCCCAGCCAAATTTTCCAAATTTCACCAGAACCTTTCTCATCACCCAAATCCCGTTGTACAATCCCTATCAAGCACCACCCATCCCTACAATCCCATTCGTAGGTTAAAGCGGCAGTGGCCACGAGACCTTTTGTAAATATGGATATTTTGAAGTTCTAGCAATGGCCAGATTCTCCACTCAAGTCATGAGTGTCTGTGGCTGTAGCGCTCTTACTCATCCTCCGCTGGTTTAAAATACCAGTGAAGTGGCTGAGGGAGAAGCGTAGGGATCTCCTAAGCCTCCCTTTTCCCTCCACATGTGGAGGGGACAGGATTGGTTCGGAGATCACCTGGCTAATTGTAAATAATGTATATAGGTATGTTTTATATAGGATGTTTGTTTTACTTTTATTTCTATTTTTACTTACTTATGTGTATATATATATTTTTTTTTTTCTTTTGTTCTTTTTTCTTATTCTTTTGTTATTACTTTATTTATTTATATGTTTGTATATACGGTACGAATGTACTCTCTGAACTCTATTATAAGTGTCCTTAACTGTGAAAAATTGCAATATTTCTCAATAAAGTGTAGAAAAAAAATAAATAAATAAATCGAAACAATTGGATAGCATTGTTAAATTACTGCAAGTCTGCTTTCTCCTATAGAATAATGCTCACCAGATAATTTAACAATTAATAAATTGGAGAATTTTGATACCACTCTTTTTGTAATTAAAACATTCATGTACCTTTTACATTGTAAATATATTTTTTCTTATTAATTGTATATAAATAGATTGAAATATAATTTTTTTCATAAAACACAGACTCCTCTGACGGTCAACATGTAGCATGTCTGATATTTTTAAATCCAAAAATATTATTTTGGAATTTATGTTATGTATTTTTGAAAAAAAAAAAAAAAAAAAAGACTTTTTCTTGTTCTTCTCTTCCTCTACATATATGGTTAGAAAAGGTTTTATTTCCGAAGTTGTAGCTTTAAAAAAAACTTCTTTTTTTTTAATTTTTAATGTCTTGGTAATTTATATGTTATTACATACCAAGTAAATTCATGATACGCCGCTTTAGTGTTAGGTATTTGCTTGATTTATGAAATTTGAATTTATTCTTTAAAAAATACAGAAAGAAAAATTAATGAAGAAAAAAATATCTATCACTAATTATTTTCAGAATCCGATGAAAGATACGAATGAAGCTCTGTCTAGTTCAATGTTATATAGGTCAAAAAATAAACTTTTAAAATATATATATATTGACTACATAATAATATAGATAATAGATATAGAGTTAAACAAAATCCATTCAGAACTAATATAATATCGTACCAATGAGACACGTATCTTAGATTTTATTCTTAATATTTTATGAAATTTGAATTTATTCTTAAAAAATACAGAAAGAAAAATTACTGAAGAAAAAAATATCTATCACTAATTATTTTCAGAACCCGATGAAAGATACGAATGAAGCCCTGACTAGTTCAATGTTATATAGGTCAAAAAATAAACTTTTAAAATATATATATATTGACTACATAATAATATAGATAATAGATATAGAGTTAAACAAAATCCATTCAGAACTAATATAATATCGTACCAATGAGACACGTATCTTAGATTTTATTCTTCATAATTTATGAAAATTTGGTGGAATTAATCTTTAGTTCATTTGGGTAAAACATTGCCTTGCTCACACATACCATACTTTTCTAAAAATCTCTGCTTTGTTTAATTTCCCAAGCATTATCTTGGACTTTTCTCCAACTTCTTAAAATTATTGTGATTTTAATCTTAGTGATTTTTGGAGCGTAGTATCGAATAAATCGGAAAAGTCCTTGTTTTGTTTCAATAAGTGCCCAGTTTGGAAACAAAACCCAATTTCCATTTTAAGCCCTTATCTGGTCAGATTAGCCACGGATTCATTATCCCGGCTCAACTGTTACACTGATTTAAAAAAGTGTTTGTGATCAACAGATCCTCTCTTCCCTCGTGTTTGTAAAGTGATGGAAACGGATAGACATTAATCGGTAATATTAGCATTGGAATCATGTTCCTATAAAAATATATAATCTAGTTTCTGGTATCATCTGGTTTCTGCCATTTGAAAATACCTCAGCACCACAATAAGGTCAATAGTCTACCAACGATAAGTAATGAACTAGTCTATATCATGCATTAACAGCATTTTCTCCTCCAAAGAACTGCTAACAGAAACCGGCCAGTTTACATCTCGTGATATGAAGACAAAAGAAGGAATGTCTTTATAAGAGACAATTAGATATGAATTAGATAGACAAGATATGAAGACAAGGAAATTAAGAGGAGTGGATCATGTAGATCGAAAATACCCTTCAGCATCTTAAAGTTGCTGCAAAGAAACATACAGCAAATAGGCAAGCGTTATGCCAAGATAGACAGATGTGAAAATATATTTATATAAAATTCCCACCACTTAAAATTAAATTTCCTCTTTTTCTAATAATAGTTATTATAAAATTGTGTGTATGTTTGATAAATGTCAATTATTTGTTAATTTTTATTTTCATAATCTATCTTCATTTCACTTTTGGAACCAACGATAAAGACAAAAACGACGAGTTTTTTTCTGAGTCATAAACTTTTTCGCTGCCTCAAACACCTCGATTCTCTATTCTAGGCCCTTTATTTTTTTCTGCTTAAGTTGATGTTAAATTAAAAATAAAATATAAAGAAAACCTGTATCACAACAACTAATGAAGGGTCTTGCGTTCAATACTATATAAAGAAGTACTATTTCTTGTTCAACAGTTGTGCAAATAGGTGATTTGAGCTTTAGAAGTCAGTGCCCTACCCACTGAGTTACCTCGTTCCCAAATTCATGAAATTGAAATAGGACATCTTATATTTTGAAAAGCCGTATATTTTGAATTTTATTCCGTTCAACATTTTTGTAATACCGTTGCATTATTGTTATGTTAAAATTAATTATTTTAGTACATTTTGTAACTTTTTTTGGTTTCTTGCGACTGGCGAGCACCCCTGAAGATCGGCCGGTGCCCCCAATTGTACCCTTATATGACAGCTCCCCGGTAGTCAGCGACGATAATGCCAGCTCTGACCAAAAGCTATTTTGTCGCTTCTAGTCAAACCTAAAGGAAGTGGTTCAGAGGTAAATCCAGGTATATATGTAATGTGTACATTGAGGAAATAGGATATACCATGAGATGAAATGTGTTCAAGATAATAAAAAACTAAATGACATAGATCAGTGAGAAAGTTGAAGAGATACTATTTCTCCAAGCTAACGAGGACTGTGTTAATAGCAAAAGAAGAAGATAATGCATTCAACAAAATATGATCGATTACTGGCACACTATCATATAATAGAAAATTTTTCTTAAACATAAAGTCCTTCTTCTTTATCTTGCTCACATGCCATTTCTAGCCTCGAGGAGCCTCTATCCAGCGCAACCATTATTCCCGTTCTCTACTTAACCTCTTCATTTAGTTAAGATAATCGCCAGGTATACATCTAATCCTCCGCACGAATTCCTGATATGAAACTCTGTGATGCCCTTGTGGTCTTTTCCCAGTAGTTCGAGCATCTAATACCTTTATAGGGTCCAAGTATTCTTCGGCCATGCGACAACCATATCCAGAACGCTTAAGTTGTCTGTTTTCCGAAGTGATTTTGAGTTGAGGCACTTACAGCTGCTCTCTTATACTTTCGTTTCTAATGCGACCCCTTCTAGTTTTCCCCACCGATCTACCTAGTAATCTTATTTCCGCTGGTAATGTGTGACTGTAATATCTGTCCAACATAGTCCAGATTTCTCTGCCGTAAACTTTTAATTTTTCCTCATTTCTATTTGGGAGGCTTGCTTTCCAAGCAATTTTCTTCAAACAACTATTCGTCTTCGGTCCTCCAGTCAGTTCGCTTCCCCTTACCAGATATTCTCCTCTTCCCAAATATTGCATTTGCGGCCTTCAGCATTAGGTACATGACTTTAATGACTTCCTGTTGATTTCTAGGTATTCATCGAAAGGTATTATTCTTAACTTGTCTTATAAGTTCTCCATTAAGAGGACTCCTTTCTGGAACATCCAAGGTCCTAATGCTTAGGGTCATAAATACGTTTGCTTTTTTTTTTAAAGTCCGCAATTATCTTTATGTGGGCCACGAATAGTAGGTGGTTACTGCCTGATTCATATGTAAAATAGTCAATTTTACTATTTAGTTCTAGGCACGAGAAATAATTTAATTTATTATTTTATGTAGGTAAAATTAAATCTGTATGAGAAGGCCATTATCTACACAAAAGTCTACTAGCCGCTGTTATTTTTCACATCTTCACCTCCATGTAGTCCTATAATGCCATACCCTGATCTGGAATCATTTCCTGTTTTGACACTAAAGTCACCACTAAGGATTATGGATCTTCCTTTTTCCTTAGTTTTATCTACAATGTTTTGTAAATCTGAGTAGAATGCCTCCCATAACACTGGTATCTTCAGTTAGTGCATACACCTCGACTATGGACACCTTACCAATGGACATCTTAAAATCTACAACGGTAATTTTTAGTATTGTTATCAGTCCTCCAAAAGACCAAACATATTGGACGACATTACTAGGCCTATCCCTTCCTTTTTTGTGCATTTTCTGTTATTGACTTAAAATCAACTTTGATAATATCGACTCGATTGTCACAAAAGTAGTATCATGGGATTTTAAAAAAATAACTATAACATTTCTTTTTTTTTCAAATTAACTGTAGCAGACAATCTTATTCGACTTGCTTTGAACAAATTATTTTGCAAACATCCCACTCTATTTTGACCTCCCAGATGGTAAGACCATAGATTTATCAATGTACAAATTTTGTTTTTTGTTTTATTTTTCCTGTAACAATTCACTAAATATATATATATATATATATATATATATATATATATATATATATATATATATATATATATATATATATATATATATATATATATATATATATATATTATTCATAATAACAATGGTTTTCTAATTTACTAATAAATAAGCCTTTTGTATAGATTGGAATAATAATAATTTGGTAACATTAAGTAATACAACTGAAACCATTTACTATTCATCTTGAATTTATTTTATTAAATATCCTAGAATATCTAATTAATAGACTTGTTTTTTGATCTTGGGCTAATAAATGCTGATCACTGGTTGACAAAAATTGTTAGAATATTTTTTTCTCTATTGATATTTTTATAAAGGAATAACATAAACATCACTGATGAAAAACTACCTTTCCTGTTTATTCTAATATAAATCTCTGAGATATATTTTACAAATGGCTAATTGGAACAATACTTAGACAAGCTGAAGCAATGAATACTACTGCTTAATAATTTGTTGCTGACATAATTCAGGAAAATATTATAAATTTTGTTCATATATAGATATAGATGGATGGGACACTAATAAATTATAAAAGAGAAACACTTTATTTTCATAAAAGAGTGCTTCCCAATTATATTGGGTAGCTTAATGCACAACAGACATATTAATCACAATGAACAATTAACCAATTTTAAAATAAAATTTAACAAATTTTAGTTTTTAAAATTAGTTTAATGAATTTAGTCTGATTCATTTAAAATATTGCTATATTGGTAATTTTTTTTTAATTCATATAATTTTAAATGTAATTTAATTCATATAAAGTTTGTTTTATTTAAATGAGTGTCCATTGTCTATTAAAAAAGCGAAATGGACAAAAATAAATTTAAATTGTTTTACATAAAAAAATATAATTGTGTTAATTAGGATGCAAATATACTGAGGATGGTCAAATGCCAAAATGTTCATGTAACTTAAAATTATATACTAACAAAGAAAATTTTGGGACAGAAGATCAAAAGAACTTTTATCTATTATTATAAATTGTTATTAAATTGGTACTCAGTGAATTTCTAGATATCCTATACTCTCCTTTTTCTCTGGCAGCTACCATGATCCAGTTTTAGATGACGGTAAATACTTGGGTATAATTTTAGCTTCACTGATCATCCCATTAGACCATCGTAGATGTCATTTCTATCCCCCTTCAACCAAAGCTTCACTTCCATCTAAGGATCTGCCATACAGTTAATGCCAAAAATCATGAACTATTTATATGTATGTCAGACCATCATGCAAACAAATAAAATGACATTCACATTTCCCATGATGCAAAATCTTACATTTTTATT
Organism: Nezara viridula; assembly: GCA_928085145.1. Taxonomy (NCBI): domain Eukaryota; kingdom Metazoa; phylum Arthropoda; class Insecta; order Hemiptera; family Pentatomidae; genus Nezara; species Nezara viridula. Next base: position 167,243,735 of record OV725078.1, on the reverse strand, counting down.
TCACTACAATTTAAAACTTGTGGAATGGACTATAATTAATACTTTATATAACAAAGTCTTAAATAAATAATAAAGTCTCATTAAGAAAATCCAAGAAATTACATATACCTGGTCCTTTCCTAGTCTGGTACTGTGATAAATAAATAAGTATTTACTATTCCTCGGATTGGAAATGTTTGTCTACTGAGCAACAGATAATACTTTTATCACACAAATAATTATAACAATAACTGAATTAGTGACTGAACTTGCATAAAAAATATGAAGTGTTGTTAGTAATTGGAATCTTTAGAAAATTGAAAAGCTAATAGATTTACATTGTGTATAAAAATTTACTCATAGGTTTAAAATCTGTAAAGCATTGTCAAACTATAATCGGTTTTATACTTTCTGTGTATTTATACACCCTTGTACATATCTTTTTCTTTTTATAAAAAATAAACTTTAAAGTATTAAGTATTTATTGAGTTTTAATCTTTTATCATAGGCGCAGACTACGGGAGGTGATGGAGACAATCGCCCTCTCCCCACAATAAAAATGTTGAGATCACAAGAATATTATTTCCCCTTCCCCCCTAATAATTTGAAGAAAAGAAATTAAAATTGATAACAAATAAGATACATGAATGAATAAGATATGTAAACTAAAATTGTTTAAGAAAATTCGACTAGCTGGCTAGGGTAAAGCCTATATGTTGGTATGTAAATATGTAATTACGACCTAAATATTCTTATTTTTTAAATTTTCATTTATAATCCTGGATGATTTTATAGAGACATTTCCTAGGATTTTATGATTCATTTACCTCACATGTGTACATCTCTATTCCCATGTGATTTTCTTATAGATTTGTAAAAAAAAATATTTTTAATAAGTATCAGTATGAATATAACTGATTTTCCAATGCTAATGGTCCCAGGTTCAAATCCCGGCTCATGGCAGAAAAATTATTGATTCTGTTTCATTGGCTGTGGGGTGACCCTGGGTAGGTAGATCCTCCTGGGGTACACCCAGCCTGTATGAAGTGGGTACCTTTAATTAAAATAATTAATTAAGGGGAAAAACCTGGCAGTTAAGTTGATCTCGGTCAAATCACCTTCTTGCACAACAGTAGACCAAGAAACAGTGGTTTCCCTGAATAGTACTGAACCCAAGAATCTTCATGGGTTGTAGTGGTACATTTTTTTTTTTTATATAAGTATGAATATATTTTATATAGAATATTTTTATAGACATGTTCACATAACTAGTTAGACTGTGAAAGCATTGTATTTTTATTTTAAGGTTGTGTTAAACTAATAAATCAAAAATATTTTTTGTTTTTTTTAACATTATTCATTTTTATAATGAAATTTGGAAGTTGTAGAAATGTACCTATGTTAAAAAATCTACAGCTTCCAAACAAATACATATATTTTTTTAAATATTCAATATTCTATTTGCTTGTTTTACAATATTATTTTGAACTTTTATACATAATGAGAACTACCAACTGCGATTTTTTTGTTATTTTTCCCCCCAATCAAAATGGAAAGTCTACACCTATTCTTTTATTATATGTTGTTTTTTACAAACATACTCAGTGGCCTGAATATTTCAGAAATCTAAATACCCCCTCCACAACAATTAGTTCAGATTAATGGGATTGCACCGTAATATCTTATGACAAATTAGATCTTACTTAATTTTTTCTTCACTTTTCTTTATTTTTTTAATCTTCCATCTGTATTATCTCGTTTTACTATTTACTGTAAATGAAGATGTTTTTATATTTATGTAATTGGCATTAACTTCTGATTTCATTCTCATTAACATCTTTAGACCCATCTCGCCTTACCTCTTACCATTACAAATAATTTTATTTATGATTTAAACTTTATTCAATATGTTATCACTTCTATTTTAATTATTAAATGTTTATGTATTCTACTTCTTTTGACTTATTGTCCAACTAATTCAGATGTATTCAACTTTTTAGTATCTTTTTTTTTTTTTTATTTAAGTCTTCAAGAAGAGATAAAACTGAGACCAAAACGTTGGCATAAACAAAGTATAAAACATTATTTACTGATTGTTTTATTTCTGACAGCAACTAAACTATTACGTCATAAATTCAATTACTAGTCGAATATATAGGCATTGTTTTATAATAAATTATAAAAAAAAAAAAAAAACTGAGAGTGTTCTAAAATGCTCATATTTACTACATCATGTTCTGTTTTGTTTTTGTCAGATTTAAAGAGTATAGTATCTTGTATATAAGTGATTGTCTGACTTATATTGATTTGTTATATTCTGACCTGGAGGCTTATTTTATGTATGGGGATAACTTATTATACTATATTTCTAGTTTTAACAACTTTTATTTCTATTCCACAACCACTGTAAAAATTGCTCTGGAGCTTTAAAAAACTCAGTACCTCAAAACTATATCATTTCTTCAGGTTGAATTCCCTGTTTTCAATTTCTACAATATAAACCTGGCTCAACTTCTTTTTATTAAATTGCTTCCTAGTACAACTTTGCTAGAATAATTGCCAGTTTCTCATCCTGTCTTACACTCTCCTGTAGCAAAGATGCTTTAATCCATAAATTTAAAATTCTTAGTAATAATAAAACATATATGTGTGTGTATAGAGGGGGGGGCACTGTAAAATAATTTAAAGAATTCCTTCTAGAATAAAGTATATTAATATACAGTATGGAAAAAAACTCCTATCAACAAATTCATTGTCAATATTATTAAAATTGCAAGCCTTTCTTAGGAAACTTTTCTTATCCAAAGATTGTTTTGTTTTAAATTGCTAACAGTCATGTTTTTTTTTTCATTTCACTTTTAAAAAATAATAAATATTGCAATTAAAATTATGCTAATACATTTGTTATTATACTTTTTTTCTGAATGAAATATAAGATGAGTATAGTATCGTAAAAAAATGGAATAATTTAAATTCTAAAATTTTGCCAAAAAAAAAAAAGAAAAGAAAATACAAAAGTCCCTGTAAAAGTTTTTCATTGATAGAATCAATTTCTGACAGTCAGTCTTCTGTGTAGTCTTGTGTTTATCATCACAAATTAACTTTTTAGTAAATATTTGATTTAACCATCCAATAATCCGATTAAGTGAAGGCCTTGGAGGAGCTGGGAGTGGATATGCGACTGAGAATGGCTATAGAAAGCCTTTACAGAAGAAATATAAATGTAGTGAGGACGTCCAATTGCACCTCTGTGGAATTTGAAACTGTCAGTGGTATACGAAAAGGCTTTTGTCTCAGCCCTCTTCTATTTATTGTTCTCCTGAACTCAGCTCTGCAAAAAGCCAAACCTAAAATGAGAGGTTTTCACCTTGGCTATTCAAATCTAAGCCCAGTAAGTTTTAAGTTTATGGCTTATGCTGATGACTACCTGGTGTTCTTTGAGAAAGATTGTAGGAATCTTCAGTATAATATATTGATCCTAAGAGACGAACTTGCTAAAATTAATAAGCAAGTAAACGAGGAAAAAACAATCAGGAAAAGAATAGTTTCGGCTGGAAAAATTTTCAATGCTGTTAAAAGAGGCTTCATTAACAGGAGAGAAATTTCAAAAGAAATAAAGTTGGTTATTTGCAAGAACACTTTCATCCCAATACTGATGTATTCCAGTGAATCTTGGACACTTACGATAAAGCATAGGAGTTTCATGTCGTTAGGATGGATGAAAATGAAAATAGCCAGAGCAACCTATGAGACACAGGTCTATAAAGGAAGCTATAAAGGAAGCATTTGTATTAAGTTTAAATTAATCACCTTTACTATCTTTATCATATACTTAGTCTTAAGGCATCTGTGTTTTAACCAGAAACTCCGTCAAGGCAACCTTTAATCCCATGGTAATTACTTTGTGACAAATTCTTTTGGGGGCTACATATTGACACATAACCCCAATGGAGAAAAATTCCCCAGTGCAGTTAATATGAAAACCTAAAAAAATAAGCATAAAAATTACATTTACTACCATATATTTTTTGTAAATCGAGAATTAAAAATAATTCTGTTTTGCTTTCACGGACTATTGGAAGCTTTTCTTCTATAATATTTATTGCTATGTTAATTTGGAATCATTCTTTTCAAACAGGTTTCATTCCATTTTTTTTTCATAACTACTTACCATTAATTTATAGGATAGTGTTTTCCAAATATCATTCCTTTAAAAATGTTAACTTCTTATATGTTTTTATTTTATTATTTGTTTAAATAATAAAACATAATTTATCATAATTATTTTTATATTAGTTAAGCTCATTACATTTTAGAAAATATTATTAGGTGTTAATGTTTATGAAATAATAAAATTTAAAATAAATCTCACCATTCCTTCTGTAAATTTTAGATATCTTTAAGTAATAAATGTTCATGGATAAAATTTTATTTAAATTAATTATCAATATTAATTGGGTGGTAGATATGAGCCAATAATACTTGATTTATCATGATATTTATTGCACTAAAATAATTTTATATAACAGTTTACAAGGCTTACCACCAATTGCTAGCACAAATAGTTAATGACTTATTGAAACCCATGCTGGTATCTATCAAAATAAAGTTTCTGGACCTCACTTACAGAAATTTGCTTCCCAGCAGTCACTCAACTTGACTCTGCACTCATTTCAGTGATGATCTAACTGGACTGAACTTATCTTTAATATCCATAGCAACTGCAATATTCATCTCAGCTATTCAAAATGATTATTATGTTTATTTAAAAAAAATAACTGTACGATAATTGATGAAGTGTTTTTTGGTTTGTTTAATTGAATAGTTTTAATTGAGTACCTTTAGTTCATCAAACGTATTTCTAAATTATATAAGTATTATTAAAAATAAAATAATTATATTAAATTTTTAAAGATAAACAAATAAAATTAAATACTATTAAGGATATATGATATTAGATCAATTTCAAAAAATAAACAACTAATTAAATAAAAATTAATAACTTAAAAATAAGTAAATAGATAATAATGGTATGGTTTACAAAATTATTTTGTAGAAAATCTAGTAATTTAGGTAAGAGGAATAATATTTGTTTGTATTTAAATACTGGTGCCCTTGAAACTTCATTTTTATCAAGACATTTTGATAAATTTGCTGTAAGTCTTATTCTATTCATTCTTCAACTATAGTGAGTGCAATCCTCAAAAATAAAAATTATGTTCAACTGAAAGAATGATGTGACACTAATGGCATGATACAAATGACTATGACCTATACTAAATTGGTTCAGAGCGACAACATTTTGGGGACATGCGGTAGGATGTATACAATGGCTCAGAAAGTGTCTTGATTTCAGAACTTGGAATTGAAGAATAGTCGATGTAATCAGTATTACCACTCAATCATTATATTTTTTCTTAACCACTATGAGTCAAATTCTCCTGAACCTACAGCTAAATCAGGATGGACATATCATATCATAAATTTTCCACTATTGTTATATTAATATTAAATATTAAAGAATATTTTGTATTTCCTGTCATCCCTGAATTTTTTTCTGTTAATTTTTAATTTTTTAAAAATAATTATGGTAGTTTTATTTATTTTATTAAATAATGTTCTGTTGATTAATTATAGGTATAAAATTAAGGATTAGTATTTATGCGAACTAGAATTTATACTTCATAATTTCCTTAGTAATGTTTAGAATTACCATCCTTTAATGTGGTGAATTATCCTTTGCAATATGATAAATTTTCACTGGCTGCCTATCAAGGATCAGCCTATCAGGAAAAGGTTTATAAGACCCACTTGTCTGATTAGTTCTCCGACCAGTAGCAGTACCAGTTTCGGTAACTTTCTGGTGACTCTGAGAATCTCTTGAGTCGTTTATTAGAGTGGTGGTTGAGACTCATGAATATTGAAGTCTGAGAGCCCCACCTCTCTCTCTTCATTATAGAACAAGAGTTCTTCAAATTCTGTAATAAGTCATAATTTTTCATTACATTTGTCATTTTTGTAATTTGTAATTTTTTTTCTTTGAATTCAATAATGTTTTTTCTTTTTCATTTTGACTTCTTGACTTTTTTTATTGTTAACGCATTGCCAATCCTAATGTATTTTCATATTTTTACTTTAACATTAAGAATACAAAAATAAAATAATATCTAGGATCATGTTTCTTTACCTATGCCTGTGGCACTATTAAATGCATTAATAATGTTGAGATGATTTATTCAGTATATATAAGAATTGTTGTAGTACAAATTTATTTATCTCTTCACAGTAATTGACATGAATAAAATGATAATTAACTAATATTATCTTTTACAAGTTAGGGACATTTTAAAGAAAATACATTGTGTGAGTAATGGAAAGAATTTCATTTCCAATATGAAAATTTAGTGTTCATCTTTAAATGGTGTCCGTAAATGGATTTTTTTTGAAATCTGCTAAACATAGTGAGAAAAACTGAAAAAGGTAATAATTTTTTATGCTTTTTTTCTTGAGATGTAGAGTTTTAATATATATATTTTTTTAATAATGAAGTTATAATAATGTATAATCATTATTATTAAATAATAATGCATTTATTTAAATTATTAAATTAATAATTTGTATTGAACCTTTTAATAAATATTGAATGAGACTTTTATTTTTTAATAAATTAAATATATAAGAAGTAAAAAAAAAAGTCGACTATTTTGTAGCTGAAGAAATATTTACATTAAATTTATTCATAGAAATAGTTTAATAAAAGTAAAGTTGCAATATTTAAAAAAAAAATTCTTGTTTAATATTATATAGCGCTCTCACTCAATCTCCACTGGTTTAAGCACCAGTGACGAGGTTGAGAGCATAGCACAGGATTCTCTTGGAGTCGTGCTTTTCCTACTATAGTTGAAGAGACAAGTCTGACTTGGGGTTCCCTGCCTGATTGTATGTAATGTATATAGGTATGACTGTGTTTTTATGTTTTTAATTTATTTATCTTTAGGTTATTTTATTTTTTATCGTACATAGTTTTTGATTAATTTTTAATTATTATTTTAATTTTGTAAATTTTATGTTTTCTGTATATATAGTGTAAAGTTGTTCATATCTGACTATAATATTTGTCCAAATGTCAGATTATTATATTTCTAAATAAAAAAATAAAAATAATAATATTATATAATCACTTTCGGTAGTATAAGCTCAGTGTTTGACAAAAAATAGTGCTGATAAGCTATTATTCTAAATATCATTCCATCCATTTACATTATTATTAATTGTTCAAATTAGTATGACATAGGTTAAACCAAAGCTGTTGACTAACACTTGCTGAACTATCTCAAGAGATCAGTGAACCCCCAAATACTCCTTTATTAATGTGGTTGGAACCTCACTATAAGGAATTCGGAAGAGGTTATTTAAATAATCTATCTATCATACCAGTATCTGATATTAACCACACTTTATGATTCTTATATATTTATCAAATCTGCATGTTTTTTATAATAGTGCTAACGAATGAAATAATTAAAATAAAACAATAAGTGACAACAAGCCACCTGCAAACTTTTAATAGAAAATTAATTATAACAAGTCCAATGCTAGACTTCTTTTAAAGAAGTATTCATAAGTTATTATTGGCTATCAATCTTTTTAAAAGAACAGTATTTTTTAAAAATTATATTAATTTTTATATTATTTATTTTACATATTCATGTTTGTGTCGATTCCATTAATGTATTATTTACTTTAAATATTCATTTTTGAGTCGATTCAGTAAATTTATATCTTATTTATTTAGTTTATATTTTATTTTAAACAAATTACTAATACTAAACAAATTTAGTTACCATATGTAAAGCATGGATAAAACCAAAATACTTTTCCCCATTTAATATTTCCCCATTCTGGCAAATTACTGTAATATTTTTATAGTAATAAGCTAATAGGTAACTGCAATGCTGTTGTGAGACACTAGGCCAAAACCAAGACCTAGACTGAATGCGCAGGACCAAGACTCCTCTTGGTCTTGCATTTGGGCAACATTACCTCTCATTTTATGATAATTTTTCATACCTTTTTTGTTTTTTATTTGTTGCTACTTTATTTTACATTTGTTCCGTGTCCCATTTCCAAAGGCAAGGCATTAGTTATATTTATTATGTACACACAATAAAGATACCGCTTACCATTCATTCGAACAAGCGGCGCTCTTAGATGTCAATACCAAAACTAGAAATAGGGAGACAATGCTCCGCTTCTAATAAGAACTTAACAATAAAGCCATATCTTCCACTTTTCCAAATATGCGGCGCCTTTTTTTATATGCACGTAAACCTCAGAATGTCTTTTATTTTATGGTTCAAAAGTTGTCTTCAAATTGAAAACTTAATTAACCCCCCAAAAATTTTTTGAAAGTTCAATTTGCACCATACAACCCCTCTCTGACCATCCGCTTTCATTTCTTCATCTTCTCTCTCTTCTCTACCTTTTTTTTTTTCTTCTTCTTTTTTTGATATCTTTCCATCTTTCACCTTTTCGTTTTTAGACTCCGGCTTCTTGACTTCTTCATCAACATCATCACATTTTTTCAAATTCATCATCGGTCATAGGTAATCCAGCAAACTCTACTTTCTTCTTTACAGTCTTTATAAACAGAATTAGTCTCATCGAATACCAAACCTAAAGGTTGTATTTTGCCGCTATTGCCCACAGCAGCGAAATAGGCTTCTTTTTTTCCAACAACTTGACTTGACAACTAGCAGTCGGTGGAGTGAGCAGTACCAGAGAAATAATACCTTATATTAAGGAAGAAAATATTTCCTCTCTAAACAAACTACGTTCTCCAAAATAAAGAATACTGGTTTGTCCAAATAATTCGCATAGTTTATTGGTCAGTTAGAGAATGGCATTATAATATGGAAATAAACAAATGAAATGTATTATGAGAGGAAGAATTGATTTTCATTCAATATAATAAACAAAAACGTGTGTGGAAATTACAATTCGCTGTATCTTTGTTAAAAACGGTCATATTTCGATTATTTTTTTTTTCTATAACTATAAATTGTATATTCGCTGTACTATGCGCAATTCCCTTTTCTTCATATTTTTTCCCAGACATTTTAGGCACGTGTGCTTTCAGTTGGCGTAAGATCCATTTGGGAATTAGGAGGAAAAACGAAAGTTCAAAAATTTGGAAGTTTAACTGCATCAGTTAATCTTCCACACCCGTCATGCCCACCCATTTTTAATGTAGTAGTCCTATTAATGGAATTGCGAGGGACGCCCGGAAGTTGCTGGTACCCGCAACTAGCGAGAGGCCACCCAGGACAGATTGACCAGGTGAAAAATCATTGAGGGGACTTAGCACCGGAGTAATAGCACTAGTCATACTAGTAATGGCTTCATATGAAGTAATTGCTAATGGAAGAAAATTAACTTTTTTATATTCAGAGCTGGTATGCCGATATTTTTTGCTTATGCGTAATGGTATGCGTTGTGTAGAATAGCAGGTATTCTTAGTAAGTCTTACGATAGTTGAAACATCAGTTTTAAAAAATATATAGAATTATTAAGACGTTTCAAAAAATAATAAACAATTTGATTATGCAAATCGCCTGGAATCGCTCGAAAAACTAGATACACCCTATCGTAAAGACAGATTTGAATATCCGTAAACAGTTTCTGATCTTGTCATTTAATGTATGTTTTCAGATTTTTCCTGGAGGACAAGATAATTTTCTGGGAGATTGAATATAATGAAGAATTAAAGAAGATATAGTTCCATCCAGGGGTACCCTCCCCTCCCCTCCTCCCTCCAGGATCGAAGGTGCAAGAATCTTCCCCTACCATTCCCAAGTTATTTTATTACTGTCCTCTTCGAAAAAACAGTGCAACTGAAAGTAGAGTTTGATAAAATCGTAGATCATATGCAATTACGAATCCTGCAGTCTGTTCCATGCTTCTGGTTTGAAACTTTTCATTTTGAAAATTCGTAAAAACTTAGAAATGCGCCCCCTCAAAAATTGGAATCCCTGACAAAATGAGCCCCCCACATGGGTTGAAGTGGGTTGGTGGAATGGTCTCACGTAATGAACAAAATTTAAAAATAAATAAAACGTTCGGAAATTCCTCATATACGAAAACAGATGTTTCTTTCTAGATACCAGATGGTTGTTAATGTTCCGTCAAGCCAACGACTATACCGCAGATTCTGTGAACTCTGAGCAAGCCATTAACATATAAATCAGATTCAGTTGTCGCTCCAGAGCGTTGCAGAACCTCACCTCCCCCCTCCAGTATAAATACCATTATCCAATTAAATATGATAATTGAAATTCAATGTTCGTTTTAGCGAAATAATGTGCTGGGATAGCTAAAATCCTTGTTTCAATTACACAGTTAGATTTCCTTGTAGAATTCGATCTCTATTTGCATGGGGTTTTTAAAAAAAATTATATTATACTCAGGCATCCATAAGCGATGTATATTTGCCAAATAATTTGCCTCCTACAAAACTTTGTTAATTTCATTTTCAACATTCTAAATTTAAAAATGAACTCAAACTACTGAATAAAAAATACTCGAATTCCTAAGTTAAGTTTTGCTTCAAATCATATAACATTTATTAGTTATAGATTATTTAGGCTATGTCTATGTTTTATTTATGATTAAATTTTATGATATAATTTTCTCTTCTCTTATCCATAATACCTTTTGTTTTGTCGTGTTAAATAGGATCCGATGTACGATAAGTCAACCGTAGAATTTAAGACGGCTACACAATGACAGAATAGTACCCGGTAAAATAATCAAAATGATCGTATCGTAGCGTATGAAATTAACGTATAAAGCGGTCGGAAAGAATAAAACCCTAGAAGAAATTGTGTGAAAAGTAGATGGGAGCAGAGATGCCTGATGGCTCAGACTGTTTGTATCGGAATCAAATTTTCGGGTTTACCATGATAATAGAGTTTACTTTTAAGCAATTCCTTTTATTTATTTAATAATTTCATTTATTTTAGTCTAAGTTTGTTTAAGTCCTATCATCCTATCTAAGGAAGATTTATATGGAATTATTGAGAAAGTCCAGAACTTAAGGTTGAGAAAATATATAGAGTTCGTCTTGAACAACTCTTTCAGATCCCTAAACAAATGTTTAACCTCTTTAGGTGCTATTGAACCTTATTTAAAATCGAAGACACCAATAGCAAAAATCAGATTGGAACCTCAAATACTTTGATGGGACAAGGGTAGTGTTGTCCAAAATAGGTCTTGGTCTTGGTCTTGTACTTATGCCAGACCAAGAACGGACCCTGAAAGATTTATGCAAGAACAAGACTGACCTGCGAGACTCTTGCGGTCTTGCAGTAAAGTCAAACTGAGACTATTTTGAGATATAGTAAGTACGATTCTTTAACATTTTAATCGTACTTTAAATCTCAACAGATTTTTTTTTCTTGTTGAATTGTATATTCGAATATAGCACTTAAAATAATTATAAAAAATAACAATTTGCCAGGACCGGTGCAGGATAAAAAAAGAAGCTTTTTATGAGTAGCGTTGTATGAAAAATAGTTAATAATACTAGGAAATTTTAGTTACTATTTGTAAAGATAGTTTTTTTTTTTTTTTTTTAGACCTTTTATTGAGAAATATTAAAATCTGTCTCAGTTAAGGATACTTATAATAGAGTTCAGAGAGTACATTCATACCGTATATACAGAAACATAAATAAATAAAGTAATAACAAAAGAATAAGAAAAAAAGAACAAAAGAAAAAAAAAAATTTACACATAAGTAAGTAAAGATAGTAAAACCGCCGTTTGATTATGTCAGCATCGAACCTTTGGGTTAACTAAGCCATTTATTATTATTTGTAAAGAATTGGTAGAATTAATTATTTTTGCATTCAACTCTTCCGATTTTTCATTCGGATTTAGTTCCCCTATAGTTCGGATATATTTCCTTATTCTGAAAAATGACAATAATATCTCTATATTATGTAGTAGTAATACAGTGCCGGCCTTAGACATTCGGCGCCCTTGGGTAATGACTTCATTTCTTCCTCCCCCAAAATATTAAATTTATATTTTCAGCTGTTTTACAATGTGATATTTGACATTTATTCCATCCAACATTTCTCTAATACAGTTACTTTATAGTTAGGCTAAAATTAATTATTTCAATACGTTTTGTATTCATAATTTCTAACAAGTTGCGAGCGCCCCTGAGGGTCGGCTGGCGCCCCCAACGGGCGCCCTTCAGGTCTTTACTTTAGGTTGGCGCTTCGTGGAAATTTCCCCGGTTGCACCGCCCTAAGTCATTGTGGTATCATATCCTGCCAACATTTTTGAGATGACAGTGGCAAAAAGTAGCCAACGTAATTAGCATGTTCAATCAGATCAATTAAAACATTCGGTTATTGACCACTATACCTGACCAATATATACCAAGACTCCCCTGTCCATACACGTATAAATTCAAAGAAAAAAAATTGTTTTTTATAATCAATGCAAAGTTTTTCTAATTTCGGTGTATGTTCTTTGAGACAGATTGTAATATTTTTCAATAAACAAGTTATATATATATATATATATATATATATATATATATATATATATATATATATATATATATATATATATATATATAAAATCGGTGTAATATCCACGTATTAGTAAGTTTATGTTTTACACTAAAAATAAAATATGTATAGATGTAATAATGTGAGATCAGATGTTGATCTTTCGTTTACAAACTGGACACAACAGGCTCAAAGCTTACCTATTCAGTAAGTTCTAAATTGGCTCTAGTCCCCTCTGAGAGTGCGGTGAGGGTGTACAGAATGTGGAACATATCCTACGAACATGCATGGCCTACTCTCGGCAAAGGAAGGTGATCTGTCCTTCTCCGACTGAATTGGAAAGGAAACTATATGGAAGCCTGGAAGACCTGAAGGGGACTAGTGAATTCTTCATTTTAATTCCTGACCTAGTCATATAAGGAAGAACGTAGAAGAAGAAGAAGAAGATGTAATAAAAATATATCACAAAATAAAATTTCTTTTAATAGTTGCAAAGTTAGTGAAAAACACATTAACAAACATAGAAAATTAAAGTGACAGCCTCGCGGTACTCGTTTACCTTTAAGTACTTAAAATAATAATATATGGTTTTATGAATCTCATGTGTGGATATAAATCATTTGCTAAAACTTTAACCAATGAAATTATACAAATATATGTACTAAATAGTATATTTAGGGAAGTTTAAAATTGTGGTCTATCTTTTTTGTGTTATGTTATATCATATTATACAGTAGAATCCCGACAGTTTGTATTCCGGAAATTCACATATTCCGATAATCTGTATGGATTCGCCACACCCTTCAAATTCTCCTCCTAATTTGTGTATAAACTGCGTAATTGGATATCCTGGATATGAAGGATATAACTACGCTGTACCATAAACAAAACCGAAGTCAATGAAACCAAACACAACAGTTTCGAATAGCGGACTTTAACCTTTCTAATAAGTATCATTCATTATTGCCAGATAAGGCAAAGAGAACTTGAGATATTTTAAAACAATTCGCACTACTAACTGAAACCGAACGAACTTATGGATCCACCCAATGGATATATATTGTTCTGTTAAGGGGCCCCACTTCAGACTCTAGCCGAGGGCCCTAAACGAAGCCAGCCCGGGCCTGAGTCCATGTTTGTACCTGGGTTAAAACTGCCAACTCCATTAAGATCAAGACCAAGGCTTTTTGACGCAAGACCAAGACCAACACTAACTCGTTCTTGCATTTGGGCAATACTTTTTTTTTTTTTTTTTAATTTCTTTATTGAGTATTATAACAATCTGTCTGTTCGACATTGGTTATAGTGAGGTAGGATGACATTCACACCATATGTACAAAAAAATAAAATAAATAGAACAAAATAATAATCAAAAGTATATACAATAGACAATAAAATAAAATAACCTAAAAAATAAGAAAATTAAAACTAAGGAAAAAAAAAAAAAATAACATGCATACCTATATACAATCAGGCGAGGGAACTCCAGGAGAACCCTGCGCTACTCTTCCAACCGCGTCACTGGTACTAAAGCCAGCGGAGATTGGTCGAGAGCACTTTAGCCACATACACACATGTCTTGAGTGAAGAATCTGGCCATTGCCAGAACTCCAATTTATATAATTTACAAAAGGTCGCGAGGCCACTGCCGTTTCAACCTTCTTGGAGGATTATAGGGATGGGAGATGCTTGATAGGGATTGTGCAAGAGGATTTGGGTGGTAAGTAAGGTTCTGGTGAAATTTGGAGAACTTTTCTGGGATAAGGTCTAGGACAAATGGGATGTTAAGGTCATGATGTAGGGTTTTGTTGGATACATAGAAAGGAGCATCGACTATTGTTCGAAGGACTTTAGACTGGAAGGATTGGATGCGCTTGATGTTAGAAAATTTTGCTGATCCCCACAGTTCTAGTCCGTAAGTCCAAATAGGTTTCAGTATTGTCTTGTAGATCAGTAGCTTGTTTTCAATGGAAAGTTTAGATTTTCTGCTTAGTAGTCGGTATAGTTGGCCGTATCGTCGGTTGAGTTCTTGTCTTTTGAGTCTAGTATGCGGGTTCCAAGTTAGTCTTCGGTCTAAATGAAAGCCAAGATACCGGACTGTGTCTGAATAAGGAAGCTGGATGGAATTAAAGAGTACTGGTGGACAGGAATTGCGTCGGAGTGTAAAAGTAATGTGTTGGCATTTAGATTCATTAACTTTAATGCGCCAGTTATTACACCAGTGCTCAATCAAGGTGAGATGACTTTGGAGATTTAAGGATGCTATTTCGGGATCAGAGTTGGATGATAAGATTGCGGTGTCGTCAGCGAATGTTGCAAGAAAAGTATCGGGATGAACAGGGATGTCAGCAGTAAAGAGGATGTAAAGCACGGGACCCAAGACGCTGCCTTGGGGAACACCGGCTTTAACGGAGTAGATATTGGAAAATTCTGTTCCACAGCGAACTCGAAAGGAGCGGTCAGAGAGGTAGGATCGGAGGACTAGGTACAAGGACTGAGGTAAATGGATTTTAAGCTTGGAGAGCAGTCCGGAGTGCCATACCCGGTCAAATGCCTGTGCAATGTCCAGAAAGGCACCCGAACAGTATTCCTTGTTTTCTAGGGCTGAGGAAATATGATCAACGACTCGGAGTCCTTGTTGAACAGTAGAATGTTGAGAGCGAAAACCAAACTGATGGGAAGGGATATTTTGGGATTCTATAATGGGTAGGATTCGTTTCAAAAGGATCTTTTCAAAAATTTTTGAAAGGATTGGGAGTAGGCTGATTGGTCTATAGGATGTTGAGCTATTGAGAGGTTTTCCTGGTTTTGGGAAAAGGATAATAGTGGAGTGTTTCCATAACAGAGGGAAGTGGGTGGTGCGTAGGATACAATTGTAGATATATGTAAGGAATATGACTGCTTTGGATGGAAGTTGTCGAAGGATTTGAGGTGTAAGGAGATCATGTCCAGGAGCTTTACGGAGGATTAGTTTTTTTAATTGAAATTTTACTTCGGAAGGATGAATAGCTTTTGGGGGCAAGGAAAGTGGGATTGGTGATGTAAGGAGTTCTTCTACTGTTACGGTGTGGGCAGGATGGGATTCCGGATGTGAAATAAATGTATTGGATAGGTGAATGGCGAACTCCTCAGCTTTATCTTCGTCAGATGCTGCCCAGGAGCCATCACCTCGTCGGAGAGGATGGGAAATGCGGTGAGGATTTAGGATTTTTGTTGTGGTTTTCCAAAGGGAATTGTCGCGAGAAGAGAGGGAGGATAGGTAGGAGTTGAAGGATTGTGATCTGAAGGTGGCTAATTCCAGTTTTAATTGTTTGCAGTAGTAATTATAGGAGCAGCGGTCGGTAGGATGTCGGGATCGTTGCCATAATAATCTGGCACGGCGTTTGGTGCGGATTAGGTTAAGGAGGTGTTGGGGTAGAATGGTCTTTATAGGAATTCTGGAGGAGTCTTTTGGAAAGGAGGCAGTCCAGGCGGCTTGTTGGATTGTGGTAGTAAAGGAATTTACGGCACTATCAAGGTCATCGGGAGTTTTGAGGGATATGTTGAGATCAATATTATCGGAGATTATTTGGCGGAAAAGGTCCCAGTTTACTGGGCCCCTAATGAATGACGGTGGAGAAGGTTTGGGAACAGGTTCAAGTGAAACATTAAGGATTAGAGGACTATGGTCAGAGGAAAGTTCATTTAGACGTGTAATGGAACAATTGAGGGGACTTAAGCCGCTGTGGATAAAGAAATCTAGAAGATCAGGATTACGGTTGGGATCTGTGGGCCAGTAGGTAGGAGAGTTGGGGGAAAGGAGGTGAAAACGTTGGGAATTGAGTGCAGACAGCAGGGTTCGGCCACGAGAATTCGTGGTTCTGGAACCCCATTGTTGGTGCTTGGCATTTAGGTCTGCACCCAAGATGAAGTGATGTCCTAAGGAGTCGAGGAGAGAACTGAATTGGGCATTGGATATGGATCGGTTAGGAGGGCAATACGCTGATGCAAGAGTGACCGGAAAGGAGAAGGTTTTTATCACGATAGCGGTGGACTGTAGGAAATCATGTATTGGTAATGGGAGTAGGTGATGGGAGAGGGATTGGTGTACAATTACAGCAGTACCGGCATGTGCTTTTCCGTCAGGGTGGTCAGTACGATATGTCAGGTATTGTGGTATATTGAAGTGCTGTTTAGTGGTTAGTCGAGTTTCAGTAATTAGTGCCACATCAATGTTCTTGTCAAGTAGTAAAGTAGATAGTTCGTCTGTATGATTTCTAACACCATTCGCATTCCAAAGGAGAATGGATATGGGTTTAGGGATGTGAGTCATTTAAGGATTTTTCAAAGGAGGGATGAGGTGAGATACGAGATTCGTGAGGAGTGATATGAGTGGAGTAACAAGGGATTTGAAATCGGTGAGGAAAGATGCTAACAAACTTGTGAGATCTGTTGCATTTGAAGGAGGAGGAATATGAGGAATTTGTTGTTGGTGGTTAGGTATATTAGGATGAAGAGGATTTTGAGGTTGGGTTTGAGGTTGTTGTTGTGGCAGGGCTTGACATTTATCGGTTAAAGTCTTACCTCTAAGTAGTTGGGAGAATGATACATCATTGTTTACAATTCTGGAAGGCTCTCTCTCTCTTCTTGTTCTTAGTGCTTCATCTTGAATCCGGTTTTTTGGTGTCTGGTTTTGAGATTCTTGTAAATTTGGCAGCCTTTGTAGTTGGCCGGGTGTCCCTCCAAGCATAGGGCACATACTGCTGGATCTTGTATAGGTTTGGTGCACTCTACAGATTTGTGCTGTTCACCGCACTTCACGCAACGCGGCAGATGGTGGCAATATGTCTTCGTGTGGCCATAGGTCTGACAATTATGGCACTGCACGATGTCTCTCTTGGGATATGGCTTCTCAACTTTCACCATTGTATAGTATATTCTTGTGATATCATATATTTTTTCGATACCTGGTGATGGCTCCAAGTCCACGAAAAACAATGGTAGTGGGATCCTATTTCGTAATCCTGGCTGTTCCCTGTCCTCCTTCAAAACGTTTGTTACCTGGCGTACATTGAAACCAAGCGTCGTTAGTTCTTCTTTAATAACTTCAGTGGGGGTTGAGGAATGTAAATTTCTTATCACCACTCGTAAAGCTCTTTCCTGCCTCAGCTGGTAAGTGTGAAAATTCGCATTTGTTTCTGATAAGTACTTCACTATTTTTCGGTAGGCTTCTGCAGAATCAGGTGTTATCTTGGTGTCATTGGTCCTGTTAAGGCATGAATAACTGCCAGAGCAGATTTTATTTAGTTGGGTGCAGAACATCTGGAAATTTTTTATATTTTTCACAAATATCGGAGGAGGCTTTGGTTCTCTGGGTATTGCTGCAGACTCCATTACTTCTTTGTCATTTTGAAGCACTTGGTAGGGGTTTGGAGTAAAGAAAGGTGATTCTTCAATCGTTTCTTGTGCAGACGTACCTGGTTGGGGCTGAGGTTCTGGTTCTGAAGTGTTCATTTTGGTCACTGGAGGTATTTCTCGTAGGCAGCGACGAGTCCTTTGTTTGGCTGGTGAGCTAACTCCGTCTGACCGAGACCTCTTGGGCACCTTACTGGCCATCACTTGCTGATCATACCGCATATCATAAGAGAAAAATAAATAAATAAATAAAAAAAAAGAAAAAAAAAAATTTTTTTTTTTTTTTTTTTTTCCTTAAAATAACAAAAAAAAAGATGCCAACAGTAAATATCAACTGCTCTGATATACACTTTAACTGTATCACGTGAATAATCAGAGAGATTCCGCTATAAAATTGGTAAAAACTGAGAGAGGAGTTGAGGAGACAACCTTCTCATCAGCTGATCCACTGCCTTATCTGGGTAATACTAGACAAAGGCATGCATCAAGAATCTTCTTCGAAAAAAATATTGACTTGAAGCCAGAAGGAAGCTGCCTGATGTGCAAAAAAGTGAAGACACAATTTTCCATCTTCTTAGTTATTGCCCTCTCTATCTTCAATGACATTAGAGAGAAGGTTATAGGTACCACAGAGCTATCTTTAAATTGTGTGGATGAGTCGAAAGCATAACAAATTTAAGTAAATTATATCATTATTCCTGTCGTTGCCTTAAATTAAGAAAGTTATTATTAGGCTGAGGAGGAACGGCTGTAGAGAAACCCTAAGGAAGTTTCAAAACAGGAAAAGTTTTGTTTCATTTTATTAATATTTGTATTGTAGTGTATTATTATTCATTGTATTGTATTAGTGCTGAAAATGTCAAATGCAGTCTTTTGTATATTTTCATTTTTTTATCTATGATGATTTATCTCCAAAAGATGTTTAAAATGTTAATTTAAGAAGTTTAAATAGTTATTTTTTGATTAGAGTGCTACCAGTGGGTAGTTTCTCAACAAGCGTGTTTCATGTAATAATATTTCTCTGTACAAATTTACTTGATGTATTCATACTAATACAGTTGTAAATATCATAATAAAAGTTTAAAGTTTAAATAGTTATTTTAGTAATGTCCATGCTATTAAGTGTTCTACTGTTGAGCAATAAACATTTATTATTATCATTATTAGTAAGTCGAGATGGAATAAATTTTACCAGGGATAATTCCTAGGATTAATAAGATAGCAAAACAAAAATACGTTTCGGTTTTACTTTTATTCGCACTGAGAGGAGAAACAGAGAGATATGAAAAACAAGGAATTTAAAAAAACAAACAAATTTCATCGAAATGTGCATTTTAATTTATATGACTTCTTCAACTTAAAGTCTAGCGATTTAAAGTAGCTGAAAGGAATTTTTAAAAATTTTAATCAATATATAAATAAAAATACTTATACAAACTTATACTACAAACTTTATAGGTAATTATCTCTTAAAAATAGGTTTATCTTTTTTTTTGTTTGAGCTTTTATTTATTTTTATTTTTCTAATGGTTTATACGTCTAAAATATAACGTTTTGAGGAAATTCCTAATGTTTCCAAATTTCAATATTTCAAGTTTTCGATAAAGTTTGGCATAAAGGATTATTTTCTAAACTTAAAATTTTACTTCCTCTCACCTATTATTTAATATTACTCTCATACAGACAGACATTTTGTAGTACAAGTAGGGACAGAACGTTCAAACATTAAATCTATCAAAGCAGGAGTACCTCAGGGTAGTGTCCTTGGACCAATATTGTTTAATATATATGTCTGACCTATCGCAACACAATGACACTCTACAGGGTACTTTTGCTGGCGATACCGCAATCCTCATTTCAGATCCTGTTCGATTTTCAACCACTCTTCAAAACCAATTGAACGATATTTCTGTTTGGGCCACAAGGTGGAAAATTAAAATGAATGAAAAAAAAAAGTGTGTATTCACACTTCAGTATTCACTCTTAATCATAC
Organism: Nezara viridula; assembly: GCA_928085145.1. NCBI lineage: Eukaryota > Metazoa > Arthropoda > Insecta > Hemiptera > Pentatomidae > Nezara > Nezara viridula. Next base: position 167,223,786 of record OV725078.1, on the reverse strand, counting down.
CCCTTCCACCGAAATATATTTTAATAATATTGAAATCCCTGCATCCGATGTAATTAAATATTTGGGTTTTTAACTCGACAAAAGGCTAACTTGGAGGATTCACATTAGACAAAATCGTATGGAATTAAACTCGTATCTTATAAAAATCGTATTTTATCTAGGTTACTTGACAGACGTTCAAAATTATCATTGACTAACAAACTTACCCTCAATAAAGTTTTACTTAAACAAATCTGGACTTATGGCATAGAACTGTATGGTTCTGCTAAAATTTCCAATATTAAAAAAATATATTCTTTCCAATCCAAAATTTTACGAAGGATAGTTGAGGCACCATTTTATGTTGCAAACGATATATTACATAAAGATTTTAACATCCCAACAATTTTAGGCACTGCAAAAGAAAACTATAATAACTTTACCAAAGACTAACTTACAACATAAGTCCTCTGACTGAAAATTTTAAACGCACTAGAAACTCGTACAGCCCACCTAGACGATTACCTGCTGAACTGATCTATTTCTTGGATCTGTGATGGGACGCTGTTAAGCTGCCAAAAACTTTGCTGATTGCAAAGAAATTTTAAGATTGCAAATTTAATTTTGTAATAAAAAAATATTTCATAATTTTTTTATTCATCAAATTCTCTACTACTACACCATAGAAAACAACAGATCCTAGGGCGTCTTATATTCGATGCAATAAGAAAAATATCTTTGCTTCATAAATTGAATTTTTAATACTGGTATAGTACGTAAATACCAGCTGGTATTGGACAGACAGTTAAATTGTTGGTTAAAAGTTTTGTGTTTATTAACGTAAAAATAATAACGTGTAAGTTAATAAATTCTTACAGGTTTGTTTTAGTTTATTTATATTGTTCTTGTTAATGTATTTTCTTATCCAATACCAATTGTAACTCTTACAGATTTATAAAATCAGTTGTTATTGAAACAAGTTAAATATTAAATTACATAGTATTAAGTAAAGAAGGAAAGTGCAAACAATGGATGGAACAAACGGATCAAAAATATTTGTACATACACACATACATAATATAATTATGAACTGGTGAAAATTTCCAAAAAAAAAAAAAAACCTCCAAGAATTAATTAAATTACACGTCATTATTTATGCGTTAACGAACAACTTGTAACCAACAATATAACTGTCTGTCCCATACTGTAAATACCAGCTGGTGTTTACAAGTATTTGCTGGGATACTAAGGTAACTAATTTTGAATAAATCCCTGAGCGATTTAGTAAATAATAATTTCTCAATGATTTAAAAAAATATTAATCATTTTTGTATACAAATTAATTAAGAAAACATTGTTCATATTTTCTTATCTTTAGTTCATGTATGTAACTCAAAGCTGCTTTGGTAAAACCAGTCATCCAAGTGTAAAGCTTATTTAGGGTAAATACACCAGTAGTTTACATGCTTAAGTAACTTTAATTGAAATTGTATGTGTAAAAACTTAAACACTGATATTATTTTGTTTCTATTGGATTTGTCTTATAGAACTTTATTTATTTATTAATGTTTTTGGCTCTTCAACCACCCGGTCATTTTCGCCCTATATTACAATTGGATCAACTACTACATATGCATACATAACAAAACTACAGCTAACAAATACAATTTAAAGTTAGAAGTAAAATAGTTACAGGTGAATATGATAGCACAATTGAAAGTTAAAGATTAAAAGGATATAAGTTAACTAAGACAATTAAAACAAAGGTTAACGATTTAGGGACGAAAGAAGCTAAAAATTCGTTTTTAAAAAATAAAAATTAATATTAATATAAGAGAAGTAAAAGTGTAAAGTTTAAATATTAACAAGTATTAGAAGAAAGACCATTAAAATTAAATGTTAAAGATTAAAAAAAGATAAGTTAACAAAGACATTTAAATAAAAGGTTAATGATTTCAAGAATATAATCTAAAAATACGATTTAAAAAATAAAATTAATGTTAAAAGAAGAAAAGTTAAAAAGTACAATTTAAATATTAAAAGTTACAAGAAGAAAAATTGAAAAAAACATTATAATTAAAAATTAAGATTGAAAGAAGAAAAAATTAAAGTTATATTGTAGGTTTTATTTTATTTATTAGTATCTAATAAAAAAAAATAACATTTGTCTTATAGAACTACTTCTGAACATGTGGAAACATATTTTTGCACCCGTAGCCAACACTAATTGATTAGGAATCTTCCCATAGCTAACAGAGAGGAGAATGAGAATGTAACTATGCGAAATAAAGTGTCAAAATTTAATATTATTCATTTTAAAATAAGTATTAAAAAAAAACCCTTTAAGTTATTAAAAAATGATTGTACATAGGAATACATGTGTTAAGATGATTTATTTTATTGTTACTTATTTATTTATTTTTTATTTCATTTAAGTTTGTTATTCTATTTTTATATTTACTTTTTCTTAGTTTACTCATTTATTTTTATTATTCATTATTTATTTTATTTTTTATTTCCCTATTATATGTGTATATATGGTATGAATGAACATATTTAGCCCTGTTACTTATTACCCTTCAATGTGGCAGATTTTACTTTTAAAAGAAAAAAAAAAGGAGAGATTAAAAAATTAACTTCTTGTTTTTCACGATTCGAATTTATCGATACATATTAGTCTCGATAACCTGTTTTTTTGGAAATAGGAAAATTTATTTTTGATATGTAGTTAATCCATATCACAAGATTTTTTTTTATACTTTTAACGATAAAATAATGAATGGTCACATTTTTCAGACCCTTTAAGTCAAGTTCAAATCTTTGAATATACGAGGGGTGTTACTCAAGAAGACCCCATTATAAGGCTCCAGTAATTGACACCCATTTAATTTCAACTTTAACAAAATAACATCAAAACAAATAATCTAAAAGCGCTCTTAGTAAAAATGAAACAAAAAGCTTGAGATAAATCGAAGTAGTTAAAGAGAAAAAGACAAAGCTTATGTATGGTGCCATCACTGATTATTTTGGGGCATGTGTCTAAGAGACAAGTTTTTGAAGTTGTATGTCTGCCATAATTAAAAAAATAAAACGGTAGATGGATGGCAGTAATATGATATTTCAATATTAAGAACTAATCTGAGTTTAGGTGTACTACATAATATTTTCAGTGCCTTATAGTTAAGAATGTATCTTATATTAAAGATTAAAAAAGCTATGTTATGTAGTGTCTAATTTTCACTCAAAACATCGATTAATTATCCTAAAACCTGATTTTTAATTTGCATTCTCCTTCAATTAAATGTTCTTAAATATTAAATTCTTCCTATAAATCTTCTTAAATTAGTCTTTAAAACCATCGTTTCCTCAGTGCTCCAGTTAACTCGTTTTCCAAAAAATAAGAGTTTTCCACCTGGAACGTAATTCTTATTACTGCAATAAAACGGGCAAGAACGGGCGATTAAGTTTCATATGCTTGGAAGGTTAACATGCTGCTAGACACAATAAATCAAAATTTAGGTCGCAGACTAGTGTAGAAAAACATTTTCAGACGAAAACGTAGAACGATTTTCTGAATTTGCGGACATATTATTTTACTTAGATTCAGAGTGCCTAAAATAGTTTATAATTAGAGAAAAAAAGTTATTAACTTTATTATTGTATTACATCATGGAAAAGTAAAAAAAAAAATAATAAAACGAAAAGGTTCTATCTAATATTATTTACAACTTAAAGAATGAACGAATATATTGTGTCCAAATTCTGACCGAGTTGAAGATGTATTTGTTAGTTGTTTATTAATGTGCCTTATTGACATTTATCATTAGGTTATTTATGCATATTCTTACTAATTAAAATTTTAGCTAATGATATTAGTAAATTTCACGTCATAATTTCAATCTTCATTTTTGGTCATTTTTAATTTATCCCAGATCTCAGTGAACATGAAATCCTATTCAAGATCCTTTCTTCTTTTTTCCTTTTCTATTCTTTCCTCGTCGGTCCAAGACTTCCATTGAAGTCCTTTACTTCCCATCGTTTCTGTATTGTTGTTATACAGCAGCAAAAGTTTCACTGAGCTATTAAGCATTTAATATGCGACCAGGATCAAGACTTCAAGGTAGAGGCAGAGAAAGAGGAAATTATTCATATTCAGAAAAATGAAGGAAGGTATCTGCTTCTAAGGAGAAAGGAATATCGTAACTGACATAATATTGACCTATTACAATTAACAGGTGGGATGGGACTCTTTAATATAGTACCCTCGATTATATTGCTTCAATAATATTGACTGTGTAAGGAGCCTTTAACCCAGACGGCTATTCCATCAAAAATACACACACAAACACATTTATTAACAGGGGGATCAAAGAAATGCCAGAACAAGGATTTTTTCCAGGAGGGAAGAACTCAATTTTGCCACCCGTTCGTTCACCCCTATTTCTTGAATAAAAGTACCATTTTTCTTTTTATTTTAGGTTATAAGTTTTGGGAAAATTATCATCTCACGACATTAATTCATATTATTGACTGAATCAAGGTCAACTAATCAAAAAGAAAAAAACAACTTTCTTTATTTTGCCAAATTATGGTTCAATTATGTAATTATTATTTTATTAGTATAAATTTTCACTCAAGATATGCCGTCTACTAAATTCTGCCGCTAGTTTGTCACTACCAGTAATGTGGCTCAGTGCGAGGCGCTGGGATCTCCTAGAGTCCTGCCTTTCCTTCCACGAGTGGGGTGAAAGGTTTGGCTCGGAGTTCTTCTGAGTTAATGGATTCTGTAAATATTGTATAGTATGAATGTGTTTTTGTTGTTATTTTGATTACGTTAGTTCTTTTGTTTATATATATATATTTATTTTTATTATTATTAGTTTCTGTATTATTTATTGTAAATAGAGTGTGAGTGTGCTCTCTGAACACTATTATAAATGTCCTTGATTGTGACAGAATGTAATATTTCTAAATAAACAAATAAAAAAAAAAAGTTTGTCACCAATGCAGTAAAACCTCCAAGCTGTTACTTTTGTTTGTTTTTTTCCCAAACCCAACGTCCAACTGTAGCTCACCCCATTGTGGCTCGAGACGAATGCCCGCTTTGACCCCCTCCACTAATGAAAATTGGACGTTAAGTGTACAGTTTTAAGAGGAAAAAGTCGATGAATTGCATAGGCATATCTTTAGATGCTTAGATGTAAAGAATTTATATATATACATATATACATTTTTTTTTCTTAATGATATTTACAACTGTATAAAGAAATACATTAAGTAAATTTGAACATATGGATATAATGACGTAAAAACACTTGTTGAAAAAATACCCAATGGTAGCACTCTAATTATATTTCTACATTAGGATATCATGGGGCCATCTTCTTTTCAGACGCATCGGAGGGTTATCAGGAATTGAAGAGGAAGCAAGGTTAGAAACGAGAGGGTTGAGATAATTCTGTAGTTTATTATGGAAGGTAGGTATCTGGATTGGGCCATATCTGAAACATAAGAAACATTAAGGTCATAATGGATTGTTTTATTTGTAACAAAGTAGGGAGCATTGAGAATTTTACGAAGGGTTTTGGATTGTAGGGATTGGATACGAGAGGGATTCGATGGCTTAGTGGAGCTGAATCCCCATAGCTGAACTCCGTAAGTCCAAATAAACCTTATTGTATTCATGTATATGAGTTTTTTGTAATTAATTGGAAGTTTAGAGCGTTTTTCTAGTAAGTGCTGAAGAAGTCGGAAAGGTTGAGCTATTTCTTATCGTTTCAGTCCAGTATGAGGGTTCCAAGTTAGACGTTTGTCCAGATGTAGTTGAAGAGGATATGATTTGAAAATAAATAAAATATAAATACTGAGATTTTAATTAATAAAAGTCTATCCCGTTATTATCTGATGACTTCACCTATAATCTTTTTACATCAGATAAGGCTTTTTTTTCTATATTTTGTAGCTAAATTTTATTTTAAATCATTTACAGATTCTTCACTCTTCAATAGTAGAGGGTGAAATGATTAGGCACCAATAATTCATTTCACCCCTTATAGGAAAGCTTATTAGTACTGGTATTCATCTTTGCTTACCAGCTGAGAGAAATCGTCACACGTGCTGATGTTGAGTCCTGTTCCCCTCACTAGTTTGGCCCTTATTATCTCAAAAGCGGTGGAAGTCATGGAGAAATGCTTAGCAATTTCCGGTATAAATAAGCAATTTCTTTTATGAGTAATTATCCACCGTTGAGTCCACTGCTCAATGATATCCTCCCGTATTATTCTTTTCCATGTAGATGGATCTGCCGCAATCCTTTCTTGAAGATTTTCCGGAAAACCTACTGAGCCATCTTATTTCACCGTTCCACTGTTACACCGTACTAACAAATTTATTTATTTAACTATCTATTCAATATTTTATTTTTTCATAATTATAACTTCTATACAGTAAGATTTGAGACAACCAATGACACATATAAGTATGTCTGAAAGGGCATAAATCAAATTATTAACCATCTTAAGGCGATAATCTAAAAAGAGTAAAAACAACAAAACAAACATATTTCAAAATAAAAAAGGGAAATTCTAATTGTACAACTCCCAATTAGAGGCATAAATAAGATAAATTTGTTTAATAGTTTTTATGGTGTTGATTTGCTTTGAATGAAGTGAGACTTGATTTTTTTTAATTGAACATTTTATTTGTTCATATGTATACCTTCAACAGTTAATATATATTCAAAGTTATAATATTTATTGAAAAACGGTCATCATGTTCTTCGAATAATATTGTGGGATAACCAATATGAGACATGGTGATGTTTCCTTAATTTTCTACGAGTTTGACTGGAAGTGGATTTGGTTTCATCAAAGCGATGTATTTGACTTTCAAAACTTGATATACTCTGAGTCAATACCTCCGACATCTTAGAACTGATTCAAAGTGCAGAATATATTAATAATAATTCTACCAAATACTAACTTATTTAAGAAATGAGTTAACTTTAAAGCATTTGAGCTTAAGGTGTTACTTATTATCATGCAACTTTACGCACCATCAACTGCACGTTTTATTTGAGTGCGTTGTTCATTGAAGTAAATACTGTTTTTCAATTTAAAACATCGAAAAAGTATTATTTTTTAGTATTATTATTTTTTTAAAATATACTTCTTGCTCGATATAATAATTACATTATATCGATATAAATAATTACATTCTGAAAATAGGGCTTAGTATCATGATCAAATAAAGAATTAACCTATGTATACAAGATTATAATTTATTGTATATAGGTTGAACTATCAAAAAAGGATTAAAATTTTATGTGTTTCGTACAGAATTTCTTATGTAACAATATATGGGTGATAGATAAAAACTATATTGTCACTAGTTATTTTGAGAATGATGAAATAGTCAAGTAAGAATAACAGAATAATCTTTTTTCTAAATGCTCACGCCCGTTCCCCAGCGACGCGGCTGGGAGAAGCGCTGGGATCTCTTAGAGTCTTGGTTTGTCTTCTACATGTGAGCTGCAAAGCTTGATTTGGAGTTCCAAGGGGGGATGCAAATAATGTACAAAGGTATGAATATGTTAAAGAAGATATATTTTATTTTATTCATCTTTATCCATTTTCTTTATCTTGTGTCTATTTATTTGACTATTATAATTTATTCATCTATATAATTCACTTTCTGAAGTACATATACTATTTTCCTTTTATCTAATTATTGTTGATTTATATTTCTGTTACTCTTATTTATCAGCATTACGGTTATTAATCAATATTTATAACACTAATTATAATTATTAAGTTTTTCCGACGTCACACCATGCCCACCAAAAGAAAAGAACATGTAGCCACAAATAATACATTCTCCCATAAAAGAAAACGACGATTAGGTTATTAAACAGACTTAATTTTGACATCAGCATATCAATAGTATCTTTACACTATTTTTTTTTCTTGTTCTTCCCTACTTCGCTTTTTAGACTATACGGGATTTTCCCGGGCCGGAGGGTGAGGGCGGGGAATTAAAACCCCCTTCGGCACCGGGGAATATCTTCACACTTACTTCAGTAAGCTCTACAGTCCTTGTAGGGTCTTGGCCAACTATGCCTCTACAATACCCGCTATCAGCTCTCTTCCATTCCCGAATTCCCTTCCTTTACAAATCGTCCTCTACATCATCGATCCATCTCAGTATTGGCCTTCATCTCCTTCTTTTGCCTCCTGCATTGCTCTGTTCCTCTCGAAAATCTCTTTTTGGATATCTTTCTTAATGTAAATATCAGATCTTGGCACCTTCTGATCTGCCTGAATCTGTAGTGGGTATCGTCAAGAATTGGTTCAGTAACTGTTCTAAGGAGGTTTTAGGATTTTACGGTAAACTTTATTTGGGATTCTGAGGAGATTTATTGAAGATGGAGGCTATTACCGATATTTCTAAATCATTGGGTATCTTTATAATTTCCTACCTATAGTAATTATTGTTGTAGAGGTAAGGAAAGTATTGTCAACGGGTTAAATTTCCGTTATGCGGTTTTCAACGGATCTATTCGTTTCAGACCCCCCTGAGCCCGAAAAACAATTGTTTGCCATTGCTCAGTCTTTCTGTCTGTGCCAAGATTTTCTCGGGAACTACAGAACCGATTTTGTTGCTTTATTTTTATTTTGTAGCGTTTTGACTACTAATTCTTGTGACAGAAATTGGGCGGTCCATGAGCAATAGTTGCTGCCCAATAAATTAAAAACATGTTTTTATATAGACTGTAGTGCAAAAATGGCTCAAACGATTTTAATGAAACTTTCCCATAATGTTCTAATAATTGTTCTTTCAATTTTTGTAAATGGATTAAATTCCCGTAAAAAATCAGGAAAAAAAGTTATAAAGGAAAGAAAAATATTTTGGGTTCCAACTCGCTAAGTATATATTCTATGATAAAATTTATAATAAAACTTTTGAAAGGTAATTAAATTTCCAACAAAACAAAAAAAAAATCATCGGAATCGAACTAGTATTAGCTATGATACAGCGTATTATATTTTCTACACATGTTTTAATTTATAGCTTTCCCACCTATATTAGATAAGAAAAGTTTTGCGATCGGGTCAAATTTCCGATATGCGGTTTTCGACGGATATATACGTTTCCGAGCGCCCTGAGTCCGAAAAACACCGTTTAGCCAGTATTTTTGAAGTTTACAGGCACATATCATGGTATCAGAAAGGGACGAATGAGAGTAAAAATATAATTTAGTGAAAGTAAGAAAATCTGTTGCCTGTATCATCTAAGTTTCAATATTACCTCTACTTTCAACAGAAATTATTGTGTGACAAAATTAGGCTATGAGAAAATGTCTATGATCACCTTTATTAGAGAGTATTGAATTTTTTACACTGATCTACATTAAGCCGGTTTACATTGTTTTAGTTTATGAAATAAACCTTTTCTTTCATCAATTTTTAGGAAAAAAAATCTATTTCAATTTTTTTTTTTTGTTTCTTGATGAACAAATGTAATGATCTAAAAACTTTTCTGAAATAGGTAGAAAAGTCGTGTGAGTGGACACATCAGATTTTTGTATTTACACATCAGATTCAAAATAAAAACGCAGAGCAAGATCGAAGTGGAACATTAGATCTTAGATTCCTTCAGATAAAACATACTATACCAAATTGACTAACAAACTAAAAGCAGAAATTAGAAAATTTAAAGCTCAAAAATTACTTAACCTAGTTGAAAATCTAGCAACCACTGACAAATCACTATGGTTGACCACCAAAAAACTTCTCAATTTTCGAGACTTTAATCACTCACTACTCACTGATTCCCAAACCTGGTCCAAATCCGACGAAGAAAAAGCCCAAATATTTGGTCAACATCTCTTCCAAACTTTTAACCCACATCCCGATATCCTTAATTCAACTCACATCGCTTGTATTGAAGCAGAACTGGATATTCCTCTTCAAATGTCCCTTCCACCCAAAGCATTTCATCCCACAGAAATATCCAACATCAATCAGAGATTACCCTCCCATAAAGCTCCTGGACATGACCTAATAATCCCAGATCTTAAAACTTCTTCCTCAAAAAGCCATCCTATTCCTTACTTATATATATAATGATATACTCCGTTCCACATATTTCCTGATCCTTGGAAATAATCTATTGTTAAAATGATCCACAACCCCCCCCCCCAAAAAAAACAACACCAGAATACCCATCCTCTTACCGTCCTGTCTCTCTTTTACCCATCATACGCAAAATTCTAGAAAAACTCATCTTAAAACGCCTGTACCCTATTCTAAATTCTAAACACATAATCACAGATCACCAATTTGGATTCCGCACTTCCCATTCCACTATAAAGCAATGTCATCGTGTGGTAGACGTAGTCTCCTCTGCATTGGAGAGCGGAATGTACTATACGAAATTCATTCTCGACGTTGAAAAGGCGTTTGATAGAGTTTGGTACCCGGGATTGCTGAACAAACTCCGAAAATTCCTACCGCCTACATACTTCCTCATTATCCTCTCCTACTTTACTAATAGATACTTTAAAGTAAATCACAAAAAGGTCTATTCATCCTTTTTTTCCCAGTCCGCTGGTGTTCATCAAGGTAGTACCCTAGGTCCTATCCTCTACACAGTTTATACAGCTGACATCCCTACCTATCCCAACACTGTCATCACCACATATGCCGATGACACATGCATCCTATCGGTAAATAATGACCCATGAATTGCATCGCAAATGCTTCAATCACACATCATAAATTTTGAAGAATGGTGTCAAAACTGGAGAATTAAAATAAACTCCAATAAATCCCACCAAATTACCTTTACCCTTAGTCGTAAACCAATGACTTCCTCTCCTACAGTTTTCTTTAACAATACTCCACTTATCCTTGGTTAGCAAACCCGATACCTAGGACTCCACCTGTACAAACGACTAACTAGGAATCCTCATACTAGACTGAAACGACAATAAACCGCTCGACGTTTCCGATTACTTCAGCACTTACTAGACAAATGCTCTAAATTTCCAATTAATTACAAAATACTAATATACATGACTATAATAAGGCCTATTTGGACTTACGGAGCTGAGCTATGGAGCTCCACTCAATCATCGAATTCCTCTCGTATTCAATTCCTACAATCCAAAATCCTCTACTTTGTTAGAAATAAAACCATCCATAATGACCTTAATGTTTCTTATGTTTCAGATCTGGCCCAATCTAGATACCTATCTTTCCATAGTAAACTTCAGAATCACCCCAACCCTCTCGTTTCTAACCTTGCTTCCTCTTCAATTCCTGATAACCCTCCGAGGCGTCTGAAAAGAAGATGACCCCGTGATCTCCTAATGTAGACATATCATTCATTAGATAGAGTAGTTCCTCAGCAAGCGTTTTCATGCCATTATATCCATATGTTCAAATTTACTAGATATATTTATTTAATACAGTTGTAAATATCATAAGATTCAAAATGTGTTGGAAAATCTGTACTCCTCTTTCTCTGAGGTATTTCATCATACTCGAAGTTATATCGTTGATGGCTAGAGCTCGTTCCAGTTTCAGGGAAGTTATAACATCTGCAACTTCTTCCTCAGCGATGCAGTACTCTTGTTCCCAGTTTTCAAGAGATATCATGGGTTGGTTGAGCTTCTAGCAAGAGTACTATATGTACTATATTTACAGTTTTCTGTCACATTATTTTTTAGATTATTAATTAATATTATTATTCTGATTTATTTTGTTAGATTATGTATTCCTACTGTTGGGGAATGGATCAGGAGTGATATTTATTTTATAAATATTTAATAGTTTCTATTATTGTTAAAATCTGCATGTCTGATTAATTGTTATTATTGTTGTTATCAAAAACTCTAAAATCTCTGTTTTAAAGTTTGTAGTGAAATAAAATTGAGTTTATCTCAAAAATAGAGTACTCAACTTTATTCTTTTTCGAATCTAGGGATCAGTTATAATGGTTAGTTATATTTTGAACCCTAACCCGAACACCTAATATAGCAATGTTTATCCATTATTATATTTTTCTTATTAAATTGTTGACTAACATTGTTTTCGTTGTATCAATTATTTCAATTTAAGTGAGTCAGCGTTCCATATTTTTTTAAGGAATAGATCATCATTTTCTAAGGACAATCATAGTTAATTATATCACAAAATTGCACAGGCGAAGACTTCGTGGGGAGTTGATCGCCCTCAGCAATAAAAATGAAGAGGGACCTAAATAGCGTTTCGCGCCCTCCCCCTCTCCCTAATATTTCAAAGAACAAAAATAAAATCAAAATCAATTATAATTAATCTACATGAATGAATACAATTTATACACTAAAATCAATTAAGAAAACAGAAAAAGTCGAATAGATGGTTAAGCTGAAACCTAGAAGCAGGTACGCGAGTATGTTACCACGCCCTAAGTTCCTATTACTCAAATTTTAGTTTATATTCAAAGATAATTATATGCAACAACATATCCTAGGATTTTATAATTCATTCGTGCGCACCCTCTCATTTTTACTTGAATATTTTATCATGATTATTAAGCGAGAGAATTTCAAGGTTAATTCTGTTAATTAAGGGGAGATGCAAAGAAGCTTCTGGTTGTAACGAATCCCCACCTTTGGGTTAGTTATTTAATTCATGCATTTAACACATGATGTTGGATGGGGATAACGGTGTGGTGAGGTTTGCAATTTTTTCAGATTATAGGGATGTGTGGTGGCAGATAGGGATAAATTAAAAATAAATTACCAAATATTGTATTTACCCATATAAAATAGAATTTAGAAATCATAGATAGAAGTACAATGTGAATAAAATAAAAAAATTTAAAGAAAATAAAAAAAAATAAAACGTACATAGAACTAAAATGTAAATATAAAATAAGAGACCATACACTGCAGAACTAATTTAGAAGTATAGAGGGGAAATAAATATGAATAATTATAATTATACTTAGTTGTACATATGCAAGAAAATTACATTTTAATATTAGATAAATAAATATTTGACAATTTTCTAACATCAAGCGCATCCAATCCTTCCTGTCTAAAGTCCTTCGAACAATAGTCGATGCTCCTTTCTATGTAACCAACAAAACCCTACATCATGACCTCAACATCCCATTTGTCCTAGACCTTATCCCAGATAAATTCTCCAAATTTCACCAGAACCTTACGTACCACCCAAATCCTCTTGCACAATCCCTATCAAGCACCTCCCATCCCTATAATCCTCCAAGAAGGTTGAAACGGCAGTGGCCTCGCGACCTTTTGTAGATTGTATATATTGGAGTTCTGGCAATGGCCAGACTCTCCACTCAAGACATGAGTGTATGTGGCTAAAGTGCTCTCGATCAATCTCCGCTGGCTTTAGTGCCAGTGATGCGGTTGAGAGAGTAGCGCAGGGTTCTCCTGGAGTTCCCTCGCCTGATTGTATATAGACATGCATTTTTTTTTTTTTGCTTAGTTTTAATTTTCTTATTTTTTAGGTTATTTTATTTTATTATCTATTGTATATACTTTTGATTATTATTTTGCTTCTATTTATTTATATAAATAAATAAATAAATAAATTGCTTCTACCTCACTATATAAATAAAAAAAAAATATTAGATAATATTGAGATATAATGGTTAACAAGTACAATGAATACAAAGTAAAAGCGGATGATCATACATTGATGTAGAATGTGAATAGAAAATTAAAAATAGAAGAGAGATCATACAATGCAGAAATACTTAAAAATAATGAACGAATAAATTAAATTAATCAATAAAAATTGAAAATAGATAAAAAATAATAAGATGTATTTAGTAAGTTATTTTTCACTTATAAGATTTAAAATGTACCTATACGTTAAAGATATGCAGTTTTTATCTACTTTTTGATTAACAGGATTCTGCTCGATGTGAATGTGGATGGATTCGGAAATGAATCACATTCTTTTTTCATGGTTAGGGACCATGCATTCATTATACTTTTTAACCATCATGTCTCAATAGTATCTAATATTGAAATGTGATTTTCATACGTACAACTAAGCATAATTATAATTATTCACATTTTTTTCCTCTCTATAATTCTGAAATAGTTCTTTTTTAGTTTTTCTCTTAATTTTTTTTTTACTCACATTGTATTTCTATCTATGATTTCTTAATTTAATTTTATATGTATATATTTGTAATTAGTACTTTGTAATTTATTAGTTCATATATATAGTATTTTCCCTTGTATCCATCCATAACTTCAGATTTTAGATACTGTAATTTTCCAGTCTTTGTTTTACTTTTACTACTTACCCCGTCACCATTCCCCAACCAGGTTAGCAAATTTCCCTAAAGGTACTTACTCAGACTTTCCAGTTCTTAGTGAAACTCCTTGCTGAACACACCAGTAAGTCTCTGCTTTTATTCTTCTAATTTTATTTACTTATTTATTTATTATTTGGTTTTCTTTTTTCTTTCCTTTCCCCACATCACTTTATGCCCATTATTTCATATTATTTCCTTTTTCCTTTTCTTCCAATCTCTCCTGTAGATCTATAGGAGTATATTCACAATTGCATATATTATATTATATATTATACTATAACAATTGTTACCATCTATTTACTTCAGTTTAGGATATTGTTACTTAGGTTACTCTGTTTATATTTTAATGTACTTACTGTTTATAATTTTAATAAGTTTATTCACATTGTTTATAATTTTTTTAGTGTAAATATTATGTAACTTCCACAATTCTCTATATCTTTTTGTATCTTGTCCATTCTAGCACTGAAGAAGACCTGAAAAGCCGGGTCGAAACGTTGGCTTTTAATAAAATAGTTTTGCCACTATTTAGTCTATTTATGACATCTCCTTCCTTAATAATACAACGGTCCACTAATAAGTATTCAACATTTTTTTTTTTTAGGTAATTTCTTTATCTTCCATATATATACACACATATAATTAACCAAAAGGTGTTTAATTTTTCAGTAATCAAATTAACTTTTTGTTTTCTTGATTAAATATAATGGTTCATTATTGAAAATAATAAACCAAAAATCTGAAAAGTCTGTTTATAGGATCATAGAAAAATTGAGGGAGACAGGCATTAAGGTTCATCAAATGAACTATTGCAATCGACTGTATTTGTTGAAAATAATCGAGAAGTCAGTATTATAAACATCAAAAATATATTATATGAGTTTCCTTAACCATTAGTTTATGTAAACGAATGTAACCAATGTTATCAAATTCTCAATAGCATAAATGTTTAATGTTGAACATATATTTATTTATTATCATATTAATAAAAGTGATTTAAAAATAAGGCGGTGTTATAAACGTTATTAATAATACATTACCTAATATGCAAGCATCTCAAAAAATGTATCATTGATATTTTATATATATTTGTTTACACCGTAAACCAATTATATGCAAGTTAATGAATTAAAATAACTGTATTTTATATTTTTTTCTGAGGTATGTTCATTACTGGTACTGACCCTCTGTTCGTTATTAGAATTTTGGGGTGTCCGTCACTAGTCCAAAAAGGTGTTTTTTTTTTAAACAGAGATTATAACAAAACAGAATATTTGTTAAATTTTAAAGTGTTAAATATAAAAAGGAGACCCTAGAAATTCTAAATGTACAACGGAGAAGTTTATAACTATGAAAATTACGGCAGCATAAGCCAAGTAAGACAAACATTTCCTTAGCTATGTCTAGTGTTGCCCAAATGCGAGACCGAGACGAGTCTTGCAAACTAAGTCTTGGTCATGGTCTTCGTCTTACACAAGAGTCTCGCAGTTACTTATTAGCTTATTACTATAGAGGTATTACTGTAATTTTACTTTCACTTACGTATATATGTAATATATAGTAAGGGTAAGTATTGCGATCGTCAAAATTTTCGAATCTCAGTTTTTAACATAAATACATGTTTTGAGGTCCCCTGAGTCCAAATAACCAAGTTTCGCAAAATGGTGGGTGTGTGTGTGTGTGTGAGTGTGGGTGTGTGTGTGTGTGTGTGTGTGTGTGTGTGTGTGTGTGTGTGTGTCTGTGTGTATGTGTTAACAGTCTAGCTCATAAACGAAAAGTAGTACGAAACTGATATTAAGTATTTAAGGTTTGTATATGAGCCGGATGTGACAGTAACTTTTTCGTTAAAATCGTCTAACCGGAAGTGCCACTTTATATGAACGCTGAAACACATTTTTACAATTTTCTCAAAACGGCTCCAACGATTTTGATTAAACTCGGTGTATCATTGTATAATTAAGTGGTCTTTAATATCATTTAGGTCTTATCCCCGTTGATGTCACTTTACAGGGCTTAAATGCCCATTGTTCATATATGTCTTCCTCTAAAGTACCTTTAATATGGTTTATTTTAAAAAGTTAATCATTTCGCATTATTCAGAGTTACGAAAAAATGCTACATATAACTTTTGAAAGAATTTGATAAGTTAATAGAGGAGAAAATAAAATAGAAATGCAGAAAAACCTGCGTTGCTATAGACTGTAGCGCCTAAACGAATGTACCGATTTCAATGAAACTTCGCTAAAGTTATTTTCTCGACACCCTTTAAATTTATCTATATAACATACTTCAACGAAAAGAAGCTGGAAAAAAAGTTACGAGGGATGGTAAAATTAAATTCCGAATAACTCAAAAAGTATACACTTTTTTGTCGATATTGTATGGTTTTTTAAAAGTTTATAGAATTTCCTAAAAAACCGAAAAAAAATGCGTTAAAATCGGACAATTAGGAGGAAAGATATGGTCTCTAGTTTTTCCCCTGAAGAGGCGAAAATTTGTATAAATTTAAAATATACTTTTTTAATTGTTGAGACTAAAAAAACTTTTTTTCTACAAATATTTAATAAAGTATCTTACCTCAGAACATCTTTCATAAGAAATAAGTATCTAAATTTATACCTTTATTCTCAGTTCTATATTTCAACACTACAATCACCACCTCCGGAATCAACTTACTCACTGTCTGCATAGATAACTTTTTCAACTAAAAATATTACTAAATTGACATTACTCAAAAATGTTGAAATTGGAGTTAGTCATTCTAACTTGTGGTTTATAAAAGCAAAGAAAGTTGTGTGGTTTATAAAAGCAGATGGAGTGACTAGATTTTTATTGCCTACCGTCGATATATTAAATAGACATTTTGTAATTATAATGGTCTTAATGACTTGTTATCTGTAAGCTTTAAGCTTTAGCTCCGTTTAAAATGCACTTCAAAATTTTATAATAGCCCAGCATTGCCAGAAAATAATTTCTATTCAAAGTAGAGCGGTAAGTGAAAGTTGTGTGTTGCGCGCACCAGATTTTTTTAGATAGGATAAATCTAACTAAGCCCGAATGAAAAATTAGAGGAGCTAAATGCAAAAGTATACTGGTTATACAAATTATTAACATATAGTAACTAAGATTGCAAGTATTAGTAACCATTTTGCATAAATTTTTATTTAAAAAATCGATTTTTTTTTACTATTCCTGGTCTTGGTCTTGCAATAGTTAGGCGGTCTTGGTCTTGGTCTTGGACCGATTTCGGGCTAGCTATGTCCATCACTACTGGTGCGCTTACCCTAGCTGTTTATTTATTTATTTTTTTATTTATTGAATATACAACATCCTGTCAGTTGGACATTGGTTATAATGAGGTAAAATCACATTCGCGCTATATGTACAAAAATATAAAATAAACAGAAACAAAATAACAAATAAATAATAATAAAAAAGTATATACAATAAATAAAATAAAATAACTTTAAAATGTGGAAATTAAAAAAAAAAAAAAGGTATACCTACCCATGCCTATAAGTAAGGGAATCAAAAAAAGCAAAAAGCAAATACATACATATGTACAGTATGACACTTAATAGTTTAAATACATGTGATGTAATTAAAAATAAAAATAAAAAGTATTTTAGTATTAGTACTAGTATTAGATTAGTATCACTAATCGAAAAAAATATAGTCCAATCAAAAACGGATTCTTCAACTTGGGGGAGAATCGGAGGAGGAGGTCTTCAGTCATTAAAGAGTAACTGTTACAATTCGGTCTGTTATTTTTAAATGGAAGTAGCAGATTGAACTGCTGATTCTAAAAACACCTTTTCTCATCCGTCGTGTTTGCCGAAGTTGTTTACTTTAACGCACACCTTTGTAAACTATTTTCGCGTACCGTCAAGCGTTACCGCAAACACGGCGGTCCGCTTCACATATATGTTGGCGGTAACGAATCCCTGTTATCCGACGGAAGATAGGCCGGATGAGGAAGAAGAGATGTTGACGGGAGGATTTAGAAGAAGAGCGGTGGGGGTAAGTAGGAGCCAGAGTCCGGGCAGTGTTGACTTGGAGCCGGCACTGGCAGTAGGCCTTAGTTGGTCGGCCAGCTGCCGCGATGTCTTGACCATTGGCTACCTCATCCTTCACGAGCATGAGCCTCCTCCTCGTCATCAGGTAAGGGACAGACACTAAGGTTTGCCGTCGCTTCCGAGGCTGCACCGCGCAATCGCACCGCTTAACTAACCTATATCATGTAAGCGACGAGAATTTTAACATTTTGAAAAAAAATAAAATCGCACTTTGAATATAAAACGTCACTGCTCAATATCCATATATTATGCTTACCAATTATCTAACAATATATTTCATACAAACCTTTAAACGCAAGAATGATACATTCGCAACCTGAAAACTCGCCGCTAAAAGGGCGCCAGTGAAACACGTTTCAAATTTACCCTATACCTCCGTGTTTGAAGAATATTGCCTTAAGAAGGCTGTTCTTTATTTTATTGTTTTAAATGCATATCCCAGGAGTTGAAACTACTATAGAACTGTTTTGAAAAGTTCTATTTTAACAGTTTCTGTGAAAAGTTTTAGAAAAACATGTTTTAAAATAAAATTTTTAATGAACTTTTTTGCAATGAAGTTCTACGTTCATGGTAAAAATTTAACATTTATTTATTTATGTTATTAAAAAAAGGTAAGTCAAATGAGGAATAAATAGAAATTGGGCTTATATTAGGGTAATAATGTATTTTAAAATAAATGACTTGATTCTTATGAGTCGTTTGTTTGAGTAGCTTAGACTAAAATTCATTCCTTAGATTGACTTTTTGATTAAATCTATAGATCTTTAAATAAATGTTGTTGTTTTTTTTAAATAAAAGTTCGGAGAATCCTTTGTTTGAATAGCTACAAGAGAAAAAGTACTAGTTGCTAAATAACAGGAAAATAAATATTACAGTCGTAACGAAACAGATTAAAACCAAAAGTTCAAATTTCATTTCATTCACTGGTATATACAGTACAACCTCAATGATTCGTATCCCGTTAATTCGTAAATCCTGCTAATTTGAAATAAACTACTGCTGTTCTCTTGTAAAAATGGCGGTTATTCTTATAAATTTAATGCATTTAGGTCTCTTAGGGTAATTCGTAATCATTTTCGTTCCTGAGGACAATTAAACTTCACGTAATTCTTAAGTTGCTGTTAACAATCCTGTTCATTCGGGAAAAAAAAATGTCCACTATTCAATTCACTAAATTTGGTTTGTTTACATTGGATAGGACATTCTTTACATGGTTACAGCACAGTGTGAATTCCTATGAGTACAAAACGTATACGTTAGTTTCTTTAGAAAAAAAATTATATTATAAAAGCACTTACCGATGACAACCAAACAATTCAACGTTTCTCCATCTTCTCATGCTTAAATTACAAAAAGATCATCTGGACTACCTAGCAGCAAAATGAAACTTTTTAATTTTTTATTTATGGATAAAAAAGTAAATAAGTATTTATTTTATTGTGTATGGGATTTTAACAAACCCTGATAATACCGTTAATGTGAATTTCTCAACTGTGAATAATTCGGCTCCCGCGGTTTCGATAATCAGGATTATTCGTTATAAATCGTTAATACTTTGGGATTTATGAATCATCAGGATTGCAACGAATTACGTTTTTTAAATATTTCGATAATTACATTCAGGAAAGTAAACAATTATTATTCATTTTTAATTTTTAAATAATATCGTTAAGCCCTGAATAAACGATCAGACACAACAGCAACGTCACTTGTGGGGCATTAAAGTTCATTTCAGAATATGCAGTATGTTATGAGTTTCGAATTTTTATTCTCATTGATGATAATATAATATATAAATCAAAACCCTTGTTTTGTTCTTTTATTGTTGAAATCAAATAGGTAAAAAGTTACGTTTGAAAATCGGCTCGCTTTTATTAAGGATAATGAAACCGATTCAAATTAAAAAAAAAACAAAAGAACAATAAATATTTAATTATACTCCTTTTATGTTTTTTTCATTTTGTCTTCAACGATTTATAAAAGAACTTATCGAATTTCATATTCAGTTATTCAAATAATAAATAATATTGATTAAAATGTTTTATTATTATTATTATTATTTTTAAATAAATTCCAAATTTATGTAGATTTTCTAAAATCGTTTTTATTAATGTTCTTTACAAAAGGTTTTTTTTCCATTATCCTAAATTATAGTATACATGTATATCATACTATTCTTAAGATGCGTTTAGAAATTTCACGAACTATGGGACAGACAGATATATAAATGATTATTTATACTATGCTAGTATTTTTGTTTCTTGTTTTTGATATATTCTATCTGCTACGTATTGAGAAAAATAAAATAAATGGTTTGGTTTAGCAATAATGCTGCTTAGTTAAGTTGGATCATAGTTTTTCCCATAGTTTGTGCAATTTCTAAACGCACCGTTACGGTTGGCTTTGCTGCAGAAAGAATAACATATCCCTCGAATATTTCAAATAGTGATTATTTTGACAGATATATTTCATTCGTTAGACTTCTACTATCAGTCAAGCTCATCCCACTAAATGTAAATATATCGTTATTCCTGGTTTATCCGCTGTCTATTATTCAATTTAAATCTCTACAATTTTACAAATGAAAGTAGAGTTTGTCATTGTTAAGTCCATTTAAAGAGGAATTATAAAAACAGCTAACCAACTCAGGCTTTTGTTTGTGAGCCTGTCATTTATTTATTTTAAAAAAAATGTTAAAAGTAATGATGTTTCGAACATTTTTCATCTAAATTGATAATGCAACTGTGTTGTATTACAAAAATCTCTATTATAGACATTGATCCGTATTTTTTAGGGTCCAACTAAACGTTCCTAAACCTAATAATTACGTTTAGGATAAAGAAACCTGCTGATTGCTTTAATTATTTTCATGAAAACGTAAATCTTAGGAACATTTAGTTGGGCACTTAAAAATACAGATAAATATACATAATAGATATCTTAGTTAAAAAACACAGTTCCATTATCACTTAAGATGATAAATATTCGAAACACATTTTTTTTTTTTTTTGATAAATAATAAGTGTACTTATGCATTTATCTTTATTATAGTTCATCCCATACCATGAATATAAAATAAATTAAAGCTTTTCATTAATTCATTGTAATCATTTTTGCTGAAAATACGGTTACTTTTAGGTGACAGGATATGAAATCAAATAATTTGTTTACACAACTTGAAGTGAATCTCAATTTTTCTTCCTAATAAGGACCTCCCTTAATACCAGTAATGCGGCTGAGTGAGAGTCGCTGGGATCTTCTGGAGTCCTGCCTTTCCTTTCACGAGTGGGGAGAAAGGTTTGGCTCGGAGATCTTGAGTGTATAATTTTTAATTTTATCGATATTGTATAGAAGCATGTGTGTTGTGTGTGGGTAGTTTTATTAGTTTAGTTTATATAAATTTACTTGTAGTATTATAGTTTTTCTGTATTATTTATTTTTATTTATTGTTCACAGAGTGTGAATGTGTTCCCAGAACATTATTATAAATGTCCTTAATTGTGACAGATTATAATATTTCTCAATATAAATGTTAAAAAAAAAAATAATATGGACCTCAACTTAATTAATACATACTTAAAAGCTTATTAAACGAAAACGTTTTTTTGAAAAGTGGAGTGTCTGTAGTACAGTTTGATTATGATAAAAATAAGTCTATAATAATTTATGATTTTTTATTTTAACGGAACTTAGCTGAGTTTACCCGCTCAAAAGTCCTTTTATCTACTTTACTCTGAAGCAATTACAAATTACTTAAATTAAATATTTTTGTAGTTATCGCTCTCTTAAAAAAAAAAAAAAAAAAAAAAAAAAAATGACTCACTTAAAAATCACAAATCTTGTATTTCTTAATTTCTGCAGGGAATAGGGCAATTGTTTATATAAACTTTTTTGTATATATTGATGTCTGCTATCAGTAATATTAAAATATTTCTCTCTAATTATGGGACATCCTGTAAGGTCATTATAGAATGCAGTAAAGCTTTTCATTTATCATTTTCACCTTTCTCATAATCAGGTTACTCATTTATGTTTTTAATGTTTTCTTCTAAAAAAAAAAAAAAATAATTAATTAATAATCGACATACAAGACTCTTTGTTTCATTCCAAAAAAATAGTTAGAAAGCAATACAATTCCCTATTAACAATAATAACCCTTATTAAGTTATATTACATATTTATATGTTTGTTACTTTTCAGGATTTTTGTGACCATTTTCAAACATATCGCCGTTATACACTGTTAACCATGAATGACTGACAAAAAGGAGTTTTGGTCTAACATATGTGGAAAAAAAAAAACTGACGTATGTTTTTTCTTTTTTTTTTTAATAAGACGAAAAATAACCATTTATATGGCGATCAACGGTATATAATGGTGATACGTTTGAAATGAAACAAAAAAAAAGGTAGAAAAGCTTCAAATATGAGTATAACTATGTGTTATAACTTAATACATTTTTTTTATTGTTAATAAATTTTTTTATTGTTTTATTTTTTTTTGGGAAAGGATCTTGTTTGTTGATTATTAATATTTTTCAGAAAAAAAATCTTTCATTTTAAAGTTTATCAACGCGTAATTTTTTAACTAAAATAAAAAAAAATATATTTAAATTAACTTACATGAAATAAGCATTTTAATGGTTTTTATCTGTATTGTAAATTAATGAAGTATGATGCTGTTGTGTATTAATAAACTGGAGGTGGTGTAGCTTAATGAGGTAGGGTCTCTGATCTTCCGAGGACGGCTTTGAGTCCGGCTTTGGCAGATAATTATTCATTCTGTTTCATCAGGCGTGGATCGACCATGTGGTTGGCAGGCCCTCTTGGTGACAAGGCTCCCAGCTGTAAAGTGTGTACCCTTAACAGGGGGTAAAACTCGGCGATTGGGCTTAATACTGGCTCTCTTAGACCCTTTAAAGGTTATATTGCTATCGTTTTTTTTATTGTCTTTATTTACAAGATTAAATTTTATTTTATTGTAAGAGTTTATATTTCTTTTACTGGAAACGTTTCTTTATTATTTATCTCAATTAATAGACTTGTACAGACTAAACCAAATTTGCTAAGATTTGTTCTAATATTTTTTTCTCTTCTTTTGATTAACATATTTTATTGATTATCACAAAATTTATATATATATATATATATATATATATATATATATATATATATATTATATATATATATATATATATATATATATATATTTTATTTAAGAATTTTTCACAATTGTGGATTTCCTTGACCCAAATGTCATTTATAATATATGTCCAAAGCTCTTGGTCCATTGATGGCTTGTCAAAGCTCTTCTCTAATGTCATGCATCGTCTGGCTTCCTTCCACATCTTTCCATTTTACCTTCGATCTTCCTTTTTTTTCATTCTTCCTTCTACTTCCAATTCCAATTTGGAAATATTTCTGCAGACATTCTTTTAACGTTTTTTAACCAAAACCACAGTAATTGTTTCCACCTCAGAATATTTTTACTTCTATCAGTTCCTTAATTCTTCCATTTTTATTTATTTATTTCCTGGATTTTTTCCCTGCCCTACTCCGAAATTCCCTTCGACGGATGGGCAATAGTCCCTATCGTACATGTACATATTAATGTCCAAATCTATTTTTATAATTTTAAAAAAAATATAATTTGGGCATAAATATGTAAAATATATATACAAATAATTTACTACATATAAATAATTTTATCAAAGAACCGTAAGTCTATAAAATTACTTTATATTTGAAGTAAAATTAACATTATCATATCATTGGTGAAATATTGTTTTGTTTTTTTACTGTCGAATTTGTGTGCATCCCAAATCTATTATTATTTACTATTATAAATATTATAATATTTCACAATCAAGAATAAAGTTCAAAAACAAAGTTTAAAAACAAAATCGTAATAATAATTTACCACTCTATTTTCCCACTGAATCCAAAGCGAATCTTTTCGCTAAAGATTTCCAAAGATTGCTTTGCTATGGAGGTAATCCTTTCAGAAGAAAATCTGGCTGGAAAATAGAGGATAATGCATAAAATGGGCCATGCTGAAAAGGGGAGGATTTTTCCACAGGAATATTATGTTCAGAAGCGGTTTTCCATTTCCATGGTTGAGGTCTTTAATCGTATCTCTTAGATTTATTCCATACATGCCATGATGGAGGCGCTATGACTGGTATCTGAACTTTTTTTTAGGAGGGGGAGAGGGGGAAAGATCTTGAAAAGAATGTTGAAAGAGAATATTTTAGTTAGAATTGATAAAGTTCCAAAATTATATTCCGAATATTTATGTCATTGTATGTTCTATATTTTAAATAGAAACACGAAAATCTATTTATTTTATTCCATTCAAATATTTTTTCGATAGTCTTTTATTCAATTTGTAACAGTTATGAGAGCGACATTATTGAAACAAAAGTGAAGATATTAATAATGAATCAATAAGTAAATTGTAAATTAGTATTTAAAGCAGAGGTTATATTTGGAACTCTATGGATGCGCAATCTCTGCAACGCCATTAATGAATATCCATTTGTATTTATATAGAAGTCCTTACTGTGTTTTAAAATTTAAGTTCTTTGGTGCTCATTATAATTGTTGCATATAGAGCGTGTGAGAGAAAGAAAGGCGAGAGAGAGCGATGGGGAAGTGACGGTGGTGAGAGGAGGTGTGTAAGAGACAGAGTGTGTATGAGGGAGATGAGAGGGTGTGTGAGAGATTGATTGATAGAGAGAGAGTGAGTGAGTGAGTGTGTGTGTGTGTGTGTGTGTGTTTGTGTATGTGTGTGTGTGTGTGTGTGTGCGCGTGCGTGTGTGTGTGTGTGAGTGTGTGGGTGAGAGAGAGAGAAAGAAAGAGAGAGAGAGAGAGAGAGAGAGAGAGAGAGAGAGAGAGAGAGTGTGTGTGTGTGTGTGAGAGAGAGAGAGAGAGAGAGAGAGAGAGAATTTAACTTGCATTCAATTAATATTAATTGTGTTGTTAATTGTATCAGATTGCTATATATATATTAATTAGTTGATTGTGAAAGTTGATCAGAAGTTGATCTAACTACATGATTAGCAAATTGCTATAGTACAGTATGATTATTGTTTCAATCATTTTGGTAGCGATTTTAGATATCAGATTATTAATACTATTCAATGTTAATAATTTCAATCGAATCACATCCTCATTCAGATAGATATGGATTCCATAACATTTTTTTATTATTTTTTATTATTGTTAAAATATAATCTTTCTCAAAGAGAGCGAATAAAACAAATGATAGTACTTCATTGAAAATAATATAGTGACTCTCATTGTTCGTTAAGTGGAGAACTTAACAACTCGTCAAGTATAATATAACATCAAGTCTTTCAAGAATTTCTTGCTTGATTAAACTTTGAGGTGTGCGTGAATGTGAATCTCACTTGGATTCAATTTCCTTGACATGTGCTGTGTTATGTTTTCTATTTATGAACTGGTTTGTTAGAGTATCGTTTTAGTCTTTCGA
This sequence comes from Nezara viridula, assembly GCA_928085145.1. Taxonomy (NCBI): domain Eukaryota; kingdom Metazoa; phylum Arthropoda; class Insecta; order Hemiptera; family Pentatomidae; genus Nezara; species Nezara viridula. Next base: position 167,197,888 of record OV725078.1, on the reverse strand, counting down.
ACGAGTCGTTCAACTTATTATATTTCTTATAGAAAAGTGCCAACCTATTACTATTAATATCTAGTAATAATTTATCATATTAATTATAAATGTAGATATTGAAGATATATTTTTCAATAAAGCTTGTTTAACATAGTACGATGTTTAAATAATTATTTGTACAAAGTTTCACATTAACTAGCAAAATAAGATCGGAAAAGAAGAGAACAAAACTGGATGGAGTTTTTTCTGAGCTCATCGACAAGCATTGATTACTATTGCTAAATAATAAACTAATCATTTTAGAAGTACTTATAGAACTACTTTAGTCATATGACATTAGGGACAGAAAAAAGTGCAGCATTGTACAAATCCAATCCTTTCAGTCTCAAGTATTTATTAAAAATAATAAATATTTTTGTATTTCTAATGACATTCTGAGCAACGACCTTCAAGCCACGTCCAATCCTTAAAATCCGCCCAAAAGAATATGAGGCGCTGACATACCAAACTAATAAACTGCCAACGATTCAACAGTCAAATTCAACCTTTTCCATTTCAAATTCAACCTTTTTTTATTTATTTAATTATTTTTAATTTTTCGATGTGTGGGTCTGTTATCGTATGAGTAGTTTTTGAAAATAACCTCCATTTTAAGATTACGTCACTGCGTTTCGACTTATTTAAGTTTTTTTTATTTATTCCATATAAGGGTGTATTCTTATGTTTCCCGAGCCTTAAATTTTGAAAATTACCTCCATTTTATGATTACGCCACTCCGTTTTGACTTATTTAAGTTTTTCGAATTTATCCAATATAAAGGTCTAGTTTTATGTTTCCGGAGCCGTAGATTTTGAAAACGACCTCCATTTTAAGATAAGGCCACCGCGTTTTGATTTCTTTAAGTGTTTCGAATTTTATTCATATAAGGGTGTATTCTTATGTTTTCAGAACCGTAGATTTTGAAAATGACCTTCAGTTTTAGATTAAGCCACTGCGTTTCGACTTATTTAAGTTTTTCAAATTTATGCAATATAATGGTCTACTTTTATGTTTCCGGATCCCTTATGTCCCCAGCATCCCTTATGTCCTTGACGTTATCCCATCCCGATTCTCAAATTTTCACCTGAACCTAATCCACCATCCTAACCTCTTGGCACAGTCCTAATCCAGCTCTAGTCATCCTTACAATCCTCCTCGAAGGTTGAAACGGCAGTAGTGGCCTCGAGACCTTTTGTAAAGACATGAGTTCTGGCAATGGCTTGCCTCTCCATTCAAGTCATGAGCGTCTGTGGCTTTAGTGCCCTCTCAGTCTCGACTGGACTCCAATGTCGGTGATGCGGCTGAGAGAGAAGCGCTGGGATCTCTTAGAGTCCAGCTTTTTGTCCTTCACACGTGGAGGAAAGGGCTGGACTCGAAGCTCCCTTGGCCGATTGTAAATACTGTAATTAAGTATGAATGTTTTTACTTTTCATCTACTTATTTGTTTTACTTATGATCTTTTTAATTTGCTTTTTAATTACTTTTTAATTTTTTTTTATTGTAATATATATAGTATGAATGTGCCTCACTCAGCTTTAGTACTCAGTGTCCTCAGTTGTGGCAAAATGTATTATTTCTGAATAAAACGATCTTAAAATAAAAAAAGACTATAGTCTAAGATGTGTTTTTCCATTACAAAACATTCCTTCACCAACAAAGGCATTTGAATACGTCCCAGTAACACGAGTAAGAGCTTTTGACGATGGAAAAAAAAAGAAACCGATGGTACCACTCTAGTTTTCCTTTGCAACATAATATTAGCTTGGGAAAACCTCTCGGATTCTGTTACTCCCAACCTCTTTTATTCATCGTCGTCAGTTTTCCAGATAGAGTTTCCCAACCTGAAAAGACGGCCGTTGCTAATGTAATATCGGAGTATTTGTTCGGTATACTCGTGTTTACTGCATGGCATATAAGTAAACTTGGTTGAATAAGATGTACAAATCGATATTACTCGGAATCCTCTTGAATCCTTAGCTCCCCAAAACGACCAGATCAAAGTTATTTATATCCTTATTTAATCTATCGATGCAGTATTCAAAATAATTTTCTTTCTTTTCTATTCCCTAACCCAATGGTCGGCAAAGTGCGGCTCCAAAGCCGCATGTGATGCCTGCTTAAGTGCGGATCTGGCACAAATATCAACGGATGGTGCTATAATATTTCCATTTTTAAAAAACCTAGGTAAGAAAATAATTATATCTTATTTTGATAAATTAAAATTCTTCTATAAATAGAGAACATGTATAATTTTTTGTTTAAGTTAAAAGATAGATAGGTAATTACAATTTTATATTGTAAAAATACGTAACGAATATCGAGTTTAATAATTCCTCTATTGACCAACACCATTTTAAAACAATAATTTTAAATATGAGGGAAGCATTTATTAGCAGGTTTCAGGAATTCAAAAACAGCAGTTCAACTTTAGCATTTGTCAAAAATCCTCTTAATGCTAGGATAACCTAGTTGAAATTTTCTCCTTTTGAAATTGACATTGGTAGCTTTGAAATACAATTGCTGGATTTAAAAAAAAAAGGAGATATGGCGCTTTAAATTCAAACGTCTTTGTGTTGAATAGGAAATATTTGAGAAGACAAAATGTGATCTTAGTTCACAACACAAGTGGTCTGCTTTGAATGACCTGGAGAAGGAAGACATGATCATTTTCAACGCTTGGAATAGTATTCCTGACTCTTACGATCAGCTGAAAAAGCTCGCGTTTGCTGTTCTTTCCCTTTTCGGTTCTACATATATATGCGAACAATCTTTGTCAAGCATGAACATTATCAAGAGTAAACTGAGAAGTCGTTTTATTGATGAGAACTTGGAATCATGCCTAAAATTAAAAACAACAACATACAAACCTGACTTACTTACTAAACTTTCCAAGGAGATGCAAGCACATTGTTCGCATTAATAAATATTTATTAAGTATGAATTAGTTTATTTAGTGTATTATTATTTAGTGTAATAAAAGTTTACTAAACAACAGATTTGGCTCCCATTTTTTTTTTTTTAAATTGTTGTAATGTTCATATTTGGCTCTTTGGCTAATAAGATTGCCGACCACTGCCCTAAGCCAATGCAACGTATCTAATAGCACAAACCCGAACAATATATTTCTATGACAACTAGTTAATTATTGAACTAATTCAGCTTATTAAGTTGATTACCTGAGGTCCAAACTTGCCTTTTACAATCCGTCATCTCAATGAAATAATAAAACAATTTGCAAATTAGGTATAATAATTTATTCACAGTTATTGTTTAAACAGTTATAGACATTTAATTCACTAACAAATAAAACGAGTTCGTATCTAAAAATGATTCATTTTAATATCTCTTATCTCTTTTCCTGAAAATGAGGCACTATGGAGTCTGGAGGCCTTATAACAAAAAATTAGGTTAATAGCTGTTTTTATTCCAGTTTCTACAACTGCTTCATGTACTTGTCTTGAGTACCCCTTTTCTTGATTATTAAATCCACTTGAGTCACAAACATCTACCCCCGAGGTCTTCCAAGTGTTCTTCTCTTTTAACGGCAGTACTTAAGCATTCGAAGACGCCAAAGAATTGCATCCAATGCTCTTTAGCTATTCCAATCCTTTTTTGTTAATGTTATTCACAATGGCTAGTTGAGTCATTAATTTATTGGTTATTTCATCATTTCGAATAATCTGCACTCGGATGTGCCACAGCTTCTCCTCCAAAATCTATCTATGGGGCCAATAATTTATTTTTATAGGTATGTACGGTAACAAAAGATTGTCTCTGACCACATAAAGCTTATCAACCTTTTCGTTCCAAAATACAGCTTTGGGAAGACCAATCATCTTTTTGTCATTCCTGATAATATTTTCTATGCCACTTTGTACGCTATCGAACCTATCTATAGTCACCTCAATAACATTCTGAACAATGACCTTCAAGCCACCTCCAATCCTTAAAATCCGAGCAAAATAATGTGAGGCGTTGACCTACCAAACTGTAACCCCAAGATTCTAAAGCAGCACTATGAGGCATCATGATGGAGGTAGAGAGTCGAAATAGACTAGTTGAAAGACTTGTATTCCGGTTTTCAGGGTTTTATTTACAGGATCCACTTTGCTTAATCCTCAAGGATTTTCATCATTATAAATTTTATACTCATCTATAAAATGAAGTGTATGAAGGTGTACATTATCATCATAATGGGCGGTACGACCCGTTACCAAGTCTGGATCTTCTCTAAAAATCTTCGCTAGTTAGTTCGGTTTGTATCAGAACCGATCCAGTTTCAACTGCCAAGAAGTATCAAGAAGGACTCGCGCAGTCTGCCCTTCTTACCTTAGGCCGACCGACTTTCCGCTTGCAATGAACGTTACATTACTTGAAAAAATCTACATTCTATGCATATAGAACATTAATCTTCGAAAGTCATTATGAGCTAGTTGTTTCGGAATTCTACACCACAATTATTAATTTTTATTTTAAACCTATCTATGAGAAAATACATATTGCTCAATCAAGGCATTGGTCTTGAGATGAGATACCTCATTAATACGAAACATACAATTATAAAATTATAACAAAATAGTAAAAGATAGCTTAGTAAATACAGATGACATCAAATATGATACAAGCCACTATGAAAAAAAAATGAATAAACGAAAAAAAAAATAAAAGAAATAAATAAATTAAAAAAAACATTCATGCTTATTTACAATATTTACAGTCAGCCGAGGGAGCTCCAAGTCGGGCCCTTTCCCGCACGTGTGGAAGATAAGGCAAGACTCTAAGAGATCCCAGCGCTTCTCTCTCAGCCGCATCACTGAGATGGGGATCCAGTGGAGACTGAGAAAGGGCACTAAAGCCATATACGCTCATGACTTGAGTGGAGAAGCTGGCCATTGCCAGGACTCCAATGACGTATTTACAAAAGATCTCGAGGCCACTGCCTTTTTAACCTTCGAGGAGCATTGTAGGGATGGCTGGAGCTGGATAAGGATTGTGCTAAGGGATTAGGATGATGGATTAGGCTTTGATGAAAATTTGAGAAACAGGATGGAATAACATCAAGGACATAAGAGATGTTAGGATCATGATGTATAGTTTTGTTTGTAACATAATAGGGAGCATTTACTATTGTACGAAGGACATTAGACTGGAAGGATTGGATGCGTTTGATGTTCAAAAATTTAGTTGTACCCATCAGTTCAAGTTCGTAGGTCCAGATGGGTTTCAGTACCCACAATTATTAAATTCATTACGTGTTTATTTTATTTTAACTTGATTCGAGACCTACATTTTATTTTATTAATTTTTTTAATCTTAGGTGTTAGAATATAAAATTATATGAGATATTATACATTCAAAATCAATAAACATTCCACACAGCAAGGATAACTTAAAAAAAAAAAAGAAATGTTATGTGTATTTTCATATTTATAAAATCATTATGTTAATAAAAATATCATTCCAGAGAACTGGAAGGTTGATTGTGCAATTGTATCACGTTGAGGGTTGTTGTTGCTCGAGTAGATTTCTGTTGATTGTCGCCTGTGACCATGAAAAATTCCTCACCGACGGGCTTCTGCTCAACATTCGCGATTATACTATTTGCATAATGTCGGTAAAATGTCACTCACCCATTCCCTTCCCTTCTGTTGAAGTATGCGCATTGCATTAGAGGATATGTACTTGTGACCTCTCAAGTTATCTCCAGCCTAATCCAACCAACAACAAACTGTTATAATAAAAGATTTAATTTAAAATAGTTATACCGATGACAATTGTATCCTATCAGTTAATGATGAATCTTTAATTGCATCTCAAACCCTTCAATCACATATCACCAACCTTGAAGAATAGTGTCAAAACTGAAGAATAAAAATAAATTCAATAAAACCAATTTACTTATCAAATCTAAATGGTGGGATGCAGAAAAAAATAAGATAAAAATCAAACTCTTATTTAAAATGGTCTAGTTGCTATTTTTTATGTTACAAATATTCCCAGTCAGCTGGTGTTCCTCAAGGTAGTATCCTAGGTCCTATTCTTTACACATTCTGTACATCTAACATCGCAACCCATCCAAACACCGTTATTACAACCTATGCCGACGACACATGTGTCCTATAAGTTCATAACGACCCAACAATTGGATCCCAAATCCTTCAATCCCACATCACAAACCTTGAAGAATGGTGTCAAAACTGGATAATTAAAATAAATTCCAATAAATCCCATCAAATTACCTTTACGCTCCTCCATAATCCTACTTCTTCTTGTCCTGCAATAATCTTTAATGACATTCCACTTGTCCCTGTTGAAAAAATCTGTTACCTAGGATTCTAATTGGACAAACGTCTTACTTGGAATCCGCATACAAGAAATTTCTTGACGTTTTCGGCTGTTCCAACACTTACTAGACAAACGCTCTAAACTTTCAATTAATTATAAAAGATTCATTTACATGACTATAATAAGACCTATATGGACACACGAAGTTGAGCTTTGGAGCTGTATCAAACCATTAAATTCCTATCGACTATAATCCTTACAATCCAAACTCCTTCATAAAATCATTAATGCCCCATATTTTGTCCCAAATAAATCATTCATAAAGACCTTAATATGTTCCGTATTTCGCTGATTTAGCCAAAACAAGTTATATATCATTTCAAGACAAACTCCAGTCCCATCCGAATTCATTTGTTTCTAGCCTTGCTTCTTTCTCAATTCCTGATAATCCTCCTAGGCGTCTGAAAAGAAGATGGCCTCATGATGTTCTTACTTAAAACTATTTAGGTAGTGTTATCATTGGGTAGTGTGTCTACAAGTCTGTTCGTGTCATTACTCTTGAGTTGTATTTATTTATTATATTTGTAAATTTCAATAAATATTTTTTTTTAATAATCACAGCATCTTATGTTATGTTATATCCCTATGTTAAATTATTTAAAAGGTATAGTTACTCAATTTATTCTTTATTGAATGGAAAATAACCTCAATAATCTTACTTTATTCCTTGTTCAATAAGCAGTATTAACTGAATAAATAATTATCAAAAAAAATGTTCAATAAGTAAACTCTATTCAAGAATTAATTATTCTATAAATACATAAACAGTGTGCCCCGTAGGTAGTGGGAATTTGTTTAGGAGTGATAAATGAACTCAAGAGCTAAGTTAGTCATGATTTTGTTGAATCGGAAGCGATAGGAACTAAGAAAAGTTCTGTTTTTTTTTTTAAATCATAAATTATTCGCGATTTTTTTTAATCATCATACATACAACTATACTATAGATACCCCAATTTTATTAAAACTTTCTCGTTTAATAAACTTTAAATCCAAATAAAATTTAATTGAGGTTTATCATAGAAAAACTTGAGGTTTACCTCAAGTTGAGTGAAAAATAATGGGATTTTTTATTTTATCACCAAAAAGAACCCGTGTTTTAAGCAACAATTACTATAATTAATTGTTGAAAAGCCTTTATATCTTGTTTTACATGATCTTGGATGTCTTATAATAAAGATAATTGCCAAAATACACTGTATATTTATTTTTAAAAAACAACTAGATATGTTTTTAAAAATATTTTCGCGTAAAATGGTTATGAAACTGTGTTGTTTTTTTTACCCATATCTCCATTACAGGAATTGATTTATAAGCGACAACCTAAATGTTTCTGATAATAATATTTACGTTTTCATAAAAATAAAAAAAATAGTAGTAATTAGCAGGTTTCTTTAGTTTAAACGTACATTTTAGGATTTGAAACATTTAGTTTGTCGCTTATAAATACCGTTAAATTTCTATAATAGAGATATAGGTAAATAAAACACAGCTTCATATATTTTACATTCTACATTTTACATGAAAAATATTTGAAAAACCATTATTGTTTATTTCATTTTTGAATTAAAATGTGTATTTAGGCAATTATGAGTATTATAATACACCCCAAATAATAAATATATGACTATAAATTTTGGCTGAAAACAGGGGTACTTTTAGGTAACTGGATAAAGAACCCCATCTTTTTTTTAAACAACTTGAGGTGAATATCAAGTTTTTACCGGAAAACCTCAAGTAAATTTTACAACTTAATTTTGGATTTGAAGCTTATCAAACAATGTAGTTTTTATAAAAGTGGATATCTCTAGTATAGTTGGATAATAGTAAAAAAAAAAATTGCGAATAATTTATGATTTTTTTTTAAAAACAGAACTTAGCTTAGTATAGCCGATCAAAAGTCATATTTTAATGGTTCTATCAACACAAAACTCTATTCTCATTTGAAGAAAATTTTGTCTTTTATAAGTTACAATGAAAATAAGTTACATAAACATTTCTTTAGTTATCATCCCCGATTCCACAAAAAACATGACTCTTAAAAAAACATAAAACTTGGATTTTCTTTTTTTCAGCTGAAACTAGGCCTGTTGTTTATATGAACTGTTTAGTAGCTCTTGAGTTCAGTTATCACTCCTAAAAAAATTCTCACTACTTACTGGACACCTTATAAATGTATTTATGGAATAATTAATCCTTGAATAATGTTTATTAATTGAACATTTTTCTTTAATAAATTTGTATTCAGTAAATATTGCTTATTGAACTACGAATGAAGTAAGATTATCAGATTATTTTTTATTCAATAAAGAATACATATCTCATTATTTTTAGTGACTGAATCAAAAGTATTCAATCAATCGTTATAATTTATTCCTTATTCGAATAAAATTTGCCCAACTTTGAGTCTTTCTTTGGATTAAATTTTAAACTCAATAAGCACTTTATATATTTATTTCTTGTTCTTTTTTTTTTTTTTTTTGTACATTATCGTTTTGCTGTGGAAATACATTGTATTATGTTATAGAGTTGATTAATTTAGCGTGCTAAGTGGCGTGAAACATGATTCATTCATTAACTACCGGTATAATAGGAATGCCATTAATATACTCCTTATTAATTACCCTATTAATGACAATCGTGACCATAGATTAGTATAATAAATTATGAGATGTATGGAATAAACTCTAATCCCAACGGACGAGCCGGTTGGAATGTTGTGTAGGGATTGCGCATGGATTTCCAAGCGGGTGATACATAGCCACCAAGCCCCGATGCCACTCTATACTTTCTCTATATATAGTTTTGGAAAGCGGGCCCACTCAATTTGTATAAGTAACAATAATTACCATAATTAGCCGCAATCATAATTTCTAATGAACCAATTTAATGATCGAAATTAGGCAATATTCCGTCAAATCGTTCCTCCATTAAAGCAAGCGCCCGATCGATCGATTATGTTTTCACCAATCACTAGGAAACCTGATCGTCTCGGTTATGGGATCGCTAAATATTTATTAATTTTTCGATTCATTTGGACTTTATACAGTAAACTCATAAATAGTGATAAGACGTTATAGATAATATATTTATTGGCTTAATTATACAATATAGCCTTGGGAGTCCGGCCCGTGGTAGTAGTTCGGGTTATTAATGTTACTGCCTATCCGAATATTTGATAGATAGATAGATATTATTATTAATATCATTTACAATCTTATTAAATTTAAACGTAAACTACATTATATATTTTATTGAATACCTTGTATGTAATAATCAAGATAGTAACAAAAGTAGAGGATAAATATATATGTGTGTACATATATATATATAATTGTTTTTAATAAATGTTGAAGTTACAAACGGCAGTTCAAACATTTTTAACACAAAGACGTGAAGTAAACATTGCATCACCTATTCAACCTGGCGTAGAATTTTCTTATCCTGGTCTCGTTTCAATCAAAAGCTTCAGTTTTCATTTTAATACATTTTCATCATATGTGCTGAAATTAAGCCTCAACATTATTATATTTTTTTAAAGATGAATTATTTAAATAATTAAAATAATAAAATATAAAATAATCATCTTGCAATGTTTATAGAAAAGAATGTCTGTGTTAAAAAATAGCAAATAAACATTGCAAGCGAAAAAAAAATGCTCAAGAGGACATTATTATTAAAGATTTACTACGTAAGAAAGAAAGATTTCCTACCAAAATGTTTTATTTATTTTTAATTTTATTTTTTTTATTGAGTAATATAACATTCTGACAATTCAACTACTAACTACATTCAAATTATAAATACATAAAAATATAAAAGAAACAGAGGCAGTATAACGACTAAGCAATCACCAAAAAGTATGTAAAATGAATAAAATCAAAATAATTTAAATTAAATTAAAAAAAAACTCAGACATACAAATATACACTAATTATATGTAGTTAAATAATTATTTATACGTGTGTGCATGCTTTATTATTTGTATGTATGTGTATAACCCTCCCTCCCCCACCCACTCTCTTATCTTATCATATTTTATTTTTTATTTATACCACTAATACTTATACTTACTTTCCTTTACTTTATGAACACTTTACTAGTATTAAAATTAAATTGTAAAAATTATCATAAATAAGGAACATCGTGTATTGTATTGAAATTTTTTTTTTTTTAATTTTATTTTTATATACAACTGTATTAATATAAATACATCAAGTAAATGTGTACATAGAAATATAATCACATGGAAACGATTGTTGAGAAACTACCCACTGGTAGCACTCTAATAATATGTCTACAAAAGGAGATCACGGGCCATCTTCTTTTCAGACGCCTCGGAGGGTTATCAGGAATCGAAGAGGAAGCAAGGTTAGAAACAAGAGGATTCGGATGGTTATGAAGTTTATTATGGAAGGATAGGTATCTGGATTGGGCTAAATCGGAAACATAGGAACATTAAGGTCTTTATGGATTATTTTATTTGTAACAAAGTAAGGACATTGAGGATTTTACGAAGGATTTTGGATTGTAAGGATTGGATACGAGAGGAATTCGATGGTTTAGTGGAGCCCCATAGCTCAACTCCGTAAGTCCAAATAGGTCTTATTATAGTCATGTATATGAGTCTTTTGTAATTAATTGGAAGCTTAGAGCGTTTGTCTAGTAAGTGTTGGAGTAAGCGGAAACGTCGAGCTGTTTCTTGTCGTTTCAGTCTAGTATGAGGATTCCAAGTGAGACGTTTGTCCAGGTGGAGTCCTAGGTATCGGATTTGTTCAACAGGGATAAGTGGGGTGTTATTAAAGGATACTGTAGGACAGGAAGTCATAGGTTTACGACTAAAAAAAAAATCATCTATGTTAAATCTAAATTTTCACTTTATTTTTGTCTGTAAAAAAGAGCCTTAGGCCCTAAGACAATACGATCTCTCTCTCTCTCTCTCTCTCTCTCTCTCTCTCTCTCTCTCTCTCTCTCTCTCTCTCTCTCTCTCTCTCTCTCTCTCTCTCTCTCTCTCTCTCTCTCTCTCTCTCTCTCTCTCTCTCTCTCTCTCTCTCTCTCTCTCTCTCTCTCTCTCTCACTCTCTCTCACTCCCTCGCTCTCTCTCTCTCTTTTAATCTGCTCACGGTTAATTTTGGTCAAGAAAACTGCGAATTATTATTTCATTATTTTTATTCCTACACACATTTCTTTATCGAGCAATATTACATTTGGTCATATTTAAGGACATAAGTAATTGTGATAGACCAACTCATTCACACTATATGACTTTACTTTAGAGAGTTTAAACAATTTTATAATTCTCCTATTTTTTTCTAATGATTTATCCGTGAAAAAAATTCCCGATATTATTCAGATGATTATGCAATACCTCTTTCAACCCACCTCCGAAATTTTTATGCTAAGAAATGAAATGGGTTCGTGTGGTTTTATTTCCAAGAATAACCCTTTTCCAACTAATTTCATATTTCATTTGACGCAACCTCATTTCATTTGAAATTTAAAATTAACCAATACAAAACCAGAATTTCTACCGAACTTATACTGAGATGATAATTTATTTTTGACCATAGCAGCAGCTTCAGAGTAATATTGGATAAAGAAATAAAAGAAATCTGAGATTTAAGTTTTACCAAATTCGACATTAATGTATAATCTTTTTCGGGATGAACTAGTATTAAGTAACATTAGCCAATGAATAAATAACCACCTCTTGCCAAATAATCCAATATTTTCGATTATACTCTTGAAGCGAACTTATGTTTTGTTTTTTTTAATTGCATTTTCATAAATTTTTTTTTATTTGTATTTGTATTGTATTTCATAAAGCCGTTTTTACACCGCAGGGTTAAAAGATCTCGGAATACCCCAGAATATATCAGCGTCCCTGGGAAATCATGAAGAAATCCTTACCAAAGTTATGAAGTTCCTAGACAATAAAAAAATTATAAAACATATACCACAAGTTAATAACTAAAGATCCTTTGCAGATTTATTTATTATTTTTTTATTTTAAAATTTCTTATTTATTTCAATTCATTTATTGATTTTATTGCAATTTTTTTTTAGTTTATTTATTCATGTATTCTATCTTATTATCTATAAGTGTCTATTATTACCATAGTTTATTTATATTATTCTATTTTTTTTTTATCCTTTTTTTTTATTTCTTTGTTTTTCCAACCACCTGAGCATCATAGTTTTTTGTTTATTTAGAAATATAATAATCTGTCACATGGACAATAATTATAGTGATATATGAACACATTCACACCATATATACAGAAAATATAAAATTAACAAAAGTAAAATAATAACTAAATAATAATCAAAAACTATGTACAATAAAAAATAAAATAACCTAAAGATAAGTAAATTAAAACATAAAAACACAGTCATACCTATATACAATATATACAATCAGGCAGGGAACCCCAAGCCAGGCTTCTCCCTCCAACTATAGAAGGAAAAGCAGGACTCCAAGAGATCCCTGCGCTACTCTCTCAACCGCGTCACTGGTGCTAAAGCTAGTGGGGATTGAGCGAAAGTGAACCTTATAAAAGGAGTGTTATTTAGTTGATCGGGCACTGATGGCCTGGAGATGTTTTGCGCCTAGACATCTAAACAAACAACATAAAGTTTTCTTTAAATTTATTAATTTTGTCTAAAGATTTTCTTATCAAAAATTAAATAGACAAAATCCAATCAAAATCAACTGCAATTTGTAGATTCTTGTAAGGAATTTCAGTTGCATTAATTGAGACGAATTTAAACAATTTCTAAGCTACATACTCATTTTAATTATAATTGATAATTGTGAATTGTGTTAATTAATTGCATTAATAGTTAATTTTTTAAACAAATACATCAAATCTGGAACCTGAAATAAAAATTGACAAAGTGATTTAATGCTGAGTATACTTTGTCCTTGTTACTTAAATATATTCCTAATTTTTTTTTTTAATTTTATTGAATTATAATTATTCAAAATAAGTGTAAATACAGATTGGGAACACTTGAGATTTTGTGTTTTGTATTGCATGTCAATATCAATTAGAACAAACACAAATCATCATTGGAATCATAAAATCAAGAATACTTTATTTATTTTATAATTTGTATCATACGTTTTTGATCGTAAACTGTAATAAGTTTGATTCAATTATGTCGTTACTTAATACTCTAGCTAATATTTGTTTTATACATTTTAAATCTGCCAATTTACAAACCTCATAGAATTACCATAAAATTTGCAATAAATTATATCGAATACTATATTCTACGTGTTTATTAATTTTGATTCTTTCTTACCTCCATATAAAAAGTACATAATTTTTTTTATTAACATAATATAAGAGTTTTTTGTAATAAATTTCCAAATTTATATTATAAGTTTAACTAGTATTTATTTATGTTCTTGACAACTGTATTGCAATAAATAGCATCAAGTAAATCTGTGTACACAGGAATATAATCACATGAATACGTTTGTTGAGAAACTACCCACTTGTAGCACTGTAATATTACGTCTACATAAGGAGATCACGAGGCCATCTTCATTTTAAACACCACGTAGGGTTATTAGGAAGCAAGGTTAGAAACGAGAGAATTCGGATGGTTATGAAGTTTATTATGGAAGGATATGTGTCTGGATTGGGCCACATCGGAAACATACAGAACATTAATGTCTTTATGGATTATTTTATTTGTGAGAAACTAAAGAGTATTGAGGATTTTATGAAGGATTTTGGACTGTAATGATTGGATACGAGAGAAATTTGATGGTTTAGTGGAGAGCCATAGCTCAACACCGTAAGTTCAAATAGGTCTTATTATAGTAATGTAAATGAGTCTTTTGTAATTAATTGGAAGTTTAGAGAGTTTGCCTAGTAAGTGTTGGAGTAAGCGAAGACTTTGAGCATCATCTTGTCGTTTAAGTCTAGTATGAGAATTCCCAATGAGACGTTTGTCCAGGTGGAGTTCTAGGTATCGGATTTGTTCAACAGGGATAGGAGGCGTTTATTCAAGGATACTGTAGGATAGGAAGTCATAGGTTTACTGAGTTATGGGAGCTATAAATGAAAATAATTTTTTAGATCGACCTTTTTGGGAAATCGACAGAACTTTTAAATAATTTTATTTTATTTTTTTTTAATAAAAGTTCTATAAAACCTTTACTTGAAAAGTTGCTATTCCAAGAGAACTGAAAAATTATCGACGATATAATTCCACTGATACTGAAAATTTCCAAAGATAAAATTTTTTCCTGTTTTCATCATTCCTTTATATAAACGATTTTAGAAAATTTTACTCGAAAATAACTCTAACCATCTTGATTTAACTAGTTATATCCATGCAATATTGTAAGGTTTTATTATTAGTTTTGTTTTATTCTCACTGGAATTGTTAGGCGGGGTTAAAAGCCGAATTTGCGTAATTTCTTCCTCTAAAATACCTGTAATTTTGATTATTATAATAATTTAAGGTCTCTCTTTGTTAGTATAAATACCTAATAGATAAATAAGAATATGTTACCATTAAATAAATAAGAAAATAAGAGAAATATTTTCACATGTAAAAAAAAAAAATCCAAAAATATGAGTAGCCATGTTTAAATGCTATAATTTAATGTATACTATATTTAATTTAAATTATTTTTATCTTTATATTGCATCGAAAATTATCAACTGTAACTGAGTTTACTTTGTTGTTGTTGCATAAATATATTCGTATTTTTTTGAAATTCGATTCAATTATAGTTATTCAAAATAAGTTTAACTACAGATTGGAAAAACATCTTATAACAAAATAAAGTTGTTATCTTGTTTAGTCCACGTTTCTTTTTTTTTTTATATTTATTTATTTTTGGTATTATTATTTTGCTGTTGTTATCTATTTTTTTATTTATTGCCCATAGGGTGTGAATGAACTCCTGTATCACTATTACTGATGTCCTTAGTTGAAAAAAAAAGGTAATTTTATTCAATAAAGAGGGGCATATGAGTAGTAATATAGATTTATTATATGCCGATAAATTTTATAGAAAGAAATATTGTGCTTATAAAGCCATGGAATGTTATATAGTTTGATGAAAAGTTGAAAACGTTTGACTGTTGTAGCTCGTAGTGTCTATTTTTATATTGTTGAATAGTAAATCAACGTTTTTGTTGAAACGCAATGGGCTTTTTCCATATTCCATATATGGAATATGGAAATTTATTTATTATTTTCATTTTGGATAATCCAAAAATATATTGTGCATAGAATTGTCATAATATATTAGTTGTCTTAAGTTTTTTTTTTTCTGTTGTTAGTTATATTCATATTTTATTTGTATATAAGTTTTACTGAATGTTGGGTGATACATCGCAGCAGGTTTTTTACAGTTTATTCAGGACCCGAATCACAGAAATCCAGGAAGCTGAAAGGAATAAAACAGATAATAATAATATTTAAGTGATTTGATGTGTCTACAAGTTTTTTTTTAAATCTATTCCTTTTATTCTTATTCTTATCTATTCCAATAATGACATGTACACTTCATTCATCATCATATGCATATTTATATCACATCTGATACTATAATAGCCTGAGTAACAGCTAATTATAATTGTTTCCTAGTCAATTATTTTCGATTTATTGGAAAAAATCTGCGATCGTTATCAACATTTGATAAGTGAATGATGTATGCTATATCATATGCTCTTATATAAATAGGTTTATAAAAAATGTTGATAATAATACTTTGTAAATGCCGAATAGTAAAATTAACCATTTTGGCATAATAAAATACGTTTTATTTTCTCAGTGGGGTTTAAATTGAAGAAAAATAATAGTTAATTTAATTTTAAAATAAATAAAATTTACTTTGATCTATGTAATGTATTTATTAGAGAAAGGAGATGGTCCGGGTTGGCGGTCATAAGGAGACTAAAATAGTGAAAAAAATATTTTATTTCAAGCCTACGATTGGTTGGACCCGACTTTGCAGGTCTTCGTCAGAGGGGTGCGTTAAACAGAACTCCGTAATGTATTTATCATTTCAATTGTATATTATATATATATATATATATATATATATATATATATATATATATATATATATATATATATATATATTATATATATATATATATATAATATAGTATGCATATTTGTATTTCGTTAACTTTTTTATGAATCTTAGTGTAATAAAGAAATATATAGAATTTGAAATATTGTATATAATAAATACAGATTCTATTTCCAAAAACAAAGTTTTATTTATTTACTATACAAATTTACTCAAACTAAAACACCTTTGAGTATTAGAAAGCCTACAGTGGCTAAAAGAAAATAATTCTTTTTTTTTTTTTTTTTTTCTTAATCAACAGTTCTTTATTGCCTATAATTTACAGTTTACATTGTTTTATGATAAATTTTCCTTTAAACGTCAAATGCACAAAACATTTAAGTTTTAATAAAAAATAACTGTTAAGTAACGTTAATTATAATATAATGTAATTATTTTATTTAAATAAAGAATATATGTTTTAAACACATATCTTCTACTTTTCCGAATATAATAGGTCCGATTATTATTTGAAAACATTTGACCGTAATACGGTTGAACTATTAGGTAAACTAAATACCTTTCTAACTATATATATATATATATATATATATATATTTTATTGTCTATCAATGAGCTTAAAAAAGGAATTACCTAATGTATGTGTATTATATATATATATAACACATAGGTTTGTTTTCAACCTCACAGTATTAAATATATATATATTAAAAAAAAAGTCCTTAAAAATCTACAGTATATACATACATATATATATATATATATATATATATATATATATATATATATATATATATATATATATATATATATATATATATATATATATAGTAGGTTGAAACCAAACCTCAGCTTATAATAATTTGTGCTTAACGTATTAATTTTTATTTTTAAGGACTTATTTTTTTTTTATTTGAACTTGTTTAATACGTGAAGCCTGGTAACTATAAATTTATAAGGAAATTTGAAAAAAAAAAACATTGTTCACTTCCAAATTCATTAGGTTTTCCGTAACTATGTGAACAGATTGTTATCTTCTTTTGTCCAACGTTTTCCGGACTCCTTTCGTATCTTTTCTTACTTTCCATTCAACTAAAATAAAACTAGTAAACAGAATATTAGAACCTTATAATAACCTTCCCCTCACATTCACGAAATTAACATCAGCTTTAACTGGCTTGTTGTTAAAATCGACCAACATAATTTTAAATAAATTTCTCGGTTTTTACACATTTAAGAAGTTTACAATACTTAGCATCGGTTGAATGAATACACCTATTATCTATTATTGCTTAGCTGATTTTTTTCCAAGCGCTCAGAACTCGCGCATAATAACTCTGGCATGTGGAATACAGCCAAATCCTGGCCATCTCTCGATTTACTGGAGTTGTGGTTACGACAGCTGGTCAGTGCTATATAAACTGCCTCAGGGATATTGCCCTGTATTTCCCTGTTATTGTCACAATGAATTTTTTGCTAAAACGTAAATTACCATGCTAACTGAAGTATCAGAATGAGATTTCAACTGTTTATAGCGGAGAAGGACGATAAAAACAATAAAGTTACAATAGCATTTATATTTTGAGGGAAATATTTTAATGATAAATAATTAAAATAGTTGGGAGTATATATAAAATTACGATTAGCTAGGTGATCACAATAATAATAATAACAAAACAAATGTTAAAGAGAAATTAAAGGTTTCTTAAATAAAAATATAATTTAAAAGAAAAAAAAATTCATAATTTTGTAAATTGTGTAATTATAAGTCATTTTATAATTTTCATGAAAACTGTTTTTAACAAATGAGAAAAAGCAAAGCAAAGTAATTGTGATAAGTTGAAAATAAGAAAATAATTAAATTTATCATTTTTTTAATTTTTACCTATGTTTAATAATTTCTATTCACACTTAAGTATATGCATTAAGGTCGTTAATTCATGCAGTTATGAATGATTAGAAACTGAATTTATGATATTAATTTAACAATTCCTCACTATAATTATTGTCCGTGTTAGAGAATATTATATTACTGTATAAAGTAATATACAAAAATAAATAATTAATATCATAAGGTAGTACAAAAAACATATTTAAATTGATTATTGTGACTGTGTGTTTTTTTTTTTTTTTTTTTTTTTTAGGATATTTTAATATGGTATCACATGCCAAAACGTTATAGTACAAAGAAAATAAAATTTCTTGTTAATATGATTTTTATTAATATAAAATATAATTATTATATTAAGATCCAAGAAAATAATAATGTTGTTCTTCGAGAAATTTTGATGTAATGTTTCGTATTTTGTTTTCAAACCCTTTAATAAATGAGGACAATTAAAGTTAAAGTTAGTTTTTATTTTTATGTAATTCCTTGTTATATCATCGATGAAAGTTAATTTGAGTTACTCAATGAACACATCGCAAATCAAGTTAAAAATCTTCCGTATTTTGCCACTATCTAAAAATGATGAACGCATACATAAATAATGATAATCAAACTAACATTGTGAAATAGTATATAAAATAAATAATTAACTAACACTAGTAAATAAATATCCTCAAACTTTATTTCATGCATGAAACTTACTATCTATTTGCACTACTACTATTACATTTACTTTTAGACCCATTAATTACGTTTTTTGCAAAATAGGATTTTATGTAAAATCTAAACGGTATAAAAATTATCTAATAATAATAATTATCTAGTAATAAAAATTACTATTTCGATATATTTGAACAATATCGTTACTTTCCTAAACGGTACTAGTTGATGAAGTTGCTCCACTAAGGCCACTAACGGGTCCAAGATTTAATTGTTTTTTTTTGGGTGAGGCTTCAGCACGAAAGAGTTTTGTTTGCATGTACATATTTGGATAATTACTTCGAAAGGAAGAAAGAAAATAACTAACTTTATGAAATGGTGTTTAAGTGATTCTTTAAGTCCTGTTAAATGTAATTAGACGAACAGTAATACTTTTAGAGATAATGTTTTTCATAAAATATGGTTATATTTTACCATTGTGTAGAGGGGAGGGGAGGGCTTCAGCCCGAAAGCCCGACCCTCGTAGATGCTCCTATGATTGTCGCTACATATTTATATCTAATTACATCGAATCTACTTTGTTTATTTCATTTCTTGCTTTGTTTTTTTATAAATGAATCTTGTTTATCTGGATCCGGATTTTCTGTAATCCGGATAATCACTTAGGTTTTTCCTCAAGAGTTGTCGATTATAACTTGAAGGTCGTAAAGTCACAACTCATAAATTATAAAAGTTGGCGAAGTTACGACACAATTCAACGCGGAAAAAAACCGTGAAGTCGTGGCTTATTGTACAGAGTTATGAAAGTATTTTAGATTACTTTTCATTTATTTATTATTTTTTTAAATTTGTATTCTACTTTAATTTAGTTTTTGTTATCTTCCAATTTTGTTATTATTACTTATTCATAACTCTCTTATTCATAATTCTTATTCATTTTTGCTTTATAATATTTTTTTTTTAGTAATATAATATTTTGTCACCTCAATTGAAGAGAGGTATAACCACATTCATGAAATAAATAAACTTGATGAAATAAACAGCAGAAAAATAAAAACTAAATAATTATCAAAAAGTATATACAATAAATAAAAATAAAATAACTTAAAGATAAGTAAATTAAAATGGAATAACTCAAACCTATGTACACTATTTACAATAAGGCTAGGGAACTCCGAGGCAGGCTTGTCCCTCCAACTTTGTTGGGAAAAGCAGGACTCCAGGAAATCCCTGTGCTATTTTCTCAACCGCGTCACGAGGTATAAACCCAGTTCTTAATTATCTACATTTCTTTCTCTTGTATGTAAATATTGGAACTTTAGTACTAATTTTTGCCTACAAGTAAGGCAGATTGTATTATTATATAGTAAATAGACAACAAATAAAATGTTGGATGTATATTATACATTTGGATCTACAAATTACCAAATAGTGCCTACTATGCGATATTGATATCAAGTTTTCTGCATTGTCCGAAACTATAATAACAAATTAGAAGACGTATTAACTTCAAAAGTGGGGGTAAAATGTTGTTACAGGCAGCAATGTATAACCATGTTCTATTTAAACTAATTGTATCTGACATTATCTATTACTATTTATCCATCGGTGAAAAAGAGTAAGTAGGAGTCCTCATTCTTTCTTATTGAAGTGGCAAATCAAATTTCAAGATGTCACGGAAAGAGCTCGACCAACGGATCTATATGGCACAAATTTTCATCTTAAACCGTTTTCCTTTGATGACTAGAAATTGGGCCTCAGAAATTGGTTATTATCCGGTGAGAGACGATAGGTCTCAATCAGAACATCTATTAAAGGGGCAAATCCAATGGGACAGCGCTCTATTCAATAATTACAAACTGCAATTTGAATGTGAGGAGTTGGTAATTGGGTTAGAACCTATTGTAGTGGGAATAATTAGTGTGAACTTCTCGGGTAGCGGAAATAGTTAGCTGGGAAAATATATATTTAAACAGGATTTTTGGTTTCAATTGAAATTGATGACTATATTAAAAATAAAATAATTGATTGTGGCATTGCTACGTTCTGGCTATTAGCTTTTCTGAGAAGAATGGAGGTACCAGAAACATCATTTAAGTGTATCTCGATACCACAGAGATGGTCATCGATATTTACCTTTCAATATTCGATATTTTACCATTCATTATAGGGATCGGGGTAGCTCAGTGGTATGGAACTTAGCTTCCAATGTTGAAGGTCCCAGGTTCGAATCCCGGGTGACGGCAGAAAAAGTATTTATTCTGTTTCATTGGCCGCTTGGCGACCCTGGGGTAGGGAGACCCTCACGGGGCATACCCAACCTGTATAAGTGGGTACCCTTAATTAAATAATTGATTAAGGGGAAAACCTGACGGTTGAGCGTGATCCTGGCCCGATCCCCTCCTTTCACAACCGTTGGCCTTGAAACAGTATTTTGCCTAAATAATACTGAACCCAAGGCCCATCATAAGTAGTAGTGGGGCAGATTTTTATTTTTTATTTTTACCATCGATTGTATCTATATTATCGATTATCGATATCGTCCCTTCGATATTTTAATATTTTATTTTGAAAATTAAAATTAAAACTGTTTCGGAAAGCGCTAGGAATTAAATATATTTAATTATATAATATAAGCGAAAACCCGAAAAATGTGACCTTCTAGACCCCCCTGCTCCCCCATTTCTGGCTCACCACCTAGGAGGTGGAACTTTTAGTATGTATACTTCCTTACTAGTCCAAACAATGTCCCAAAGTCAAAAATTGTGTCGCTGCCATTTCCTTCTATAATCATCCATTGACTGGACTATTGGGAATTATGGTGGAGTTTTCAGCTATATCTGGTCTCTTGTGGCGCTGATACCATTTGCTTCTTAAACGCTTCTTTCTTTTCCCAAGTTGGTAATTCTTCCTTCCTTGTTAGACTCCGCTTCTAAATATCTCCATTCCTCAAGGTAGTATCCTTGGTCCTATCCTTTACACAGTTTATACAGCTGATATCCCAACCCATCCTAACACTGTCATCACTACGTATGCTGATGACACATGTATCCTGTTAGTTAATAATGATCCAACAATTGCATACCAAAATCTTTAATCACACATCACAAACCTTGAAGAATGGTGTCAAAACTGGAGGATTAAAATAAATTCCAATAAATCCCATCAAATCACCTTTACCCTTCGTCGTAAACCAATGACTTGCTGTCCTATATTATCCTTTAATAACACCCCACTTATCCCTGTAGAACTAATCCGATACCTAGGACTCCAGCTAGACAAACGTCTCTCTTATGATCCTCATACAAGACTGAAACGACAAGAAACTGCTCGACGTTTCCGCTTACTCCAACACTTACTGGACAAACGCTCTAAACTTCCAATTAATTACAAACGACTCATAAACATGACTATAATAAGACCTATTTGGACTTACGGAGTTAAGCTATGGGGCTCCACTAAACCATCAAATTCCTTTCGTATCCAATCTTTACAATCCAAAATCCTTCGTAAAATCCTCAATGCTCCTTAATTTTTCACAAATAAAATAATCCATGTTCCATATGTTTCCGATTTGGCTAAATCCAGATACCTATCCTTCCATAATAAACTTCATAACTATCAGAATCCTCTTGTTTCTAACCTTGCTTCCTCTTCGATTCCTGATAACCCTCCGAGGCGTCTGAAAACAAAATGGCCTCGTGATCTCCTCATGTAAACAAATTATTAGAGTGCTACCAATAGGTAGTTTCTCAACAAGCGTGTTTCATGTGATTATATTCCTCTGTACACATTTACTTGATGTATTCATACTAATACAATTGTAAATATCATAATAAAAAAAAAAAAAAAAAAACTTCCAACTGAGCTCTCCACTGAGTAACTATCTCCAAGGAAGTCCCTTTAGCTACTGCAGTTCCTTCTTTTAGAAATTCTTCTCCAGGCTGTCCTAGACTCGAGCTTCTTCTTCAAGAAAGTCTGTCAAACTCTTTTCATGAGTCCAAAATACTTTTCATCTAAATCCTCTATCCATACTATTTCTAGGATTTTCTATTGGCCCACGTTTTGCTAAGGAGAGGGACCACCCTTTCTACTTTTCTTATTCTATCGAATTTTGATAGGGACTTCGGGTTCTTGTGATGTTTTAAATATTCCATTTTTTTTCTATATTACCTTATTTTTACCATTGAGAGGGTTGTAGGCATGGTGATAATCTAGCTCAACTTTACCTGGACTCAGATATTGCCCTGCTCGAAGTTAACCCGCAATTTTCTGTGTTGGCAATATTTTAATTTTTCTTTACTTGATTGACTCTATTTATTGTTATTTCATGGAATTTAGTTTAAATCACACATTAGCATCCTCGATACATTCTGTTATCTGTATTATTAAACATAGGATCACTAACAAGAGGTTTTGTATGGACATTGATTTTGAAACGAAAAACTATATATTTATATTTTAGCAATTTATGTTTAATTTCTCTTTATGAAATAACTAGAAGCATTAGGGATACTTCGAAGAATTTTAAATTGAAAGGATTTCATAAAGAAGACATTTGATCAAGGTTTCATCGAACTTCAAACCTCAATTACGTTTGTATGTCCAAATGAGCCCCACATGGTAATGTATTTGAGTCTTTTTGTATAAAATTGATATTTTAGAACGGTTTTTATGTAATTGTTGAAGTGATCGGAATCTACCAGCAGTTTTTTGTCGTTCCAGTCTCGAATAAGAATTCCATGTAAGAAGCTTACCAAGATGGAGTCCTATAATGCGACCTGTTTACAAAGGATAGATGGGACATTATTAAATGATACTGTAGGACCGTATGTCTAGGGCTAAGGACGAAACGAACGGAAATATTTATTTTCACATTAAGTTATAGAAATCAGAACGCCTACATTTATAATTTCCGCTCAATATAATTTTTGAATTGTAAAAGTTACGACGAACACTAGGGCTAAATGACCAAAAAGCGGAAAAAATTCGATATATTTTTAATAACTGATCCTATCGATTTGTCGTTGGTATCATTCGATTCAGGATGAAAATATACATTGGAATAAATATAGGGGGGGGGGAGCAGGTTACCTGAGTACTAACAATTTGCAATTTGGACCCGAAGATCTCTAGTCTAAATCCAACTAGGTACTTTGATTTCTTTGTGGTTTTTCGAGTTCCCCACGCTCCTTCCACGAAACCACATGTGGTAGTTTCACGTGGAATCCAATTAAAAAATAGCCTATTATTATTATTTACTTAAAACTTTTTTTTGATACTTTGTGAAACCGCCCTATAAACAAGAATTGAATTTTCCGACTTGCAGTTGATGTCATTTGATGAAAAAGTGCATAGGAAAATCATTCTAAAAACAAGAATTGAGTCATTTTATTATAATTTTAAAAGGGAATAGAAACCAGCAAATATTATTGCTTAGGTTTCATTCTGTTCAGATTATAGAAAAACAATGACATTTAGTAAAAACAAGTTATTTATTAAAAAATATAAAATGTGTACTTGACGTAGTCAAATATTAAATTTATTTAATACGGAATATGAAATTGGTGGTAATAATTACAAAACTATGAAAAATAAAAATAGTAATAAAGTCTAACTAACGATAAGTAACAATAATGAAAATATATGTGCTTATTAAATCAATAATTCTAAGGTTTCTGCACTTATTGGAAAATATTTCTCGTTTTGTTCAGGTCCCAAACCAGAAATAAATGGGTTAGATAATACCAAAATCCTGTAAAACACATTTTAGCTAGTAGACAATATATGTCTATTGTCCAAAATTTCAAACGAGACTGAAGAGATTGAGCAACACCATAAGAGTAAACAAGAAAGTATTAATTCTTGTAAGCAAATAATGAAACTGTTAATAGCTAGTCGTCGCTTTATCAAATCTTTTGGGAACTAAGCTTTAAGTTTGAATAGTTCTCATATGTATTAATTATCGTGTCATTAACTTCATTTAAGAAACAATATATCAGCTCAATTTGCAAACGCTAGTTATTACTATAAGAATAAGATAAATGGTTCGTATAGCATAATTTGCATTTGAACTCATATGCGAAAATTGCAATAAAAGGCAAATGAAATTATAGGAATTTTTCATTTCATTTTTTCTGATACATCCCTCACTAAGATCGATTGCTGCCGTCTTAAGCTTGGATAAGCTTTTTTCTATAATTTTGCATCAATTTTTTTTTAACTTTTAGGCGAACATGTTCACATAAATGGCAATGACTACCCAATAGACAATAAAAGGAAAATTACATTATAGGAATATTTTTTCTGATACATTCCGAACTTACATCAATTGCTACCATCTTAAGCTGGGATAAGTCTTTTTCTATAATCTTGCTTCAAATATTTTTTTCTATAATCTTGCGTTTTAACTTTTAGGCAAAAATCTTCACATAAATGACATAATTAATATATTCTCTGATGCATCCCAAACCTGGATAAATTGCTGCCATCTTAAGCTGGGATAAGTCATTTTCAATAATCTTGCTTCAATTTTTTTTTTCTTTAATCTTGCATTTTGAGGATAAGGCAGTGGATCAGCTGATGAGAAGGTTGTCTCCTCAACTCCTCTCTCAGTTTTTACCAATTTTATAGCGGAATCTCTCTGATTATTCACGTGATACAGTTAAAGTGTATATCAGAGCAGTTGATATTTACTGTTGGCATCTTTTTTTTTGTTATTTTAAGGAAAAAAAAAAAAAAAAAAAAAATTTTTTTTTTTCTTTTTTTTTATTTATTTATTTATTTTTCTCTTATGATATGCGGTATGATCAGCAAGTGATGGCCAGTAAGGTGCCCAAGAGGTCTCGGTCAGACGGAGTTAGCTCACCAGCCAAACAAAGGACTCGTCGCTGCCTACGAGAAATACCTCCAGTGACCAAAATGAACACTTCAGAACCAGAACCTCAGCCCCAACCAGGTACGTCTGCACAAGAAACGATTGAAGAATCACCTTTCTTTACTCCAAACCCCTACCAAGTGCTTCAAAATGACAAAGAAGTAATGGAGTCTGCAGCAATACCCAGAGAACCAAAGCCTCCTCCGATATTTGTGAAAAATATAAAAAATTTCCAGATGTTCTGCACCCAACTAAATAAAATCTGCTCTGGCAGTTATTCATGCCTTAACAGGACCAATGACACCAAGATAACACCTGATTCTGCAGAAGCCTACCGAAAAATAGTGAAGTACTTATCAGAAACAAATGCGAATTTTCACACTTACCAGCTGAGGCAGGAAAGAGCTTTACGAGTGGTGATAAGAAATTTACATTCCTCAACCCCCACTGAAGTTATTAAAGAAGAACTAACGACGCTTGGTTTCAATGTACGCCAGGTAACAAACGTTTTGAAGGAGGACAGGGAACAGCCAGGATTACGAAATAGGATCCCACTACCATTGTTTTTCGTGGACTTGGAGCCATCACCAGGTATCGAAAAAATATATGATATCACAAGAATATACTATACAATGGTGAAAGTTGAGAAGCCATATCCCAAGAGAGACATCGTGCAGTGCCATAATTGTCAGACCTATGGCCACACGAAGACATATTGCCACCATCTGCCGCGTTGCGTGAAGTGCGGTGAACAGCACAAATCTGTAGAGTGCACCAAACCTATACAAGATCCAGCAGTATGTGCCCTATGCTTGGAGGGACACCCGGCCAACTACAAAGGCTGCCAAATTTACAAGAATCTCAAAACCAGACACCAGAAAAACCGGATTCAAGATGAAGCACTAAGAACAAGAAGAGAGAGAGAGCCTTCCAGAATTGTAAACAATGATGTATCATTCTCCCAACTACTTAGAGGTAAGACTTTAACCGATAAATGTCAAGCCCTGCCACAACAACAACCTCAAACCCAACCTCAAAATCCTCTTCATCCTAATATACCTAACCACCAACAACAAATTCCTCATATTCCTCCTCCTTCAAATGCAACAGATCTCACAAGTTTGTTAGCATCTTTCCTCACCGATTTCAAATCCCTTGTTACTCCACTCATATCACTCCTCACGAATCTCGTATCTCACCTCATCCCTCCTTTGAAAAATCCTTAAATGACTCACATCCCTAAACCCATATCCATTCTCCTTTGGAATGCGAATGGTGTTAGAAATCATACAGACGAACTATCTACTTTACTACTTGACAAGAACATTGATGTGGCACTAATTACTGAAACTCGACTAACCACTAAACAGCACTTCAATATACCACAATACCTGACATATCGTACTGACCACCCTGACGGAAAAGCACATGCCGGTACTGCTGTAATTGTACACCAATCCCTCTCCCATCACCTACTCCCATTACCAATACATGATTTCCTACAGTCCACCGCTATCGTGATAAAAACCTTCTCCTTTCCGGTCACTCTTGCATCAGCGTATTGCCCTCCTAACCGATCCATATCCAATGCCCAATTCAGTTCTCTCCTCGACTCCTTAGGACATCACTTCATCTTGGGTGCAGACCTAAATGCCAAGCACCAACAATGGGGTTCCAGAACCACGAATTCTCGTGGCCGAACCCTGCTGTCTGCACTCAATTCCCAACGTTTTCACCTCCTTTCCCCCAACTCTCCTACCTACTGGCCCACAGATCCCAACCGTAATCCTGATCTTCTAGATTTCTTTATCCACAGCGGCTTAAGTCCCCTCAATTGTTCCATTACACGTCTAAATGAACTTTCCTCTGACCATAGTCCTCTAATCCTTAATGTTTCACTTGAACCTGTTCCCAAACCTTCTCCACCGTCATTCATTAGGGGCCCAGTAAACTGGGACCTTTTCCGCCAAATAATCTCCGATAATATTGATCTCAACATATCCCTCAAAACTCCCGATGACCTTGATAGTGCCGTAAATTCCTTTACTACCACAATCCAACAAGCCGCCTGGACTGCCTCCTTTCCAAAAGACTCCTCCAGAATTCCTATAAAGACCATTCTACCCCAACACCTCCTTAACCTAATCCGCACCAAACGCCGTGCCAGATTATTATGGCAACGATCCCGACATCCTACCGACCGCTGCTCCTACAATTACTACTGCAAACAATTAAAACTGGAATTAGCCACCTTCAGATCACAATCCTTCAACTCCTACCTATCCTCCCTCTCTTCTCGCGACAATTCCCTTTGGAAAACCACAACAAAAATCCTAAATCCTCACCGCATTTCCCATCCTCTCCGACGAGGTGATGGCTCCTGGGCAGCATCTGACGAAGATAAAGCTGAGGAGTTCGCCATTCACCTATCCAATACATTTATTTCACATCCGGAATCCCATCCTGCCCACACCGTAACAGTAGAAGAACTCCTTACATCACCAATCCCACTTTCCTTGCCCCCAAAAGCTATTCATCCTTCCGAAGTAAAATTTCAATTAAAAAAACTAATCCTCCGTAAAGCTCCTGGACATGATCTCCTTACACCTCAAATCCTTCGACAACTTCCATCCAAAGCAGTCATATTCCTTACATATATCTACAATTGTATCCTACGCACCACCCACTTCCCTCTGTTATGGAAACACTCCACTATTATCCTTTTCCCAAAACCAGGAAAACCTCTCAATAGCTCAACATCCTATAGACCAATCAGCCTACTCCCAATCCTTTCAAAAATTTTTGAAAAGATCCTTTTGAAACGAATCATACCCATTATAGAATCCCAAAATATCCCTTCCCATCAGTTTGGTTTTCGCTCTCAACATTCTACTGTTCAACAAGGACTCCGAGTCGTTGATCATATTTCCTCAGCCCTAGAAAACAAGGAATACTGTTCGGGTGCCTTTCTGGACATTGCACAGGCATTTGACCGGGTATGGCACTCCGGACTGCTCTCCAAGCTTAAAATCCATTTACCTCAGTCCTTGTACCTAGTCCTCCGATCCTACCTCTCTGACCGCTCCTTTCGAGTTCGCTGTGGAACAGAATTTTCCAATATCTACTCCGTTAAAGCCGGTGTTCCCCAAGGCAGCGTCTTGGGTCCCGTGCTTTACATCCTCTTTACTGCTGACATCCCTGTTCATCCCGATACTTTTCTTGCAACATTCGCTGACGACACCGCAATCTTATCATCCAACTCTGATCCCGAAATAGCATCCTTAAATCTCCAAAGTCATCTCACCTTGATTGAGCACTGGTGTAATAACTGGCGCATTAAAGTTAATGAATCTAAATGCCAACACATTACTTTTACACTCCGACGCAATTCCTGTCCACCAGTACTCTTTAATTCCATCCAGCTTCCTTATTCAGACACAGTCCGGTATCTTGGCTTTCATTTAGACCGAAGACTAACTTGGAACCCGCATACTAGACTCAAAAGACAAGAACTCAACCGACGATACGGCCAACTATACCGACTACTAAGCAGAAAATCTAAACTTTCCATTGAAAACAAGCTACTGATCTACAAGACAATACTGAAACCTATTTGGACTTACGGACTAGAACTGTGGGGATCAGCAAAATTTTCTAACATCAAGCGCATCCAATCCTTCCAGTCTAAAGTCCTTCGAACAATAGTCGATGCTCCTTTCTATGTATCCAACAAAACCCTACATCATGACCTTAACATCCCATTTGTCCTAGACCTTATCCCAGAAAAGTTCTCCAAATTTCACCAGAACCTTACTTACCACCCAAATCCTCTTGCACAATCCCTATCAAGCATCTCCCATCCCTATAATCCTCCAAGAAGGTTGAAACGGCAGTGGCCTCGCGACCTTTTGTAAATTATATAAATTGGAGTTCTGGCAATGGCCAGATTCTTCACTCAAGACATGTGTGTATGTGGCTAAAGTGCTCTCGACCAATCTCCGCTGGCTTTAGTACCAGTGACGCGGTTGGAAGAGTAGCGCAGGGTTCTCCTGGAGTTCCCTCGCCTGATTGTATATAGGTATGCATGTTATTTTTTTTTTTTTTTCCTTAGTTTTAATTTTCTTATTTTTTAGGTTATTTTATTTTATTGTCTATTGTATATACTTTTGATTATTATTTTGTTCTATTTATTTTATTTTTTTGTACATATGGTGTGAATGTCATCCTACCTCACTATAACCAATGTCGAACAGACAGATTGTTATAATACTCAATAAAGAAATTAAAAAAAAAAAAAAAAAAAATCTTGCATTTAAACTTTTGGGAAATGTTCAAATAAATGACAATAACTACCCAATAGGCAATGAAAGGCAAATGCAATTATAGGAATATATTCTCTGATGCATCCCGAACCTAGATCAATTGCTGCCATCTTAAGCTGGCATAATCTCTTTTCTATAATCTTGCTTCAAATTAATTTTTCAATGAGGCTGATTTTCTCTTATTTAATGGTTTTTATTAGGCGGCTACTGGTATGAGCGTTTTATCTATATATGCATATAAATGATATAAAACACCCATCAATCAAATGTGCTGTAACAAGCTCAAAATATAATATTACAAAACCGTGGAGTAATATTACAACAACACAAATTTTAATTTCAGCTTGAAAAGACATTTTGTATGGAACAATCGGGTTTTATTCTTTGCCTATTCAAGGATAAAACGCAATAAAATTAACTTCAAAAATGGACATTAAATTTTGGATTTTTTTTTTCGTTTGTTCCAGTGTGTGACGTCCGTTCGGTAAGTTAATGACCAACCTTACTATTGTAGTATAACAAAAAAAAATCCAATAAAAGAAAAAAAAGAAATCGATATTAAAATCGTGGGTAAAAACGAGACATTGAATCGATAACAAAAGTCAACCACTTGATTTAAAACTATTTCAATGTCTAAAGTGCGATATATTGTAATAGATTTTTTATAAAAGCATTAATAATAAACATTACTATTCAAATCAGTACATTTAGCTTTAACTATATTAATCATTAACTATTTAAGATGACATATGTCCATCTTTTTTTATCTTTCTTTTAAATTCAAGAAATATTATCCCACAGTTTTATTGGACTAAACCTTGGATTTCATCTAGACAAGCAAGTAACTCTTTTAGTCAACATACAAGATTAAAGTTAATAACAACACTTTAAACATATGCATTGTTTCAGTATGAAGTCTAATTTAAAGTTATTACTATCAAGACATAGTTTTTTAGAACTAGCATATATACACTGCATATAAAAACAACTATGCATTAATATTAATGAGTATAGTTTCCCTTCTTTGAGAGAACACATCGCTATTCAGTGGTTTTCAGTGAAGGGGCCATTAAGAATACTAGGAAGTAAGAATATTCTATTTTATGACATCTGAATTCTGAATCCGTAAGTCATCAGTTAATCAAACATTTATAGCAGTATTTCTGTTTTAAATTTTATGTTAATTTCCGCATGTTATAAGATCATTCGATACTAAACCAAGAGAAAATAAAACAAACTGGATATCAGTGAGTACTTAGCAAACATTAGTGTCAAACTATAAATGTTTCTATCGAAAAAAACATTGTCTATTGTAGTTGAAATAATTTAATCAATGCACTTTGACCCAACAACAAAATATTAATCTTCCAACCATTCTGCACTATCGCAATAACCTTCAACAACAGATTTTATTTACAAAATTAAAGAATACGTTGATTTATTGAAGAAATCTATTTTTTATACAACTATATTACTTTTAAAGTTAATCGGGAGTTTCATGTGGAATTATGTTTTTGGTTTCAATGTGTAACGTTATATAACACTATTTAGTGTTGTGTGTTTAATCTAATTTTTTTTTCACTTCAAAAACAAAAATTTAGGAACATGTGTGAGTCCAGTCCGACTACTGGATTCAACTCACTAAAAACCTAACGTGAGAGTGATGATCCTACCACGTGTAATTAAATCAGGAATCGGAATGTGATTTTCCAGAATGGCAGTAGTAGGGAAAAGAAATATAGGTAACTCGCGCACCTACTGACTCTGAGCAGCCATAATCCAAAGATCTAAACCGATTTGTCACTGCCCTTGAACCAGAATGAGCCCATGGTCCGTATCAGTGACAGTGGTCCCGCAAGTAATATACCTCAGTCGCGGTCGAAGTTTTACATGACCTATAGTGACAACCGAAAATAATAAAATAACAGAAATAGAGGAGTAGATCTATCATCCACCTCTTTTTCAGTCTCCAGATAATTTTTTTTTTAATGAATTTTGTAATGCCCATAATTTCCACAAATAAGCTGTTATGTCTCTTTGTTTTTCTTTGAAATTAATTGTAGTGAGTCCGCATATATTCGCTAACAGTTGTTGTGTCTTTTATATCTGTCTTTAGTGCACCGAAATTCGAACGGAGACAAACTAGTTTTAATTTGTGTTGATAGTTTCAATAATGAACGCACTGTGAGAAATTTATATTAGAAATCCTTTGATTATAATTTTTTTTATGAATGACACACGCCGATTCCCACTTTTACGTATATATTTTACATACAATGCTTAATATATATATATGTGTATATATATATATTAAAGAATATTTTTAACTATTCCATAAAGTCACTAGTAGCACTCAGTACGAACTAATCCAGAGTAGATGTGGAAGGTGCTGTTATCATTTCCAGAATTCCATCAGGCCACAAGCCGTGACATAGGCTCAGCTGGAAATAGGAACCTCTTTTTTTTTTTCTAAAACCGCCCGACTGTCCACCCGTCGGTTGGTAAGTGTTTTTGTTTCTCACTCCGTCTTCGTAAACAGTTCTCCTTTCATGTTCTGACCTCTTTATTATCGCTTTTACTGGCTGCGACAAATGGCGAGTGGGAACGAAGAGTATGATGCTGCCTATAAAATGACGAATGCCCCTGCTGTCCTCCGAGGTCATTCACTTGCTCATTTCGCTGATATAATGCAATAAAACCACATAGTAACACAATAATATATTTTTTAGAATAATTATTGACTGTTTGATAACACCTTAAAGATTAATTTATGAAAAATAAATTAATGCCTATAAAAATGTTTTTAAAAAATCTGCTCTCATTGCAATGATGGTTAAATGTAAGTCAAAGGTCACATTTATGATTTTGATTCTTTAAAATAGTTATGTAACACATATAAAGAATAAAATAATAATTGTTAATGAGCAAGTGTAATTAGGCTGTGATGATTGTTTTATTCTATAGAGATTTCTTCCTTCGATAATGGCCTAAGCGCTGAAAAGTTGACATATAAAAAGAAATTAAGTAGGACTTTTGTGTGTTTTTACTAGTATGTCAAATTTATTTTTCAAAAATCATTATGTATATAAAGGTGGTTTGTTTATTTAAAACAATCAATTGAGTCGTGTATTTTCAAAGTGAACCCAAACCAACATTGACATATTTTCAGGAAACGCAAGAAACTATACTTTATATACATATACCGTTTGTAATATTAAAATCAATAATAAAAAAGATATTTGAAGCACATATTTCCGGAAAATATTGATTAGTTTAATAGTAATTAAAATGCAATGAAACTAAAATGTGGGCGATTTTGAACCAAAAAAGGTTTATTGGGGTTCGGTTTGGAAAACAAAAATCATGTTCATGAATTGTTCGAGTGTGGGAAGTTATTAAAATTTTACTACAACTTATTTTAATAGCAATTAAAAGGCAATGAAACTAAAATTTGGCCGATTTTGAACCAAAAAAGGTTTATTGGGGTTCGTTTTGGAAAACAACAATTGTGAATTGTTCGAATGTGGGGAGTTATTAAAATTTTACTTTTGTTTACTGCAATGGTATAGTAAAATAGATTTATTTTTTTTAGAAGATGACCCCGTGATCTCCTAATATAGACATATTATTAGAGTTGCTACCTATGGGTAGTTTCTCAACAAGTGTTTTCATGTCATTATATCCATTTGTACAAATCTAATAGATTTATTTCTTTAACACATTTGTAAATACCATTAATAAATAAAAAATAAAATAAAATGAAATAAATTCATGTGAATCAACAATTTTTTAAAGGATTATTTAAAAAAAAATCTTATAAAATGCAAACATACCCTTTAATAAAAGGCAGGTTATGGAAATATACTTATTTTCTTTCCACATTTTTTTTCAATTACCTATATATGAAATATATAGTAAGGGAAATCATTGCGATCTTGAAAATTTTCGAATCCAAAATTCCAACGGAAACACACGATTTCCAGATTATATAGTCTATTAACGAAGTCTCGCAAAATGGTCAGTCAGTCTGTTTGTCTGTTAACAGTGTAGCTCAAAAACAATAAGTCGTACGAAAGTGAAATTGCATATTTAAGGTTTGTATATGCCTGGGATTTGACAGCAACTTTTCCCTCAGAATCAACTGTCTGTAGAAAGATGTATAAATGTATTACTCAACGTGAATTCGAATCTTTTGAAAGATTAGTGTACTTTGAGTGATTGTGTGGTTATTTAGTTTATTTCATTAAATATTTATTCGGATGAATTTTTATCCAACTATTCTTTTTACTTTCTTACCTATACTAGGTAAGGAAAGTATTGCGATCGGGTCAAATTTCGGATATGCGGTTTTCGATCTATACGTTTCAGAGCCCCTGTGCCCGAAAAACACAGTTTTAACCATTGGTCTGTCTGTCTGTGTCAAGATTTTCTCGGGAACTACAGAACCGATTTTGTTGCATATTTTTTATTTTGTAGGGTTTTGACTACTGATGCCTGAGACAGAAATTCGGAGCTCCATGCGCAATAGCTTGTGCGCGATAAATGAAAAACATGTTTTTCTATAGACTGTAGCGCAAAAATGGCTCTAACGATTTTGATGAAACTTTCCTATAATATTCTAATCATTATCATTTCAATTTTCGTATATAGACTAAAAAAATCAGGAAAAAAAGTTATAAGTAAGGAAAGAAAAATGTTATGGGGCCTAACTCCCTAAGTACATATTATAAGGTAAAATTTATAATAAAACTTTTGAAAGGTAATTAAATTACAAACAAAACAAAAAAAGAATCATCGGAATCGAACCAGTATTAGGGATGATACAGCTTATTCTATTTTTTAACTTATTACTTTATTACGAAAAAAAACGCTGTTTGAAAGGCGATGAAATTACCTACAAAGCTATATAAAAATCGTTCATTTTGGACAACTATTAACGAAGTTACAGCTATTCAATTTCCAACGTAAGATTACGGGTTAATATCCTGGTGTCAGAAAGGGGTGAATGAGAGAATAATGATGGCTAAGTGAAAGTAAGGAAATCAGTTGTCCGTACCACACAATCTTCACTATTTCCTCAACTTTTAACAGAAATTGTTTGACAATATTAAGTTATGGCAAAAAGTTTTTGATCAGCAATATTAGTGAGTATTGAAATTTTTACACACCTACTTTAAGCTGGTTTACATTGCTTTAGTTTATAAAATAAATCGTACTCAAATCTTTTGTTTGATAAATTTTCAGGAAAATAAATCTAATTCAATTTTTTTTTTGTTTCTTCATGAACATATGTAAAGATATACAAACTTTTCTGAAATAGGTAGGAAAGTTGTGTGAGTGGACACACCAGATATTTTTTGTAATTCAATCTCTAACATTTATTCGTTGTTTTTATTTTTTTTTTTGTCAATTTAACAGTTGAAAAATTATAATAATTTTGAAGGAACTGTTATTTGTGATCAAAAATTAATTTTTAATGAGAAAATTATCAAACAAATAACGCCCAACTCTGATCTAAACGTAGATAGCTTTATTGTGCTAGGTCGGATTCTTTGAATTTACGGGATTCGAACCTGTAGGTTCTCTAAGGCTTTTAAGATCAGTGTGTTTATTGATTTATAGCATAAAAGACTCAATATCTCTTAAATCTTTAGGTCGGCAGGAAGGGTTTCCTCCATGTTGGATTGTAAAAGTTTGATGGCCATTTTATTTTTATGCCTTGAAATTCAGTATTCCGCTCTGCTTTTCTACTTCTTTTCTTGATGTGCTACCCATTTAACCTCAAGGGGCGGATTGGACTTCGTTCTATGCTATGTCTTGTCCTTATTTTTATTGTTTCGCATGAAGACATAATTAGACAAAGAAAAATAATTCGAGGGTGAAGCATATAGAAAATTTTAATTAAATTTTTTTAGCAGATTGATGTGAACTCAAATGAGATTTAACAGTTTTCTTTTTTTTGTATTAAAAATTAATAGATCCAGCCACACTTAAAGGCAGTGAGTACTGGAGCTAAGTGTGACGCATTTATACCATATATATACAACCAAACAAAACCAAAAATATAATAATCTTTAAGCGAAATATTGAAATTAAAGTATAATTCATAAAACTTATCCATCTCTGGTTATCTTAGGCTATTTCTTTATAATCATTTGCATGCAGCTCTATACATCATTTTAATTCAACCTATCCATTTGGTTTTTGGCCTTCCACGTAATTTTTCGCTAAGTAATGTGGCGTTCATTGTTGTTGTTAGAGGATTTCATGTGGATTGCTTCGATCTAATGTTGGCCAAATGCGAGACCGAGTCTTGGTGATGGTCTTTGTCTTGTGCAAAAGTCTCGCAACAGTCTTGCAGTTACCTATTAGCTTACTACTAATGTTGCCAAAAATCGGTCTTGGTCTTGCACTTTGAAAGACCAAAAAAAAGGCCACCTAACTGTTGCAAGGCCAAGATCAGGACTGTTAAAAAATCGATATTTTGAATAAAAATTAAGGTAAAATAGTTACTAATACTTCACAATCTTAGTTACTATATGTAAATAATTGGTATCACCAATATAATTTTGCATTTAACTCATCTAATCTTTCATTCGGGCTTCATTAGGTTTCTTCTATCTAAAAATGACAGTAATATCTCTATAGTAATAAGCTTATAAGTAACTGCAAGACCGTTACGAGACTCTTGGGCAAGACCAAGACTGAGTTTGCAAGACCAGAAGACTCGTCTCCGTCTCGCGTTTGTGCAAAACTACTTACTACTATAGAGATATTGCTGCAATTTTTTAGATAGGAGAAACCTAACTAAGCTCGAATGAAAAATTAGATTAGTTAAATGCAAAAGTATATTGGTTTAACCAATTTTTTACTTATAGTAACTATAATTGTCTAATATTAGTAACTATTTTGCCTTATTTTCAATTCTAAAAATCTATTTTTTTTTTTTTTTACCAGTTGTTGGTCTTGCAACAGTTAGGCGGTCTTGGTCTTGGTCTAGCGAATTGTAAGACCAAACCCGATTTTGGGCGACAGTTCTTCGATCTACATGTCCTTCTTTTCTTCCTCACTTTCATATCATGTGATATTCATTGACCAAGTTTCTGTAAGCAGATCTTTTTTGGTCTATTGGCTTCGGTTATAACGTCGAGGATTTTCCTCTCAAGTATTACAATTCTTCTTTCTACGGTTTAGATCTTGCAGCCGAATATAAGCTTTGTCTTTAACATAGACCTACAACCTTAATTATTTGCGCTTGTCATACGTTGGTCTATCTCAGATAGATCATTTATTGAGGTTATGATGGAGAGGAAATATAGGTTAGTTGTTATATAGTCAAGGCGTAGAATCTTTTTGTCATCAATGACGTTAAGTGAGATTATGTATAATTATATCTGCTGGTTGTGAATAATAGAAATAAAATAAAATTAAAATGCATGAAGTTAAGTTAGTTAAAGGTCATTTAAAGTTAGCACGTTAATTAATTAAAATAAAATAAATAATTTTTTTAATATTCTCTCTCAAGAGAAAACAAATGACTTTATTTAAGATTTTTTTATCATTTCCGAAAGCTGTTGGTATATTTGCTGGTATTATCCTTATGTTTAATTCTCTGATGTAAAAGGCACAACTCTCAAAGATATGTACCACTATCATTCTCTCTCCACACTTCCGCCAAATAAGCGAGGTTTCTTTTTTAATTAAATGAAGGTCCGTATGCCTGGTATGACCTATTATTAGTAGAGTAAGGACAACTTCCTCTCTGCGTTTCTGCGACTCGAACTGCTCCATGGCTTCACTTAATGTTTTATGATCAAACTTTCTGCCAATCTTGGCATCTTTCAGTGGTCACGCCAGTTCGGACGCAGTTAAGAAAGCAATAAGACATGAGGATCTTTTTACTCTTGGGGACTATTTTTCATTTAAGCAGATTCGTTGTTGAAGTAGATTTTACGTTTCCCTATAATAAATTTTGTTTTACTTTCAAACAATTGTAGGCCGATTTGATCATCCGTTATAGGAGTCTTGGTCTCTCAATGTTGGTATTGACCGAATTCATAACCAAGACGAGACTTAACCATTCTTGATATCGTACATACAGTATTGGTCTTAAATATTAAATATTTGAGTTTATTTGTTTGATAGAAGCGACAGAGTAGGTACATTTTGTGCTTATATTAACATTGAAGTAGTACAATCCATCCAAATCAAGAAAATTAAAAAAAAAAGGTTATGCTTCTTAATTTTATTGATATTATTTGGATAGCTTAACAGCTATACACTATTCAACAATAAAAAAAATGCCTTTTAGATTTAATGCAGGATTAAAATGTTAAAGAACTGTACTCCTCAAAATATAATAATAAATACGATTTGCTATTAGTGTTATGACGATTTACTTTCTTGCTAGATGGATCGGATCGTTTTGATAACGATACTTGGGAATGTTTATCAATATCTATATTGAAATCAAATTCTCAATAACGCTCAAGTTTCCGTTTGACTTAACGGCGAGGAGCAAGAATCCTTTTCTTGGCCAAAACATGCAGGGCCAGTCTTGGTCTTGTTACAGTTAAGTAAGTCTTGTAAAGACTGCAAGACCAAGACCGTTTTTAGGCAATGCACTCAAAGTCCTCTTCATTGCTTTCGAGCACAGTATCTTCATTTCTTGGTTTACACCGATCCATTGTTTTATTGATACGAAGAATTTTTTTTTTTAGTAATTTTACATTGGACCACATTAAAGGACATTAATAATAGTGATAGAGTGATTGATTCATTTACACTCTATATAAAATAAAGAAAACTGCAAAATAATAAAACTAAAAGTAAATCTATATAAACAAACAAAAAACTAAACTAATCAAAATAACAACTTAAATACACACACACACACAGAGGTGTCTCCCCCAGGTTGATGGCGCAAGAGCCTACCCCTCCTCCTCCGAAGATATGTTATTAGACATTTTTTCTTAAAACAAAGCAAACTAAGGTAAAATTAGAAAAATCGTAGATCATATACCATTTCACTTGCTGCAGTCTGGTCCACGTTTTCCCCTTGTCCTTTACTCCGAAAATTCATAATCCCGTCGAAATTTGCCCATCTCAAAAATTCAGAAACCCGTCAAAATATGCCCCCTCAACTTGCGCCACGAAATCAACTACTGGGCACCCCTGCACACACATTTTTTTCAATACAAAAATGTTTTTAATGATGTAGAGATGGTTTATCGTTGATATAATATGAGAAGGAGTTGATCGGGGAGTGCGGTCAAATTAATACTAAATTAAACAAGTAGAATTATTTAATTTAAAAGTGTTTTTAATTTATTTAACTGGATACTTTCATTGAAATTTTAAAAAATCTTGATTGGTGATTACCGGTGTTACTGAATAATTAAACAATAGTGTGTTCTCCGTTTTCGCCTCCTATTTTTGGAAATGATCTTAAATAGTGAACTTTTATTCGTTAAGTGGGTATACGAAATAATTATGATTTTAGCTAATCTTGTGGGAATAGTTCTGGAGGAGGAGCGTATCTGTGGGATGCTGGTAGATTGGGATCTGTGAGGACCTCTCCAGTCACTGATGCCGGTTCTTTTTGGAACAGGTGGCGGCTCTTGGCCATAATTAATATACAACAGATGAGGTAATGATAGCTCATGGACGCCACCTCGGCCTTCTAAATATTTACCTTAAAGCATCCGATTGACGGTTTAATGGCTGCAATTATCTTTTGAGATAAAAATAAAATAAAATGATTCAACTGTTTTTAAAGATTATTCTCTAGTTGTTCGCTACCTGATGCGTGACCGAAGGAAAGAATTTCTATTTTAAATATAATTCCCATACCAGACTGAAACGACAAGAAACCGCTCAACGATTCCGATTACTTCAGCACTTACTAGACAAACGATCTAAACTACCAAATAATTACAAAAGACTCATATACTTGACTATAATAAGGCCTATTTGGACTTACAAAGTTGAGCTATGGGGCTCCACTAAACCATCGAATTCCTCTCGTATCCGATCCTTGCAATCCAAAATCCTTCGTAAAACCCTCAATGCTCCCTACTTTGTTACAAATAAAACCATCCACAATGACCTTAATATTTCTTTTGTTTCAGATCTGGCCCAATCCAGATACCTATCCTTCCATAAAAAACTTCAGAATCATCCCATCCCTCTCGTTTCCTCTTCAATTCCTGATAACCCTCCGAGGCGTCTGAAAAGAAGATGGCACCGTGATCTCCTAATGAATACATATCATTAGAGGGCTACTATTGGGTAGTTACTCAGCAAATGTTTACATGTCATTATATCCATATGTTCAAATTTACTAGATGTATTTATATAATGCAGTTGTAAATATCATTAAGAAATAATAAAAAAATATATATATAATTCCAAGGTAAAAAGTAAAAAAAGAAGACACCGGTTTTTTTTTTTTTTTTTTTTTTTTTTATGATTTATGATGTTTTGAGATCAACTCCTGAAACATTAAAAAAAAAAGGTAGAAAACATTTCTATGCAATTTTGGACTTCACCACCATTTTTCTTCTAGTAAAAGTTTTGTTCAAATAAGAGTGTGCACACTTTACTAATAGCTGGGATAAACAGTGCAGGGAAATTTTACTTCTAAAGCAAAATCACTTCCAACAATGCATACTACAAAAGTTTAATTTCACCATCAGGAATATTTCTTCATTTTTTTTACGATTAAAACAAATTGTATCTAGTGCAGAAATTTTACTTTAATGTGTATTATTATTATTTCTTGAATTAAATTTTGAAATATATATATATATATATATATAATTTATAATAATATATTTATAATATATTTATAATAATAGTATTAATTAAGAAAATAATTTTTATACTTGAATTTTTTGTTTCTAATATTCTTTAAATTCTACTCATAATATTATTTTTTTAAATGTATTTTATCTAGAGGAGATTGAATGCAAAGATTAAAATATTTAAAGTTATTTCCATAGCAGAGGTACCATTAATACATATCCGATTAATTCTCAACATTTACGTTAGTCTATACATTTAAATATTTATAATTCATAAAATTGCAAAAATTAAATTGGGGCAGACGGTAATTGTCTTATTGTAATTTTCAAGGAAATTCTGGATTTCCTCAAAATATTTACAATGCTTAGCAGAAGCGGAATATGCATGCATTTTCGCAACTATGTTATGAAATCTCTAAAATGGCAATTTTTAAAAATATTTGATTGGGAGTTGGATAAATGTAAAGATAGATAGAAACGTAAATAATCATTATATCTAATATGAACCTATAGGACGCCGAGGACTGTAACCGCAGCTAACGTTCTAAAAGACCCATATGGGAATCGAACCCACAACGTTCAGAACCAGCCAATCTGGGACCCACGCCCCAGGGTGCTCTGGCATCCCGTCCTCTAATAATTAAAAAAAAAAAAAAAGGAATTCATTCACTAATTGTAGTTTTGAAATGACGTTTATCCTTTTATCTATCCTTAAGAACAGTGCTAGCGAACTTATTATTAATTTAATGGAATTTGCTAATGTATACAAATACTACCAGTAAATATGGACAAATTAGAAATAATGAACAGGCTTTAAGAGATACTACCCAGTGGTAGCACTCCATAAATAATTCTAGGCAAGAAGATCACGTGACCATCTCCTTTTCAGACGCCTATTATCAGAGGGTTATCAGTAATCTAGGAAGAAGCAAGGGTGGAAACAAGTGGATTCGGATAGGACTGAAGTTTATTATGGAAGGATAGGTATCTGGATTGGGCCAGATCTGAAACAAAGGAAACATTAAGGTCATTATGGATGGTTTCATTTGTAATAATGTAGGGAGCATTAAGGATTTTACGAAGGGTTTTGGATTGCTAGGATTGGAAACCAGAGGAATTCGATGATTTTGTGGATCCCCAAAGCTCAACTCCTTATGTCCATATAGGTCTTATTATAGTTATGTAGATAAGTATTTTGTAATTAATTGAAAGTTTAGAGCGTTTGTCTCTAAGTGTTAGATCAGTCGGAAACGTCGATCAGTTTCTTGTCGTTTCAATCAAGTATGAGGATTCCAAGTAAGACGTTTATCCAAGTGGAGTCCTAAGTAGCGGATTTACTCAACAGGAATAAGCGGAGTATTATTGAAAGATACTTTAGGGTAAGAAGTCATATTTTTACGACGGATGGTAAAGGTGATTAGATGGGATTTATTGGAATTTATTTTTATTCTTTAATTTTTACACCATTCTTCAAGGTGTGTAAGGTGTGGATATGTGATTGAAGAGTTAGGGATGCAATTAAAGGGTGATGATTAACAAATAGCAAACATGTGTCATTGGCGTAAGTGGTGATGACAGCGTCAGGATGGGTTGGGACGTTAACGAAATTATAATTAGTAAATCATCAAAAATTACACTTGCTGTATATTGTCTAATATTCCATTTGTCCTTTGGTTTGAATGTTCCTCAAAATTGAAACTCCATAAAAATCTGGTTCTCTCCATAATATCCCAATCCCGTCAAAATATACCTCGCCATATAAACCCCTTCTAGGTATCCCTAACTTTTAGGAATCTATTCTAATTTTTTTTTTTTTTTTTTTTTTTTTTTTAAAACTTATTTGTCTTATCTGTCTATAGGACATTTATAATAGAGTTCGC
Organism: Nezara viridula; assembly: GCA_928085145.1. NCBI lineage: Eukaryota > Metazoa > Arthropoda > Insecta > Hemiptera > Pentatomidae > Nezara > Nezara viridula. Next base: position 167,155,024 of record OV725078.1, on the reverse strand, counting down.
AGATCACATTCACAATCTATGTACAATAAACAAAACAAATTATACAGAAAAATAATATATATACAATAAATAAGAATAAAATAACCTAAAAATAAATAAATAAAAATAACACATACATACCTATATACAATATTAAAAAAAAAAAAAAAAAAAAAAAAAAAAAATTAAACCACAGATTGGTGCAGTCGGAGAAAGTTTTAATATCTCAGTTTGATTAGTTTTGTTTAGGGCGTTGGAAGAAAATGAGCATAGCTTGAATTTATAGAAAGATTATTTATTAAATTCCATTCGAGTGATTTAAAGGCTCAGGAATCTTTCAATAGTAACTTTGAAAATTAAATTATATTATAACGAGGTCTGAAACTGATCTCAGGATGGTTAGAATCCAATTACTGTTATTATTTCCATTTTTAAATATTTTTATTGAGTTTCTATTACATAAAATAAATAAAATATCTTATTGAACAACATAAACGTTCTCTTTACTCATTATTAATTTTTACATTTTACTAAATAGTACGGGTTCTACAGTGTCATTATACAAACCGTTTTATAATTTATTTATTCAATCATGCAAATTTTACCTCACGGTTAAGAGAAAAAGAAAAATCTACATAGAATCGGAAATCGGAGTGTGGAGGTGTTGGAATAAGGTCAGTCTGACATTTGTCAAAAGTCAACCTTTTCCATCAGCCATGGGCAGAAAGTTCACGTCACCCGAGGAACTGCTAGCGACACCTTCAGTCTTGAAAAAGAGGTACAGGTTATTCACCCGTTTACCTAAAAAATATAAAATTAAAAATAATAATAATACCAAAATAAGCATATAGATCGAAAAGAGACATACAGTGATAACGTTATATATGTAAAAAATCTCAACTATAAAGCGATGAGTACAGGCATATTGTCAACTAGCGTCAATTAAAGCATCATTATGACAGAAAAATCAAGATGACATATATGCAGAGGAAATAAAAAAGGAAAGAAAAAACGAAAAATAAAATATAAAAAAAAACATTCGCTATTGCATACATACCGAAGGAAATAGAAGGTTCCATAAACAAAGCAAAAGAAGGTTATATTAAACTGAGATAAAACAGAAAAAGAATAATTTACTGATCATTAAAATAAAATAATATTAAATATTTTTAATTAATTATTTAAGAAAAGAAGAAATATTTATGTTTTGTAAGGAAAAAAATGACCGTTTTTAAAAAAAATATTTGTATTATTAATTCTTTGATATAAAATATAATTAATACTCAAAATATAGTCCATTGTTATATACCGCCATTAGCCATCTGCTAGCCAATTGCTTAATCCCACGCTGATACCATTCTTTGGGATGGCTGTCAAAGAACTCTTATATCGCAATTTCGGGTTTCATAAAATTATCAATTTTTCCCCTTAAAGAAAATGGGCCATGAATCTAAATGAGTAATAATCCGATGGTGCGAGGTCTGGACTATTCGGTGGATGAGGCAGGAGTTCGAACCCATGAATTTCTTTAAACATTTCTTTGGTTCGACGGGAAGTGTGAGGACGAGCATTATCTTGTTAGAATAAAATTCCTTTTCCGTTGATCAACAGCAGGAAAATGCTCTGACAACTTTGCATACAATATCCAGTTGTGCAGTAGAGTTTAAAATTCATAGAGGATCCATCAGGAACAAATTCGTGATGAATAAAAAAACAATTAACTTCAAAATTCTAAAAAACGCAGAGCATGGATTTTTTTTTCAAATTGCTCCCATGCAGCAACCGGAAAAGAAGTTTGACCGCGATCTAGCCATTGTTCACTGGTATTCGGATTTAGCCAGTAAACCAACTTTTTATCACAGGTGACAAACTTACAAAAAAATCTCTCATCAGAAGGGCTTTTTAATAAATGTTCACAAATTTCTAACCTCTTAGCTGATTGATAACTTGGTGAAGGACCAGTATACTGTTCTTTTTTAACCTTCCCCTTGGAGAGTAGATGGCTACTAACAGTATCTTTCGACACACCACACTCCCTGGCAAGTTCGCGAGTAATTTTGGACGGATTTGACTCAATAGCTTCCTGCAGAACCTCATAACGCCGCACAGAGTGCCCGGTCAAGTCTTCATATTTAATA